>OV121083.1:15146785-15746785 GCA_921293015.1 Phorcus lineatus
AAATGGGTCTTTTCGCAAACAATTTAGGAGTATTTTAAAGATTGGGCGGCATACGAAAAAATGGGCGGAAGGCGCAAGGTTCCTAATAGGGGGCTTCTTTTAAGGTTCTTTTGAGATTGTGAATGGTTAATACTCATAGAATAAAGGATATTGAGGAATATCTCAGATAAATGGGTCTTTTCGCAAACATTTTAGGAGTATTTTAAAGATTGGGCGGCATACGAAAAAATGGGCGGAAGGCGCAAGGTTCCTAATAAGGGCTTCTTTTAAGGTTCTTTTGAGATTGTGAATGGTTAATACTCATAGAATAAAGGATATTGAGGAATATCTCAGATAAATGGGTCTTTTCGCAAACATTTTTGGAGTATTTTAAAGATTAAGCGGCATATGAAAAAATGGGCGGAAGGCGCAAGGTTCCTAAAAAGGGCTTCTTTTAAGGTTCTTTTGAGATTGTGAATGGTAATACTCATAGAATAAAGGATATTGAGGAATATCTCAGATAAATGGGTCTTTTCGCAAACATTTTAGGAGTATTTTAAAGATTGGGCGGCATACCAAAAAATGGGCGGAAGGCGCAAGGTTTGTAATAAGGGCTTCTTTTAAGGTTCTTTTGAGATTGTGAATGGTTAATACTCATAGAATAAAGGATATTGAGGAATATCTCAGATAAATGGGTCTTTTCGCAAACATTTTAGGAGTATTTTAAAGATTGGGCGGCATACGAAAAAATGGGCGGAAGGCGCAAGGTTCCTAATAAGGGCTTCTTTTAAGGTTCTTTTGAGATTGTGAATGGTTAATACTCATAGAATAAAGGATATTGAGGAATATCTCAGATAAATGGGTCTTTTCGCAAACATTTTAGGAGTATTTTAAAGATTGGGCGGCATACGAAAAAATGGGCGGAAGGCGCAAGGTTCCTAATAAGGGCTTCTTTTAAGGTTCTTTTGAGATTGTGAATGGTTAATACTCATAGAATAAAGGATATTGAGGAATATCTCAGATAAATGGGTCTTTTCGCAAACATTTTAGGAGTATTTTAAAGATTAAGCGGCATACGAAAAAATGGGCGGAAGGCGCAAGGTTCCTAATAAGAGCTTCTTTTAAGGTTCTTTTGAGATTGTGAATGGTTAATACTCATAGAATAAAGGATATTGAGGAATATCTCAGATAAATGGGTCTTTTCGCAAACATTTTAGGAGTATTTTAAAGATTGGTCGGCATACGAAAAAATGGGCGGAAGGCGCAAGGTTCGTAATAAGGGCTTCTTTTAAGGTTCTTTTGAGATTGTGAATGGTTAATACTCATAGAATAAAGGATATTGAGGAATATCTCAGATAAATGGGTCTTTTCGCAAACATTTTAGGAGTATTTTAAAGATTGGGCGGCATACGAAAAAATGGGCGGAAGGCGCAAGGTTCCTAAAAAGGGCTTCTTTTAAGGTTCTTTTGAGATTGTGAATGGTTAATACTCATAGAATAAAGGATATTGAGGAATAACTCAGATAAATGGGTCTTTTCACAAACATTTTAGGAGTATTTTAAAGATTGGGCGGCATACGAAAAAATGGGCGGAAGGCGCAAGGTTTGTAATAAGGGCTTCTTTTAAGGTTCTTTTGAGATTGTGAATGGTTAATACTCATAGAATAAAGGATATTGAGGAATATCTCAGATAAATGGGTCTTTTCGCAAACATTTTAGGAGTATTTTAAAGATTGGGCGGCATACGAAAAAATGGGCGGAAGGCGCAAGGTTTGTAATAAGGGCTTCTTTTAAGGTTCTTTTGAGATTGTGAATGGTTAATACTCATAGAATAAAGGATATTGAGGAATATCTCAGATAAATGGGTCTTTTCGCAAACATTTTAGGAGTATTTTAAAGATTGGGCGGCATACGAAAAAATGGGCGGAAGGCGCAAGGTTCCTAATAAGGGCTTCTTTTAAGGTTCTTTTGAGATTGTGAATGGTTAATACTCATAGAATAAAGGATATTGAGGAATATATCAGATAAATGGGTCTTTTCGCAAACATTTTAGGAGTATTTTAAAGATTGGGCGGCATACGAAAAAATGGGCGGAAGGCGCAAGGTTCCTAATAAGGGCTTCTTTTAAGGTTCTTTTGAGATTGTGAATGGTTAATACTCATAGAATAAAGGATATTGAGGAATATCTCAGATAAATGGGTCTTTTCGCAAACATTTTAGGAGTATTTTAAAGATTGGTCGGCATACGAAAAAATGGGCGGAAGGCGCAAGGTTCCTAATAAGGGCTTCTTTTAAGGTTCTTTTGAGATTGTGAATGGTAATACTCATAGAATAAAGGATATTGAGGAATATCTCAGATAAATGGGTCTTTTCGCAAACATTTTAGGAGTATTTTAAAGATTGGGCGGCATACGAAAAAATGGGCGGAAGGCGCAAGGTTCCTAATAAGGGCTTCTTTTAAGGTTCTTTTGAGATTGTGAATGGTTAATACTCATAGAATAAAGGATATTAAGGAATATCTCAGATAAATGGGTCTTTTCGCAAACATTTTAGGAGTATTTAAAAGATTGGGGGGCATATGAAAAAATGGGCGGAAGGCGCAAGGTTCCTAATAAGGGCTTCTTTTAAGGTTCTTTTGAGATTGTGAATGGTAATACTCATAGAATAAAGGATATTGAGGAATATATCAGATAAATGGGTCTTTTCGCAAACATTTTAGGAGAATTTTAAAGATTGGGCGGCATACGATAAAATGGGCGGAAGGCGCAAGGTTCGTAATAAGGGCTTCTTTTAAGGTTCTTTTGAGATTGTGAATGGTTAATACTCATAGAATAAAGGATATTGAGGAATATCTCAGATAAATGGGTCTTTTCGCAAACATTTTAGGAGTATTTTAAAGATTGGGCGGTATACGAAAAAATGGGCGGAAGGCGCAAGGTTCCTAATAAGGGCTTCTTTTAAGGTTCTTTTGAGATTGTAAATGGTTAATACTCATAGAATAAAGGATATTGAGGAATATCTCAGATAAATGGGTCTTTTCGCAAACATTTTTGGAGTATTTTAAAGATTGGGCGGCATATGAAAAAATGGGCGGAAGGCGCAAGGTTCCTAAAAAGGGCTTCTTTTAAGGTTCTTTTGAGATTGTGAATGGTAATACTCATAGAATAAAGGATATTGAGGAATATCTCAGATAAATGGGTCTTTTCGCAAACATTTTAGGAGAATTTTAAAGATTGGGCGGCATACGAAAAAATGGGCGGAAGGCGCAAGGTTCCTAATAAGGGCTTCTTTTAAGGTTCTTTTGAGATTGTGAATGGTTAATACTCATAGAATAAAGGATATTGAGGAATATCTCAGATAAATGGGTCTTTTCGCAAACATTTTTGGAGTATTTTAAAGATTGGGCGGCATATGAAAAAATGGGCGGAAGGCGCAAGGTTCCTAAAAAGGGCTTCTTTTAAGGTTCTTTTGAGATTGTGAATGGTAATACTCATAGAATAAAGGATATTGAGGAATATCTCAGATAAATGGGTCTTTTCGCAAACATTTTAGGAGTATTTTAAAGATTGGGCGGCATACGAAAAAATGGGCGGAAGGCGCAAGGTTTGTAATAAGGGCTTCTTTTAAGGTTCTTTTGAGATTGTGAATGGTTAATACTCATAGAATAAAGGATATTGAGGAATATCTCAGATAAATGGGTCTTTTCGCAAACATTTTAGGAGTATTTTAAAGATTGGGCGGCATACGAAAAAATGGGCGGAAGGCGCAAGGTTCCTAATAAGGGCTTCTTTTAAGGTTCTTTTGAGATTGTGAATGGTTAATACTCATAGAATAAAGGATATTGAGGAATATATCAGATAAATGGGTCTTTTCGCAAACATTTTAGGAATATTTTAAAGATTGGGCGGCATAGGAAAAAAATGGGCGGAAGGCGCAAGGTTCCTAATAAGGGCTTCTTTTAAGGTTCTTTTGAGATTGTGAATGGTTAATACTCATAGAATAAAGGATATTGAGGAATAACTCAGATAAATGGGTCTTTTCGCAAACATTTTAGGAGTATTTTAAAGATTGGTCGGCATACGAAAAAATGGGCGGAAGGCGCAAGGTTCCTAAAAAGGGCTTCTTTTAAGGTTCTTTTGAGATTGTGAATGGTAATACTCATAGAATAAAGGATATTGAGGAATATCTCAGATAAATGGGTCTTTTCGCAAACATTTTAGGAGTATTTTTAAAGATTGGGCGGCATACGAAAAAATGGGCGGAAGGCGCAAGGTTCCTAATAAGGGCTTCTTTTAAGGTTCTTTTGAGATTGTGAATGGTTAATACTCATAGAATAAAGGATATTGAGGAATATATCAGATAAATGGGTCTTTTCGCAAACATTTTAGGAGTATTTTAAAGATTGGGCGGCATACCAAAAAATGGGCGGAAGGCGCAAGGTTCCTAATAAGGGCTTCTTTTAAGGTTCTTTTGAGATTGTGAATGGTAATACTCATAGAATAAAGGATATTGAGGAATATCTCAGATAAATGGGTCTTTTCGCAAACATTTTAGGAGAATTTTAAAGATTGGGCGGCATACGATAAAATGGGCGGAAGGCGCAAGGTTCCTAATAAGGGCTTCTTTTAAGGTTCTTTTGAGATTGTGAATAGTAATACTCATAGAATAAAGGATATTGAGGAATATCTCAGATAAATGGGTCTTTTCGCAAACAATTTAGGAGTATTTTAAAGATTGGGCGGCATACGAAAAAATGGGCGGAAGGCGCAAGGTTCCTAATAAAGGCTTCTTTTAAGGTTCTTTTGAGATTGTGAATGGTTAATACTCATAGAATAAAGGATATTGAGGAATATCTCAGATAAATGGGTCTTTTCGCAAACAATTTAGGAGTATTTTAAAGATTGGGCGGCATACGAAAAAATGGGCGGAAGGCGCAAGGTTCCTAAAAAGGGCTTCTTTTAAGGTTCTTTTGAGATTGTGAATGGTTAATACTCATAGAATAAAGGATATTGAGGAATATCTCAGATAAATGGGTCTTTTCGCAAACATTTTTGGAGTATTTTAAAGATTGGGCGGCATATGAAAAAATGGGCGGAAGGCGCAAGGTTCCTAAAAAGGGCTTCTTTTAAGGTTCTTTTGAGATTGTGAATGGTAATACTCATAGAATAAAGGATATTGAGGAATATCTCAGATAAATGGGTCTTTTCGCAAACATTTTAGGAGAATTTTAAGATTGGGCGGCATACGATAAAATGGGCGGAAGGCGCAAGGTTCCTAATAAGGGCTTCTTTTAAGGTTCTTTTGAGATTGTGAATAGTAATACTCATAGAATAAAGGATATTGAGGAATATCTCAGATAAATGGGTCTTTTCGCAAACAATTTAGGAGTATTTTAAAGATTGGGCGGCATACGAAAAAATGGGCGGAAGGCGCAAGGTTCCTAATAAAGGCTTCTTTTAAGGTTCCTTTGAGATTGTGAATGGTTAATACTCATAGAATAAAGGATATTGAGGAATATCTCAGATAAATGGGTCTTTTCGCAAACAATTTAGGAGTATTTTAAAGATTGGGCGGCATACGAAAAAATGGGCGGAAGGCGCAAGGTTCCTAAAAAGGGCTTCTTTTAAGGTTCTTTTGAGATTGTGAATGGTTAATACTCATAGAATAAAGGATATTGAGGAATATCTCAGATAAATGGGTCTTTTCGCAAACATTTTTGGAGTATTTTAAAGATTGGGCGGCATATGAAAAAATGGGCGGAAGGCGCAAGGTTCCTAAAAAGGGCTTCTTTTAAGGTTCTTTTGAGATTGTGAATGGTAATACTCATAGAATAAAGGATATTGAGGAATATCTCAGATAAATGGGTCTTTTCGCAAACATTTTAGGAGAATTTTAAAGATTGGGCGGCATACGAAAAAATGGGCGGAAGGCGCAAGGTTCCTAATAAGGGCTTCTTTTAAGGTTCTTTTGAGATTGTGAATGGTTAATACTCATAGAATAAAGGATATTGAGGAATATCTCAGATAAATGGGTCTTTTCGCAAACATTTTAGGAGTATTTTAAAGATTGGGCGGCATATGAAAAAATGGGCGGAAGGCGCAAGGTTCCTAAAAAGGGCTTCTTTTAAGGTTCTTTTGAGATTGTGAATGGTAATACTCATAGAATAAAGGATATTGAGGAATATCTCAGATAAATGGGTCTTTTCGCAAACATTTTAGGAGTATTTTAAAGATTGGGCGGCATACCAAAAAATGGGCGGAAGGCGCAAGGTTTGTAATAAGGGCTTCTTTTAAGGTTCTTTTGAGATTGTGAATGGTTAATACTCATAGAATAAAGGATATTGAGGAATATCTCAGATAAATGGGTCTTTTCGCAAACATTTTAGGAGTATTTTAAAGATTGGGCGGCATACGAAAAAATGGGCGGAAGGCGCAAGGTTCCTAATAAGGGCTTCTTTTAAGGTTCTTTTGAGATTGTGAATGGTTAATACTCATAGAATAAAGGATATTGAGGAATATATCAGATAAATGGGTCTTTTCGCAAACATTTTAGGAGTATTTTAAAGATTGGGCGGCATACGAAAAAATGGGCGGAAGGCGCAAGGTTCCTAATAAGGGCTTCTTTTAAGGTTCTTTTGAGATTGTGAATGGTTAATACTCATAGAATAAAGGATATTGAGGAATATCTCAGATAAATGGGTCTTTTCGCAAACATTTTAGGAGAATTTTAAAGATTGGGCGGCATACGAAAAAATGGGCGGAAGGCGCAAGGTTCCTAATAAGGGCTTCTTTTAAGGTTCTTTTGAGATTGTGAATAGTAATACTCATAGAATAAAGGATATTGAGGAATATCTCAGATAAATGGGTCTTTTCGCAAACAATTTAGGAGTATTTTAAAGATTGGGCGGCATACGAAAAAATGGGCGGAAGGCGCAAGGTTCCTAATAAGGGCTTCTTTTAAGGTTCTTTTGAGATTGTGAATGGTTAATACTCATAGAATAAAGGATATTGAGGAATATCTCAGATAAATGGGTCTTTTCGCAAACATTTTAGGAGTATTTTAAAGATTGGGCGGCATACGAAAAAATGGGCGGAAGGCGCAAGGTTCCTAATAAGGGCTTCTTTTAAGGTTCTTTTGAGATTGTGAATGGTTAATACTCATAGAATAAAGGATATTGAGGAATATCTCAGATAAATGGGTCTTTTCGCAAACATTTTTGGAGTATTTTAAAGATTGGGCGGCATATGAAAAAATGGGCGGAAGGCGCAAGGTTCATAAAAAGGGCTTCTTTTAAGGTTCTTTTGAGATTGTGAATGGTAATACTCATAGAATAAAGGATATTGAGGAATATCTCAGATAAATGGGTCTTTTCGCAAACATTTTAGGAGGAATTTTAAAGATTGGGCGGCATACGAAAAAATGGGCGGAAGGCGCAAGGTTCCTAATAAGGGCTTCTTTTAAGGTTCTTTTGAGATTGTGAATGGTTAATACTCATAGAATTAAGGATATTGAGGAATATCTCAGATAAATGGGTCTTTTCGCAAACATTTTTGGAGTATTTTAAAGATTGGGCGGCATATGAAAAAATGGGCGGAAGGCGCAAGGTTCCTAAAAAGGGCTTCTTTTAAGGTTCTTTTGAGATTGTGAATGGTAATACTCATAGAATAAAGGATATTGAGGAATATCTCAGATAAATGGGTCTTTTCGCAAACATTTTAGGAGTATTTTAAAGATTGGGCGGCATACAAAAAAATGGGCGGAAGGCGCAAGGTTTGTAATAAGGGCTTCTTTTAAGGTTCTTTTGAGATTGTGAATGGTTAATACTCATAGAATAAAGGATATTGAGGAATATCTCAGATAAATGGGTCTTTTCGCAAACATTTTAGGAGTATTTTAAAGATTGGGCGGCATACGAAAAAAATGGGCGGAAGGCGCAAGGTTTGTAATAAGGGCTTCTTTTAAGGTTCTTTTGAGATTGTGAATGGTTAATACTCATAGAATAAAGGATATTGAGGAATATCTCAGATAAATGGGTCTTTTCGCAAACATTTTAGGAGTATTTTAAAGATTGGGCGGCATACGAAAAAATGGGCGGAAGGCGCAAGGTTCCTAATAAGGGCTTCTTTTAAGGTTCTTTTGAGATTGTGAATGGTTAATACTCATAGAATAAAGGATATTGAGGAATAACTCAGATAATTGGGTCTTTTCGCAAACATTTTAGGAGTATTTTAAAGATTGGGCGGCATACGAAAAAATGGGCGGAAGGCGCAAGGTTCCTAATAAGGGCTTCTTTTAAGGTTCTTTTGAGATTGTGAATGGTTAATACTCATAGAATAAAGGATATTGAGGAATATCTCAGATAAATGGGTCTTTTCGCAAACATTTTAGGAGTATTTTAAAGATTGGGCGGCATACGAAAAAATGGGCGGAAGGCGCAAGGTTCCTAATAAGGGCTTCTTTTAAGGTTCTTTTGAGATTGTGAATGGTTAATACTCATAGAATAAAGGATATTGAGGAATATCTCAGATAAATGGGTCTTTTCGCAAACATTTTAGGAGTATTTTAAAGATTGGGCGGCATACGAAAAAATGGGCGGAAGGCGCAAGGTTCCTAATAAGGGCTTCTTTTAAGGTTCTTTTGAGATTGTGAATGGTTAATACTCATAGAATAAAGGATATTGAGGAATATCTCAGATAATTGGGTCTTTTCGCAAACATTTTAGGAGTATTTTAAAGATTGGGCGGCATACGAAAAAACGGGCGGAAGGCGCAAGGTTCCTAATAAGGGCTTCTTTTAAGGTTCTTTTGAGATTGTGAATGGTTAATACTCATAGAATAAAGGATATTGAGGAATATCTCAGATAAATGGGTCTTTTCGCAAACATTTTAGGAGTATTTAAAAGATTGGGTGGCATATGAAAAAATGGGCGGAAGGCGCAAGGTTCCTAATAAGGGCTTCTTTTAAGGTTCTTTTGAGATTGTGAATGGTAATACTCATAGAATAAAGGATATTGAGGAATATCTCAGATAAATGGGTCTTTTCGCAAACATTTTAGGAGAATTTTAAAGATTGGGCGGCATACGATAAAATGGGCGGAAGGCGCAAGGTTCCTAATAAGGGCTTCTTTTAAGGTTCTTTTGAGATTGTGAATAGTAATACTCATAGAATAAAGGATATTGAGGAATATCTCAGATAAATGGGTCTTTTCGCAAACAATTTAGGACTATTTTAAAGATTGGGCGGCATACGAAAAAATGGGCGGAAGGCGCAAGGTTCCTAATAAAGGCTTCTTTTAAGGTTCTTTTGAGATTGTGAATGGTTAATACTCATAGAATAAAGGATATTGAGGAATATCTCAGATAAATGGGTCTTTTCGCAAACATTTTAGGAGTATTTAAAAGATTGGGCGGCATATGAAAAAATGGGCGGAAGGAGCAAGGTTCCTAATAAGGGCTTCTTTTAAGGTTCTTTTGAGATTGTGAATGGTTAATACTCATAGAATAAAGGATATTGAGGAATATCTCAGATAAATGGGTCTTTTCGCAAACATTTTAGGAGTATTTTAAAGATTGGGCGGCATACGAAAAAATGGGCAGAAGGCGCAAGGTTCCTAATAAGGGCTTCTTTTAAGGTTCTTTTGAGATTGTGAATGGTTAATACTCATAGAATAAAGGATATTGAGGAATATCTCAGATAAATGGGTCTTTTCGCAAACATTTTTGGAGTATTTTAAAGATTGGGCGGCATATGAAAAAATGGGCGGAAGGCGCAAGGTTCCTAAAAAGGGCTTCTTTTAAGGTTCTTTTGAGATTGTGAATGGTAATACTCATAGAATAAAGGATATTGAGGAATATCTCAGATAAATGGGTCTTTTCGCAAACATTTTAGGAGAATTTTAAAGATTGGGCGGCATACGAAAAAATGGGCGGAAGGCGCAAGGTTCCTAATAAGGGCTTCTTTTAAGGTTCTTTTGAGATTGTGAATGGTTAATACTCATAGAATAAAGGATATTGAGGAATATCTCAGATAAATGGGTCTTTTCGCAAACATTTTAGGAGTATTTTAAAGATTGGGCGGCATATGAAAAAATGGGCGGAAGGCGCAAGGTTCCTAAAAAGGGCTTCTTTTAAGGTTCTTTTGAGATTGTGAATGGTAATACTCATAGAATAAAGGATATTGAGGAATATCTCAGATAAATGGGTCTTTTCGCAAACATTTTAGGAGTATTTTAAAGATTGGGCGGCATACGAAAAAATGGGCGGAAGGCGCAAGGTTTGTAATAAGGGCTTCTTTTAAGGTTCTTTTGAGATTGTGAATAGTAATACTCATAGAATAAAGGATATTGAGGAATATCTCAGATAAATGGGTCTTTTCGCAAACATTTTAGGAGAATTTTAAAGATTGGGCGGCATACGATAAAATGGGCGGAAGGCGCAAGGTTCCTAATAAGGGCTTCTTTTAAGGTTCTTTTGAGATTGTGAATAGTAATACTCATAGAATAAAATATTGAGGAATATCTCAGATAAATGGGTCTTTTCGCAAACAATTTAGGAGTATTTTAAAGATTGGGCGGCATACGAAAAAATGGGCGGAAGGCGCAAGGTTCCTAATAAAGGCTTCTTTTAAGGTTCTTTTGAGATTGTGAATGGTTAATACTCATAGAATAAAGGATATTGAGGAATATCTCAGATAAATGGGTCTTTTCGCAAACATTTTAGGAGTATTTAAAAGATTGGGGGGCATATGAAAAAATGGGCGGAAGGCGCAAGGTTCCTAATAAGGGCTTCTTTTAAGGTTCTTTTGAGATTGTGAATGGTTAATACTCATAGAATAAAGGATATTGAGGAATATCTCAGATAATTGGGTCTTTTCGCAAACATTTTAGGAGTATTTTAAAGATTGGGCGGCATACGAAAAAATGGGCGGAAGGCGCAAGGTTCCTAATAAGGGCTTCTTTTAAGGTTCTTTTGAGATTGTGAATGGTTAATACTCATAGAATAAAGGATATTGAGGAATATCTCAGATAATTGGGTCTTTTCGCAAACATTTTAGGAGTATTTTAAAGATTGGGCGGCATACGAAAAAATGGGCGGAAGGCGCAAGGTTCCTAATAAGGGCTTCTTTTAAGGTTCTTTTGAGATTGTGAATGGTTAATACTCATAGAATAAAGGATATTGAGGAATATCTCAGATAAATGGGTCTTTTCGCAAACATTTTAGGAGTATTTAAAAGATTGGGTGGCATATGAAAAAATGGGCGGAAGGCGCAAGGTTCCTAATAAGGGCTTCTTTTAAGGTTCTTTTGAGATTGTGAATGGTAATACTCATAGAATAAAGGATATTGAGGAATATCTCAGATAAATGGGTCTTTTCGCAAACATTTTAGGAGAATTTTAAAGATTGGGCGGCATACGATAAAATGGGCGGAAGGCGCAAGGTTCCTAATAAGGGCTTCTTTTAAGGTTCTTTTGAGATTGTGAATAGTAATACTCATAGAATAAAGGATATTGAGGAATATCTCAGATAAATGGGTCTTTTCGCAAACAATTTAGGACTATTTTAAAGATTGGGCGGCATACGAAAAAATGGGCGGAAGGCGCAAGGTTCCTAATAAAGGCTTCTTTTAAGGTTCTTTTGAGATTGTGAATGGTTAATACTCATAGAATAAAGGATATTGAGGAATATCTCAGATAAATGGGTCTTTTCGCAAACATTTTAGGAGTATTTAAAAGATTGGGCGGCATATGAAAAAATGGGCGGAAGGAGCAAGGTTCCTAATAAGGGCTTCTTTTAAGGTTCTTTTGAGATTGTGAATGGTTAATACTCATAGAATAAAGGATATTGAGGAATATCTCAGATAAATGGGTCTTTTCGCAAACATTTTAGGAGTATTTTAAAGATTGGGCGGCATACGAAAAAATGGGCGGAAGGCGCAAGGTTCCTAATAAGGGCTTCTTTTAAGGTTCTTTTGAGATTGTGAATGGTTAATACTCATAGAATAAAGGATATTGAGGAATATCTCAGATAAATGGGTCTTTTCGCAAACATTTTTGGAGTATTTTAAAGATTGGGCGGCATATGAAAAAATGGGCGGAAGGCGCAAGGTTCCTAAAAAGGGCTTCTTTTAAGGTTCTTTTGAGATTGTGAATGGTAATACTCATAGAATAAAGGATATTGAGGAATATCTCAGATAAATGGGTCTTTTCGCAAACATTTTAGGAGAATTTTAAAGATTGGGCGGCATACGAAAAAATGGGCGGAAGGCGCAAGGTTCCTAATAAGGGCTTCTTTTAAGGTTCTTTTGAGATTGTGAATGGTTAATACTCATAGAATAAAGGATATTGAGGAATATCTCAGATAAATGGGTCTTTTCGCAAA
Organism: Phorcus lineatus; assembly: GCA_921293015.1. Taxonomy (NCBI): domain Eukaryota; kingdom Metazoa; phylum Mollusca; class Gastropoda; order Trochida; family Trochidae; genus Phorcus; species Phorcus lineatus. The sequence continues at coordinate 15,159,141 of OV121083.1, forward strand.
CATTTTAGGAGTATTTTAAAGATTGGGCGGCATATGAAAAAATGGGCGGAAGGCGCAAGGTTCCTAAAAAGGGCTTCTTTTAAGGTTCTTTTGAGATTGTGAATGGTAATACTCATAGAATAAAGGATATTGAGGAATATCTCAGATAAATGGGTCTTTTCGCAAACATTTTAGGAGTATTTTAAAGATTGGGCGGCATACCAAAAAATGGGTGGAAGGCGCAAGGTTTGTAATAAGGGCTTCTTTTAAGGTTCTTTTGAGATTGTGAATAGTAATACTCATAGAATAAAGGATATTGAGGAATATCTCAGATAAATGGGTCTTTTCGCAAACATTTTAGGAGAATTTTAAAGATTGGGCGGCATACGATAAAATGGGCGGAAGGCGCAAGGTTCCTAATAAGGGCTTCTTTTAAGGTTCTTTTGAGATTGTGAATAGTAATACTCATAGAATAAAATATTGAGGAATATCTCAGATAAATGGGTCTTTTCGCAAACAATTTAGGAGTATTTTAAAGATTGGGCGGCATACGAAAAAATGGGCGGAAGGCGCAAGGTTCCTAATAAAGGCTTCTTTTAAGGTTCTTTTGAGATTGTGAATGGTAATACTCATAGAATAAAGGATATTGAGGAATATCTCAGATAAATGGGTCTTTTCGCAAACATTTTAGGAGAATTTTAAAGATTGGGCGGCATACGAAAAAATGGGCGGAAGGCGCAAGGTTCCTAATAAGGGCTTCTTTTAAGGTTCTTTTGAGATTGTGAATGGTTAATACTCATAGAATAAAGGATATTGAGGAATATCTCAGATAAATGGGTCTTTTCGCAAACATTTTTGGAGTATTTTAAAGATTGGGCGGCATATGAAAAAATGGGCGGAAGGCGCAAGGTTCCTAAAAAGGGCTTCTTTTAAGGTTCTTTTGAGATTTTGAATGGTAATACTCATAGAATAAAGGATATTGAGGAATATCTCAGATAAATGGGTCTTTTCGCAAACATTTTAGGAGTATTTTAAAGATTGGGCGGCATACCAAAAAATGGGCGGAAGGCGCAAGGTTTGTAATAAGGGCTTCTTTTAAGGTTCTTTTGAGATTGTGAATGGTTAATACTCATAGAATAAAGGATATTGAGGAATATCTCAGATAAATGGGTCTTTTCGCAAACATTTTAGGAGTATTTTAAAGATTGGGCGGCATACGAAAAAATGGGCGGAAGGCGCAAGGTTCCTAATAAGGGCTTCTTTTAAGGTTCTTTTGAGATTGTGAATGGTTAATACTCATAGAATAAAGGATATTGAGGAATATTTCAGATAAATGGGTCTTTTCGCAAACATTTTAGGAGTATTTTAAAGATTGGGCGGCATACGAAAAAATGGGCGGAAGGCGCAAGGTTCCTAATAAGGGCTTCTTTTAAGGTTCTTTTGAGATTGTGAATGGTTAATACTCATAGAATAAAGGATATTGAGGAATATCTCAGATAAATGGGTCTTTTCGCAAACATTTTAGGAGAATTTTAAAGATTGGGCGGCATACGATAAAATGGGCGGAAGGCGCAAGGTTCCTAATAAGGGCTTCTTTTAAGGTTCTTTTGAGATTGTGAATAGTAATACTCATAGAATAAAGGATATTGAGGAATATCTCAGATAAATGGGTCTTTTCGCAAACAATTTAGGAGTATTTTAAAGATTGGGCGGCATACGAAAAAATGGGCGGAAGGCGCAAGGTTCCTAATAAGGGCTTCTTTTAAGGTTCTTTTGAGATTGTGAATGGTTAATACTCATAGAATAAAGGATATTGAGGAATATCTCAGATAAATGGGTCTTTTCGCAAACATTTTAGGAGTATTTTAAAGATTGGGCGGCATACGAAAAAATGGGCGGAAGGCGCAAGGTTCCTAATAAGGGCTTCTTTTAAGGTTCTTTTGAGATTGTGAATGGTTAATACTCATAGAATAAAGGATATTGAGGAATATCTCAGATAAATGGGTCTTTTCGCAAACATTTTTGGAGTATTTTAAAGATTGGGCGGCATATGAAAAAATGGGCGGAAGGCGCAAGGTTCCTAAAAAGGGCTTCTTTTAAGGTTCTTTTGAGATTGTGAATGGTAATACTCATAGAATAAAGGATATTGAGGAATATCTCAGATAAATGGGTCTTTTCGCAAACATTTTAGGAGAATTTTAAAGATTGGGCGGCATACGAAAAAATGGGCGGAAGGCGCAAGGTTCCTAATAAGGGCTTCTTTTAAGGTTCTTTTGAGATTGTGAATGGTTAATACTCATAGAATAAAGTATATTGAGGAATATCTCAGATAAATGGGTCTTTTCGCAAACATTTTTGGAGTATTTTAAAGATTGGGCGGCATATGAAAAAATGGGCGGAAGGCGCAAGGTTCCTAAAAAGGGCTTCTTTTAAGGTTCTTTTGAGATTTTGAATGGTAATACTCATAGAATAAAGGATATTGAGGAATATCTCAGATAAATGGGTCTTTTCGCAAACATTTTAGGAGTATTTTAAAGATTGGGCGGCATACGAAAAAATGGGCGGAAGGCGCAAGGTTTGTAATAAGGGCTTCTTTTAAGGTTCTTTTGAGATTGTGAATGGTTAATACTCATAGAATAAAGGATATTGAGGAATATCTCAGATAAATGGGTCTTTTCGCAAACATTTTAGGAGTATTTTAAAGATTGGGCGGCATAGTAAAAAATGGGCGGAAGGCGCAAGGTTCCTAATAAGGGCTTCTTTTAAGGTTCTTTTGAGATTGTGAATGGTTAATACTCATAGAATAAAGGATATTGAGGAATATATCAGATAAATGGGTCTTTTCGCAAACATTTTAGGAGTATTTTAAAGATTGGGCGGCATACGAAAAAATGGGCGGAAGGCGCAAGGTTCCTAATAAGGGCTTCTTTTAAGGTTCTTTTGAGATTGTGAATGGTTAATACTCATAGAATAAAGGATATTGAGGAATATCTCAGATAAATGGGTCTTTTCGCAAACATTTTAGGAGAATTTTAAAGATTGGGCGGCATACGATAAAATGGGCGGAAGGCGCAAGGTTCCTAATAAGGGCTTCTTTTAAGGTTCTTTTGAGATTGTGAATAGTAATACTCATAGAATAAAGGATATTGAGGAATATCTCAGATAAATGGGTCTTTTCGCAAACAATTTAGGAGTATTTTAAAGATTGGGCGGCATACGAAAAAATGGGCGGAAGGCGCAAGGTTCCTAATAAGGGCTTCTTTTAAGGTTCTTTTGAGATTGTGAATGGTTAATACTCATAGAATAAAGGATATTGAGGAATATCTCAGATAAATGGGTCTTTTCGCAAACATTTTAGGAGTATTTTAAAGATTGGGCGGCATACGAAAAAATGGGCGGAAGGCGCAAGGTTCCTAATAAGGGCTTCTTTTAAGGTTCTTTTGAGATTGTGAATGGTTAATACTCATAGAATAAAGGATATTGAGGAATATCTCAGATAAATGGGTCTTTTCGCAAACATTTTAGGAGTATTTTAAAGATTGGGCGGCATACGAAAAAATGGGCGGAAGGCGCAAGGTTCCTAATAAGGGCTTCTTTTAAGGTTCTTTTGAGATTGTGAATGGTTAATACTCATAGAATAAAGGATATTGAGGAATATATCAGATAAATGGGTCTTTTCGCAAACATTTTAGGAGTATTTTAAAGATTGGGCGGCATACGAAAAAATGGGCGGAAGGCGCAAGGTTCCTAATAAGGGCTTCTTTTAAGGTTCTTTTGAGATTGTGAATGGTTAATACTCATAGAATAAAGGATATTGAGGAATAACTCAGATAAATGGGTCTTTTCGCAAACATTTTAGGAGTATTTTAAAGATTGGTCGGCATACGAAAAAATGGGCGGAAGGCGCAAGGTTCCTAATAAGGGCTTCTTTTAAGGTTCTTTTGAGATTGTGAATGGTAATACTCATAGAATAAAGGATATTGAGGAATATCTCAGATAAATGGGTCTTTTCGCAAACATTTTAGGAGAATTTTAAAGATTGGGCGGCATACGAAAAAATGGGCGGAAGGCGCAAGGTTCCTAATAAGGGCTTCTTTTAAGGTTCTTTTGAGATTGTGAATGGTTAATACTCATAGAATAAAGGATATTGAGGAATATCTCAGATAAATGGGTCTTTTCGCAAACATTTTAGGAGTATTTTAAAGATTGGGCGGCATACGAAAAAATGGGCGGAAGGCGCAAGGTTCCTAATAAGGGCTTCTTTTAAGGTTCTTTTGAGATTGTGAATGGTTAATACTCATAGAATAAAGGATATTGAGGAATATCTCAGATAAATGGGTCTTTTCGCAAACATTTTTGGGAGTATTTTAAAGATTGGGCGGCATACGAAAAAATGGGCGGAAGGCGCAAGGTTCCTAATAAGGGCTTCTTTTAAGGTTCTTTTGAGATTGTGAATGGTTAATACTCATAGAATAAAGGATATTGAGGAATATCTTAGATAAATGGGTCTTTTCGCAAACATTTTAGGAGTATTTTAAAGATTGGGGGGCATATGAAAAAATGGGCGGAAGGCGCAAGGTTCCTAATAAGGGCTTCTTTTAAGGTTCTTTTGAGATTGTGAATGGTAATACTCATAGAATAAAGGATATTGAGGAATATCTCAGATAAATGGGTCTTTTCGCAAACATTTTAGGAGAATTTTAAAGATTGGGCGGCATACGATAAAATGGGCGGAAGGCGCAAGGTTCCTAATAAGGGCTTCTTTTAAGGTTCTTTTGAGATTGTGAATAGTAATACTCATAGAATAAAGGATATTGAGGAATATCTCAGATAAATGGGTCTTTTCGCAAACAATTTAGGACTATTTTAAAGATTGGGCGGCATACGAAAAAATGGGCGGAAGGCGCAAGGTTCCTAATAAAGGCTTCTTTTAAGGTTCTTTTGAGATTGTGAATGGTTAATACTCATAGAATAAAGGATATTGAGGAATATCTCAGATAAATGGGTCTTTTCGCAAACATTTTAGGAGTATTTAAAAGATTGGGGGGCATATGAAAAAATGGGCGGAAGGCGCAAGGTTCCTAATAAGGGCTTCTTTTAAGGTTCTTTTGAGATTGTGAATGGTAATACTCATAGAATAAAGGATATTGAGGAATATCTCAGATAAATGGGTCTTTTCGCAAACATTTTAGGAGTATTTTAAAGATTGGGCGGCATACGAAAAAATGGGCAGAAGGCGCAACGTTCCTAATAAGGGCTTCTTTTAAGGTTCTTTTGAGATTGTGAATGGTTAATACTCATAGAATAAAGGATATTGAGGAATATCTCAGATAAATGGGTCTTTTCGCAAACATTTTTGGAGTATTTTAAAGATTGGGCGTCATATGAAAAAATGGGCGGAAGGCGCAAGGTTCCTAATAAGGGCTTCTTTTAAGGTTCTTTTGAGATTGTGAATGGTAATACTCATAGAATAAAGGATATTGAGGAATATCTCAGATAAATGGGTCTTTTCGCAAACATTTTAGGAGAATTTTAAAGATTGGGCGGCATACGAAAAAATGGGCGGAAGGCGCAAGGTTCCTAATAAGGGCTTCTTTTAAGGTTCTTTTGAGATTGTGAATGGTTAATACTCATAGAATAAAGGATATTGAGGAATATCTCAGATAAATGGGTCTTTTCGCAAACATTTTAGGAGTATTTTAAAGATTGGGCGGCATATGAAAAAATGGGCGGAAGGCGCAAGGTTCCTAAAAAGGGCTTCTTTTAAGGTTCTTTTGAGATTGTGAATGGTAATACTCATAGAATAAAGGATATTGAGGAATATCTCAGATAAATGGGTCTTTTCGCAAACATTTTTGGAGTATTTTAAAGATTGGGCGGCATATGAAAAAATGGGCGGAAGGCGCAAGGTTCCTAAAAAGGGCTTCTTTTAAGGTTCTTTTGAGATTGTGAATGGTAATACTCATAGAATAAAGGATATTGAGGAATATCTCAGATAAATGGGTCTTTTCGCAAACATTTTAGGAGAATTTTAAAGATTGGGCGGCATACGAAAAAATGGGCGGAAGGCGCAAGGTTCCTAATAAGGGCTTCTTTTAAGGTTCTTTTGAGATTGTGAATGGTTAATACTCATAGAATAAAGGATATTGAGGAATATCTCAGATAAATGGGTCTTTTCGCAAACATTTTTGGAGTATTTTAAAGATTGGGCGGCATATGAAAAAATGGGCGGAAGGCGCAAGGTTCCTAAAAAGGGCTTCTTTTAAGGTTCTTTTGAGATTGTGAATGGTAATACTCATAGAATAAAGGATATTGAGGAATATCTCAGATAAATGGGTCTTTTCGCAAACATTTTAGGAGTATTTTAAAGATTGGGCGGCATACGAAAAAATGGGCGGAAGGCGCAAGGTTCCTAATAAGGGCTTCTTTTAAGGTTCTTTTGAGATTGTGAATGGTTAATACTCATAGAATAAAGGATATTGAGGAATAACTCAGATAAATGGGTCTTTTCGCAAACATTTTAGGAGTATTTTAAAGATTGGTCGGCATACGAAAAAATGGGCGGAAGGCGCAAGGTTCCTAATAAGGGCTTCTTTTAAGGTTCTTTTGAGATTGTGAATGGTTAATACTCATAGAATAAAGGATATTGAGGAATATCTCAGATAAATGGGTCTTTTCGCAAACATTTTAGGAGTATTTTAAAGATTGGTCGGCATACGAAAAAATGGGCGGAAGGCGCAAGGTTCCTAATAAGGGCTTCTTTTAAGGTTCTTTTGAGATTGTGAATGGTTAATACTCATAGAATAAAGGATATTGAGGAATATCTCAGATAAATGGGTCTTTTCGCAAACATTTTAGGAGAATTTTAAAGATTGGGCGGCATACGAAAAAATGGGCGGAAGGCGCAAGGTTCCTAATAAGGGCTTCTTTTAAGGTTCTTTTGAGATTGTGAATGGTTAATACTCATAGAATAAAGGATATTGAGGAATATCTCAGATAAATGGGTCTTTTCGCAAACATTTTAGGAGTATTTTAAAGATTGGGCGGCATACGAAAAAATGGGCGGAAGGCGCAAGGTTCCTAATAAGGGCTTCTTTTAAGGTTCTTTTGAGATTGTGAATGGTTAATACTCATAGAATAAAGGATATTGAGGAATATCTCAGATAAATGGGTCTTTTCGCAAACATTTTAGGAGTATTTTAAAGATTGGGCGGCATACGAAAAAATGGGCGGAAGGCGCAAGGTTCCTAATAAGGGCTTCTTTTAAGGTTCTTTTGAGATTGTGAATGGTTAATACTCATAGAATAAAGGATATTGAGGAATATCTCAGATAAATGGGTCTTTTCGCAAACATTTTAGGAGTATTTAAAAGATTGGGGGGCATATGAAAAAATGGGCGGAAGGCGCAAGGTTCCTAATAAGGGCTTCTTTTAAGGTTCTTTTGAGATTGTGAATGGTAATACTCATAGAATAAAGGATATTGAGGAATATCTCAGATAAATGGGTCTTTTCGCAAACATTTTAGGAGAATTTTAAAGATTGGGCGGCATACGATAAAATGGGCGGAAGGCGCAAGGTTCCTAATAAGGGCTTCTTTTAAGGTTCTTTTGAGATTGTGAATAGTAATACTCATAGAATAAAGGATATTGAGGAATATCTCAGATAAATGGGTCTTTTCGCAAACAATTTAGGACTATTTTAAAGATTGGGCGTCATACGAAAAAATGGGCGGAAGGCGCAAGGTTCCTAATAAAGGCTTCTTTTAAGGTTCTTTTGAGATTGTGAATGGTTAATACTCATAGAATAAAGGATATTGAGGAATATCTCAGATAAATGGGTCTTTTCGCAAACATTTTAGGAGTATTTAAAAGATTGGGCGGCATATGAAAAAATGGGCGGAAGGCGCAAGGTTCCTAATAAGGGCTTCTTTTAAGGTTCTTTTGAGATTGTGAATGGTAATACTCATAGAATAAAGGATATTGAGGAATATCTCAGATAAATGGGTCTTTTCGCAAACATTTTAGGAGAATTTTAAAGATTGGGCGGCATACGATAAAATGGGCGGAAGGCGCAAGGTTCCTAATAAGGGCTTCTTTTAAGGTTCTTTTGAGATTGTGAATAGTAATACTCATAGAATAAAGGATATTGAGGAATATCTCAGATAAATGGGTCTTTTCGCAAACAATTTAGGACTATTTTAAAGATTGGGCGTCATACGAAAAAATGGGCGGAAGGCGCAAGGTTCCTAATAAAGGCTTCTTTTAAGGTTCTTTTGAGATTGTGAATGGTTAATACTCATAGAATAAAGGATATTGAGGAATATCTCAGATAAATGGGTCTTTTCGCAAACATTTTAGGAGTATTTAAAAGATTGGGGGGCATATGAAAAAATGGGCGGAAGGAGCAAGGTTCCTAATAAGGGCTTCTTTTAAGGTTCTTTTGAGATTGTGAATGGTAATACTCATAGAATAAAGGATATTGAGGAATATCTCAGATAAATGGGTCTTTTCGCAAACATTTTAGGAGTATTTTAAAGATTGGGCGGCATACGAAAAAATGGGCAGAAGGCGCAAGGTTCCTAATAAGGGCTTCTTTTAAGGTTCTTTTGAGATTGTGAATGGTTAATACTCATAGAATAAAGGATATTGAGGAATATCTCAGATAAATGGGTCTTTTCGCAAACATTTTTGGAGTATTTTAAAGATTGGGCGGCATATGAAAAAATGGGCGGAAGGCGCAAGGTTCCTAAAAAGGGCTTCTTTTAAGGTTCTTTTGAGATTGTGAATGGTAATACTCATAGAATAAAGGATATTGAGGAATATCTCAGATAAATGGGTCTTTTCGCAAACATTTTAGGAGAATTTTAAAGATTGGGCGGCATACGAAAAAATGGGCGGAAGGCGCAAGGTTCCTAATAAGGGCTTCTTTTAAGGTTCTTTTGAGATTGTGAATGGTTAATACTCATAGAATAAAGGATATTGAGGAATATCTCAGATAAATGGGTCTTTTCGCAAACATTTTAGGAGTATTTTAAAGATTGGGCGGCATATGAAAAAATGGGCGGAAGGCGCAAGGTTCCTAAAAAGGGCTTCTTTTAAGGTTCTTTTGAGATTGTGAATGGTAATACTCATAGAATAAAGGATATTGAGGAATATCTCAGATAAATGGGTCTTTTCGCAAACATTTTAGGAGTATTTTAAAGATTGGGCGGCATACCAAAAAATGGGTGGAAGGCGCAAGGTTTGTAATAAGGGCTTCTTTTAAGGTTCTTTTGAGATTGTGAATGGTTAATACTCATAGAATAAAGGATATTGAGGAATATCTCAGATAAATGGGTCTTTTCGCAAACATTTTAGGAGTATTTTAAAGATTGGGCGGCATACGAAAAAATGGGCGGAAGGCGCAAGGTTCCTAATAAGGGCTTCTTTTAAGGTTCTTTTGAGATTGTGAATGGTTAATACTCATAGAATAAAGGATATTGAGGAATATATCAGATAAATGGGTCTTTTCGCAAACATTTTAGGAGAATTTTAAAGATTGGGCGGCATACGAAAAAATGGGCGGAAGGCGCAAGGTTCCTAATAAGGGCTTCTTTTAAGGTTCTTTTGAGATTGTGAATGGTTAATACTCATAGAATAAAGGATATTGAGGAATAACTCAGATAAATGGGTCTTTTCGCAAACATTTTAGGAGTATTTTAAAGATTGGTCGGCATACGAAAAAATGGGCGGAAGGCGCAAGGTTCCTAATAAGGGCTTCTTTTAAGGTTCTTTTGAGATTGTGAATGGTAATATTCATAGAATAAAGGATATTGAGGAATATCTCAGATAAATGGGTCTTTTCGCAAACATTTTAGGAGAATTTTAAAGATTGGGCGGCATACGAAAAAATGGGCGGAAGGCGCAAGGTTCCTAATAAGGGCTTCTTTTAAGGTTCTTTTGAGATTGTGAATGGTTAATACTCATAGAATAAAGGATATTGAGGAATATCTCAGATAAATGGGTCTTTTCGCAAACATTTTAGGAGTATTTTAAAGATTGGGCGGCATACGAAAAAATGGGCGGAAGGCGCAAGGTTCCTAATAAGGGCTTCTTTTAAGGTTCTTTTGAGATTGTGAATGGTTAATACTCATAGAATAAAGGATATTGAGGAATATCTCAGATAAATGGGTCTTTTCGCAAACATTTTAGGAGTATTTTAAAGATTGGGCGGCATACGAAAAAATGGGCGGAAGGCGCAAGGTTCCTAATAAGGGCTTCTTTTAAGGTTCTTTTGAGATTGTGAATGGTTAATACTCATAGAATAAAGGATATTGAGGAATATCTCAGATAAATGGGTCTTTTCGCAAACATTTTAGGAGTATTTAAAAGATTGGGGGGCATATGAAAAAATGGGCGGAAGGCGCAAGGTTCCTAATAAGGGCTTCTTTTAAGGTTCTTTTGAGATTGTGAATGGTAATACTCATAGAATAAAGGATATTGAGGAATATCTCAGATAAATGGGTCTTTTCGCAAACATTTTAGGAGAATTTTAAAGATTGGGCGGCATACGATAAAATGGGCGGAAGGCGCAAGGTTTTTAATAAGGGCTTCTTTTAAGGTTCTTTTGAGATTGTGAATAGTAATACTCATAGAATAAAGGATATTGAGGAATATCTCAGATAAATGGGTCTTTTCGCAAACAATTTAGGACTATTTTAAAGATTGGGCGGCATACGAAAAAATGGGCGGAAGGCGCAAGGTTCCTAATAAAGGCTTCTTTTAAGGTTCTTTTGAGATTGTGAATGGTTAATACTCATAGAATAAAGGATATTGAGGAATATCTCAGATAAATGGGTCTTTTCGCAAACATTTTAGGAGTATTTAAAAGATTGGGCGGCATATGAAAAAATGGGCGGAAGGAGCAAGGTTCCTAATAAGGGCTTCTTTTAAGGTTCTTTTGAGATTGTGAATGGTAATACTCATAGAATAAAGGATATTGAGGAATATCTCAGATAAATGGGTCTTTTCGCAAACATTTTAGGAGTATTTTAAAGATTAGGCGGCATACGAAAAAATGGGCAGAAGGCGCAAGGTTCCTAATAAGGGCTTCTTTTAAGGTTCTTTTGAGATAGTGAATGGTTAATACTCATAGAATAAAGGATATTGAGGAATATCTCAGATAAATGGGTCTTTTCGCAAACATTTTTGGAGTATTTTAAAGATTGGGCGGCATATGAAAAAATGGGCGGAAGGCGCAAGGTTCCTAAAAAGGGCTTCTTTTAAGGTTCTTTTGAGATTGTGAATGGTAATACTCATAGAATAAAGGATATTGAGGAATATCTCAGATAAATGGGTCTTTTCGCAAACATTTTAGGAGTATTTTAAAGATTGGGCGGCATACGAAAAAATGGGCGGAAGGCGCAAGGTTCCTAATAAAGGCTTCTTTTAAGGTTCTTTTGAGATTGTGAATGGTTAATACTCATAGAATAAAGGATATTGAGGAATATCTCAGATAAATGGGTCTTTTCGCAAACATTTTAGGAGTATTTAAAAGATTGGGGGGCATATGAAAAAATGGGCGGAAGGAGCAAGGTTCCTAATAAGGGCTTCTTTTAAGGTTCTTTTGAGATTGTGAATGGTAATACTCATAGAATAAAGGATATTGAGGAATATCTCAGATAAATGGGTCTTTTCGCAAACATTTTAGGAGTATTTTAAAGATTGGGCGGCATACGAAAAAATGGGCAGAAGGCGCAAGGTTCCTAATAAGGGCTTCTTTTAAGGTTCTTTTGAGATAGTGAATGGTTAATACTCATAGAATAAAGGATATTGAGGAATATCTCAGATAAATGGGTCTTTTCGCAAACATTTTTGGAGTATTTTAAAGATTGGGCGGCATATGAAAAAATGGGCGGAAGGCGCAAGGTTCCTAAAAAGGGCTTCTTTTAAGGTTCTTTTGAGATTGTGAATGGTAATACTCATAGAATAAAGGATATTGAGGAATATCTCAGATAAATGGGTCTTTTCGCAAACATTTTAGGAGTATTTTAAAGATTGGGCGGCATACGAAAAAATGGGCGGAAGGCGCAAGGTTCCTAATAAGGGCTTCTTTTAAGGTTCTTTTGAGATTGTGAATGGTTAATACTCATAGAATAAAGGATATTGAGGAATATCTCAGATAAATGGGTCTTTTCGCAAACATTTTAGGAGTATTTTAAAGATTGGGCGGCATATGAAAAAATGGGCGGAAGGCGCAAGGTTCCTAAAAAGGGCTTCTTTTAAGGTTCTTTTGAGATTGTGAATGGTAATACTCATAGAATAAAGGATATTGAGGAATATCTCAGATAAATGGGTCTTTTCGCAAACATTTTAGGAGTATTTTAAAGATTGGGCGGCATACCAAAAAATGGGTGGAAGGCGCAAGGTTTGTAATAAGGGCTTCTTTTAAGGTTCTTTTGAGATTGTGAATGGTTAATACTCATAGAATAAAGGATATTGAGGAATATCTCAGATAAATGGGTCTTTTCGCAAACATTTTAGGAGTATTTTAAAGATTGGGCGGCATACGAAAAAATGGGCGGAAGGCGCAAGGTTCCTAATAAGGGCTTCTTTTAAGGTTCTTTTGAGATTGTGAATGGTTAATACTCATAGAATAAAGGATATTGAGGAATATATCAGATAAATGGGTCTTTTCGCAAACATTTTAGGAGAATTTTAAAGATTGGGCGGCATACGAAAAAATGGGCGGAAGGCGCAAGGTTCCTAATAAGGGCTTCTTTTAAGGTTCTTTTGAGATTGTGAATGGTTAATACTCATAGAATAAAGGATATTGAGGAATAACTCAGATAAATGGGTCTTTTCGCAAACATTTTAGGAGTATTTAAAAGATTGGGGGGCATATGAAAAAATGGGCGGAAGGCGCAAGGTTCCTAATAAGGGCTTCTTTTAAGGTTCTTTTGAGATTGTGAATGGTAATACTCATAGAATAAAGGATATTGAGGAATATCTCAGATAAATGGGTCTTTTCGCAAACATTTTAGGAGAATTTTAAAGATTGGGCGGCATACGAAAAAATGGGCGGAAGGCGCAAGGTTCCTAATAAGGGCTTCTTTTAAGGTTCTTTTGAGATTGTGAATGGTTAATACTCATAGAATAAAGGATATTGAGGAATATCTCAGATAAATGGGTCTTTTCGCAAACATTTTAGGAGTATTTTAAAGATTGGGCGGCATACGAAAAAATGGGCGGAAGGCGCAAGGTTCCTAATAAGGGCTTCTTTTAAGGTTCTTTTGAGATTGTGAATGGTTAATACTCATAGAATAAAGGATATTGAGGAATATCTCAGATAAATGGGTCTTTTCGCAAACATTTTAGGAGTATTTTAAAGATTGGGCGGCATACGAAAAAATGGGCGGAAGGCGCAAGGTTCCTAATAAGGGCTTCTTTTAAGGTTCTTTTGAGATTGTGAATGGTTAATACTCATAGAATAAAGGATATTGAGGAATATCTCAGATAAATGGGTCTTTTCGCAAACATTTTAGGAGTATTTAAAAGATTGGGGGGCATATGAAAAAATGGGCGGAAGGCGCAAGGTTCCTAATAAGGGCTTCTTTTAAGGTTCTTTTGAGATTGTGAATGGTAATACTCATAGAATAAAGGATATTGAGGAATATCTCAGATAAATGGGTCTTTTCGCAAACATTTTAGGAGAATTTTAAAGATTGGGCGGCATACGATAAAATGGGCGGAAGGCGCAAGGTTTTTAATAAGGGCTTCTTTTAAGGTTCTTTTGAGATTGTGAATAGTAATACTCATAGAATAAAGGATATTGAGGAATATCTCAGATAAATGGGTCTTTTCGCAAACAATTTAGGACTATTTTAAAGATTGGGCGGCATACGAAAAAATGGGCGGAAGGCGCAAGGTTCCTAATAAAGGCTTCTTTTAAGGTTCTTTTGAGATTGTGAATGGTTAATACTCATAGAATAAAGGATATTGAGGAATATCTCAGATAAATGGGTCTTTTCGCAAACATTTTAGGAGTATTTAAAAGATTGGGGGGCATATGAAAAAATGGGCGGAAGGAGCAAGGTTCCTAATAAGGGCTTCTTTTAAGGTTCTTTTGAGATTGTGAATGGTAATACTCATAGAATAAAGGATATTGAGGAATATCTCAGATAAATGGGTCTTTTCGCAAACATTTTAGGAGTATTTTAAAGATTAGGCGGCATACGAAAAAATGGGCAGAAGGCGCAAGGTTCCTAATAAGGGCTTCTTTTAAGGTTCTTTTGAGATAGTGAATGGTTAATACTCATAGAATAAAGGATATTGAGGAATATCTCAGATAAATGGGTCTTTTCGCAAACATTTTTGGAGTATTTTAAAGATTGGGCGGCATATGAAAAAATGGGCGGAAGGCGCAAGGTTCCTAAAAAGGGCTTCTTTTAAGGTTCTTTTGAGATTGTGAATGGTAATACTCATAGAATAAAGGATATTGAGGAATATCTCAGATAAATGGGTCTTTTCGCAAACATTTTAGGAGTATTTTAAAGATTGGGCGGCATACGAAAAAATGGGCGGAAGGCGCAAGGTTCCTAATAAGGGCTTCTTTTAAGGTTCTTTTGAGATTGTGAATGGTTAATACTCATAGAATAAAGGATATTGAGGAATATCTCAGATAAATGGGTCTTTTCGCAAACATTTTAGGAGTATTTTAAAGATTGGGCGGCATATGAAAAAATGGGCGGAAGGCGCAAGGTTCCTAATAAGGGCTTCTTTTAAGGTTCTTTTGAGATTGTGAATGGTTAATACTCATAGAATAAACGATATTGAGGAATATCTCAGATAAATGGGTCTTTTCGCAAACATTTTAGGAGTATTTTAAAGATTGGGCGGCATACGAAAAAATGGGCGGAAGGCGCAAGGTTCCTAATAAGGGCTTCTTTTAAGGTTCTTTTGAGATTGTGAATGGTTAATACTCATAGAATAAAGGATATTGAGGAATATCTCAGATAAATGGGTCTTTTCGCAAACATTTTAGGAGTATTTTAAAGATTGGGCGGCATACGAAAAAATGGGCGGAAGGCGCAAGGTTCCTAATAAGGGCTTCTTTTAAGGTTCTTTTGAGATTGTGAATGGTTAATACTCATAGAATAAAGGATATTGAGGAATATCTCAGATAAATGGGTCTTTTCGCAAACATTTTAGGAGTATTTAAAAGATTTGGGGGCATATGAAAAAATGGGCGGAAGGCGCAAGGTTCCTAATAAGGGCTTCTTTTAAGGTTCTTTTGAGATTGTGAATGGTAATACTCATAGAATAAAGGATATTGAGGAATATCTCAGATAAATGGGTCTTTTCGCAAACATTTTAGGAGAATTTTAAAGATTGGGCGGCATACGATAAAATGGGCGGAAGGCGCAAGGTTTTTAATAAGGGCTTCTTTTAAGGTTCTTTTGAGATTGTGAATAGTAATACTCATAGAATAAAGGATATTGAGGAATATCTCAGATAAATGGGTCTTTTCGCAAACAATTTAGGACTATTTTAAAGATTGGGCGGCATACGAAAAAATGGGCGGAAGGCGCAAGGTTCCTAATAAAGGCTTCTTTTAAGGTTCTTTTGAGATTGTGAATGGTTAATACTCATAGAATAAAGGATATTGAGGAATATCTCAGATAAATGGGTCTTTTCGCAAACATTTTAGGAGTATTTAAAAGATTGGGGGGCATATGAAAAAATGGGCGGAAGGAGCAAGGTTCCTAATAAGGGCTTCTTTTAAGGTTCTTTTGAGATTGTGAATGGTAATACTCATAGAATAAAGGATATTGAGGAATATCTCAGATAAATGGGTCTTTTCGCAAACATTTTAGGAGTATTTTAAAGATTAGGCGGCATACGAAAAAATGGGCAGAAGGCGCAAGGTTCCTAATAAGGGCTTCTTTTAAGGTTCTTTTGAGATAGTGAATGGTTAATACTCATAGAATAAAGGATATTGAGGAATATCTCAGATAAATGGGTCTTTTCGCAAACATTTTTGGAGTATTTTAAAGATTGGGCGGCATATGAAAAAATGGGCGGAAGGCGCAAGGTTCCTAAAAAGGGCTTCTTTTAAGGTTCTTTTGAGATTGTGAATGGTAATACTCATAGAATAAAGGATATTGAGGAATATCTCAGATAAATGGGTCTTTTCGCAAACATTTTAGGAGTATTTTAAAGATTGGGCGGCATACGAAAAAATGGGCGGAAGGCGCAAGGTTCCTAATAAGGGCTTCTTTTAAGGTTCTTTTGAGATTGTGAATGGTTAATACTCATAGAATAAAGGATATTGAGGAATATCTCAGATAAATGGGTCTTTTCGCAAACATTTTAGGAGTATTTTAAAGATTGGGCGGCATATGAAAAAATGGGCGGAAGGCGCAAGGTTCCTAAAAAGGGCTTCTTTTAAGGTTCTTTTGAGATTGTGAATGGTAATACTCATAGAATAAAGGATATTGAGGAATATCTCAGATAAATGGGTCTTTTCGCAAACATTTTAGGAGTATTTTAAAGATTGGGCGGCATACCAAAAAATGGGTGGAAGGCGCAAGGTTTGTAATAAGGGCTTCTTTTAAGGTTCTTTTGAGATTGTGAATGGTTAATACTCATAGAATAAAGGATATTGAGGAATATCTCAGATAAATGGGTCTTTTCGCAAACATTTTAGGAGTATTTTAAAGATTGGGCGGCATACGAAAAAATGGGCGGAAGGCGCAAGGTTCCTAATAAGGGCTTCTTTTAAGGTTCTTTTGAGATTGTGAATGGTTAATACTCATAGAATAAAGGATATTGAGGAATATATCAGATAAATGGGTCTTTTCGCAAACATTTTAGGAGAATTTTAAAGATTGGGCGGCATACGAAAAAATGGGCGGAAGGCGCAAGGTTCCTAATAAGGGCTTCTTTTAAGGTTCTTTTGAGATTGTGAATGGTTAATACTCATAGAATAAAGGATATTGAGGAATAACTCAGATAAATGGGTCTTTTCGCAAACATTTTAGGAGTATTTTAAAGATTGGTCGTCATACGAAAAAATGGGCGGAAGGCGCAAGGTTCCTAATAAGGGCTTCTTTTAAGGTTCTTTTGAGATTGTGAATGGTAATACTCATAGAATAAAGGATATTGAGGAATATCTCAGATAAATGGGTCTTTTCGCAAACATTTTAGGAGAATTTTAAAGATTGGGCGGCATACGAAAAAATGGGCGGAAGGCGCAAGGTTCCTAATAAGGGCTTCTTTTAAGGTTCTTTTGAGATTGTGAATGGTTAATACTCATAGAATAAAGGATATTGAGGAATATCTCAGATAAATGGGTCTTTTCGCAAACATTTTAGGAGTATTTTAAAGATTGGGCGGCATACGAAAAAATGGGCGGAAGGCGCAAGGTTCCTAATAAGGGCTTCTTTTAAGGTTCTTTTGAGATTGTGAATGGTTAATACTCATAGAATAAAGGATATTGAGGAATATCTCAGATAAATGGGTCTTTTCGCAAACATTTTAGGAGTATTTTAAAGATTGGGCGGCATACGAAAAAATGGGCGGAAGGCGCAAGGTTCCTAATAAGGGCTTCTTTTAAGGTTCTTTTGAGATTGTGAATGGTTAATACTCATAGAATAAAGGATATTGAGGAATATCTCAGATAAATGGGTCTTTTCGCAAACATTTTTGGAGTATTTTAAAGATTGGGCGGCATACGAAAAAATGGGCGGAAGGCGCAAGGTTCGTAACAAGGGCTTCTTTTAAGGTTCTTTTGAGATTGTGAATGGTTAATACTCATAGAATAAAGGATATTGAGGAATATCTCAGATAAATGGGTCTTTTCGCAAACATTTTAGGAGTATTTTAAAGATTGGGCAGAATACGAAAAAATGGGCGGAAGGCGCAAGGTTCCTAATAAAGGCTTCTTTTAAGGTTCTTTTGAGATTGTGAATGGTTAATACTCATAGAATAAAGGATATTGAGGAATATCTCAGATAAATGGGTCTTTTCGCAAACATTTTAGGAGTATTTTAAAGATTGGGCGGCATACGAAAAAATGGGCGGAAGGCGCAAGGTTCCTAATAAGGGCTTCTTTTAAGGTTCTTTTGAGATTGTGAATGGTTAATACTCATAGAATAAAGGATATTGAGGAATATCTCAGATAAATGGGTCTTTTCGCAAACATTTTAGGAGTATTTAAAAGATTGGGGGGCATATGAAAAAATGGGCGGAAGGCGCAAGGTTCCTAATAAGGGCTTCTTTTAAGGTTCTTTTGAGATTGTGAATGGTTAATACTCATAGAATAAAGGATATTGAGGAATAACTCAGATAAATGGGTCTTTTCGCAAACATTTTAGGAGTATTTTAAAGATTGGTCGGCATACGAAAAAATGGGCGGAAGGCGCAAGGTTCCTAATAAGGGCTTCTTTTAAGGTTCTTTTGAGATTGTGAATGGTAATACTCATAGAATAAAGGATATTGAGGAATATCTCAGATAAATGGGTCTTTTCGCAAACATTTTAGGAGAATTTTAAAGATTGGGCGGCATACGAAAAAATGGGCGGAAGGCGCAAGGTTCCTAATAAGGGCTTCTTTTAAGGTTCTTTTGAGATTGTGAATGGTTAATACTCATAGAATAAAAGATATTGAGGAATATCTCAGATAAATGGGTCTTTTCGCAAACATTTTAGGAGTATTTTAAAGATTGGGCGGCATACGAAAAAATGGGCGGAAGGCGCAAGGTTCCTAATAAGGGCTTCTTTTAAGGTTCTTTTGAGATTGTGAATGGTTAATACTCATAGAATAAAGGATATTGAGGAATATCTCAGATAAATGGGTCTTTTCGCAAACATTTTAGGAGTATTTTAAAGATTGGGCGGCATACGAAAAAATGGGCGGAAGGCGCAAGGTTCCTAATAAGGGCTTCTTTTAAGGTTCTTTTGAGATTGTGAATGGTTAATACTCATAGAATAAAGGATATTGAGGAATATCTCAGATAAATGGGTCTTTTCGCAAACATTTTAGGAGTATTTAAAAGATTGGGGGGCATATGAAAAAATGGGCGGAAGGCGCAAGGTTCCTAATAAGGGCTTCTTTTAAGGTTATTTTGAGATTGTGAATGGTAATACTCATTGAATAAAGGATATTGAGGAATATCTCAGATAAATGGGTCTTTTCGCAAACATTTTAGGAGAATTTTAAAGATTGGGCGGCATACGATAAAATGGGCGGAAGGCGCAAGGTTCCTAATAAGGGCTTCTTTTAAGGTTCTTTTGAGATTGTGAATAGTAATACTCATAGAATAAAGGATATTGAGGAATATCTCAGATAAATGGGTCTTTTTGCAAACAATTTAGGACTATTTTAAAGATTGGGCGGCATACGAAAAAATGGGCGGAAGGCGCAAGGTTCCTAATAAAGGCTTCTTTTAAGGTTCTTTTGAGATTGTGAATGGTTAATACTCATAGAATAAAGGATATTGAGGAATATCTCAGATAAATGGGTCTTTTCGCAAACATTTTAGGAATATTTAAAAGATTGGGGGGCATATGAAAAAATGGGCGGAAGGAGCAAGGTTCCTAATAAGGGCTTCTTTTAAGGTTCTTTTGAGATTGTGAATGGTAATACTCATAGAATAAAGGATATTGAGGAATATCTCAGATAAATGGGTCTTTTCGCAAACATTTTAGGAGTATTTTAAAGATTGGGCGGCATACGAAAAAATGGGCAGAAGGCGCAAGGTTCCTAATAAGGGCTTCTTTTAAGGTTCTTTTGAGATTGTGAATGGTTAATACTCATAGAATAAAGGATATTGAGGAATATCTCAGATAAATGGGTCTTTTCGCAAACATTTTTGGAGTATTTTAAAGATTGGGCGGCATATGAAAAAATGGGCGGAAGGCGCAAGGTTCCTAAAAAGGGCTTCTTTTAAGGTTCTTTTGAGATTGTGAATGGTAATACTCATAGAATAAAGGATATTGAGGAAGGATATTGAGGAATATCTCAGATAAATGGGTCTTTTCGCAAACATTTTAGGAGTATTTTAAAGATTGGGCGGCATTCAAAAAAATGGGTGGAAGGCGCAAGGTTCGTAATAAGGGCTTCTTTTAAGGTTCTTTTGAGATTGTGAATGGTTAATACTCATAGAATAAAGGATATTGAGGAATATCTCAGATAAATGGGTCTTTTTGCAAAAATTTTAGGAGTATTTTAAAGATTGGGCGGCATACCAAAAAAATGGGCGGAAGGCGCAAGGTTCGTAATAAGGGCTTCTTTTAAGGTTCTTTTGAGATTGTGAATGGTTAATACTCATAAAATAAAGGATATTGAGGAATATCTCAGATAAATGGGTCTTTTCGCAAGCATTTTAGGAGTATTTTAAAGATTGGGCGGCATACGAAAAAATGGGCGGAAGGCGCAAGGTTCCTAATAAGGGCTTCTTTTAAGGTTCTTTTGAGATTGTGAATGGTTAATACTCATAAAATAAAGGATATTGAGGAATATCTCAGATAAATGGGTCTTTTCGCAAACATTTTAGGAGTATTTTAAAGATTGGGCGGCATACGAAAAAATGGGCGGAAGGCGCAAGGTTCCTAATAAGGGCTTCTTTTAAGGTTCTTTTGAGATTGTGAATGGTTAATACTCATAGAATAAAGGATATTGAGGAATATCTCAGATAAATGGGTCTTTTTGCAAACATTTTAGGAGTATTTTAAAGATTGGGTGGCATACGAAAAAATGGGCGGAAGGCGCAAGGTTCGTAATAAGGGCTTCTTTTAAGGTTCTTTTGAGATTGTGAATGGTTAATACTCATAGAATAAAGGATATTGAGGAATATCTCAGATAAATGGGTCTTTTCGCAAACATTTTAGGAGTATTTTAAAGATTGGGCAGCATACGAAAAAATGGGCGGAAGGTGCAAGGTTCGTAATAAGGGCTTCTTTTAAGGTTCTTTTGAGATTGTTATGGGTTAATTCTCATAGAATAAAGGATATTGAGGAATATCTCAGATAAATGGGTCTTTTCGCAAACATTTTAGGAGTATTTTAAAGATTGGGCGGCATACAAAAAAATGGGCGGAAGGCGCAAGGTTCGTAATAAGGGCTTCTTTTAAGGTTCTTTTGAGATTGTGAATGGTTAATACTCATAGAATAAAGGATATTGAGGAATATCTCAGATAAATGGGTCTTTTCGCAAACATTTTAGGAGTATTTTAAAGATTGGGCGGCATACGAAAAAATGGGCGGAAGGCGCAAGGTTCCTAATAAGGGCTTCTTTTAAGGTTCTTTTGAGATTGTGAATGGTTAATACTCATAGAATAAAGGATATTGAGGAATATCTCAGATAAATTGGTCTTTTCGCAAACATTTTAGGAGTATTTTAAAGATTGGGCGGCATACGAAAAAATGGGCGGAAGGCGCAAGGTTCCTAATAAGGGGTTATTTTGAGATTGTGAATGGTTAATACTCATAGAATAAAGGATATTGAGGAATATCTCAGATAAATGGGTCTTTTCGCAAACATTTTAGGAGTATTTTAAAGATTGGGCGGCATACGAAAAAATGGGCGGAAGGCGCAAGGTTCCTAATAAGGGCTTCTTTTAAGGTTCTTTTGAGATTGTGAATGGTTAATACTCATAGAATAAAGGATATTGAGGAATATCTCAGTTAAATAGGTCTTTTCGCAAACATTTTAGGAGTATTTTAAAGATTGGGCGGCATACGAAAAAATGGGCGGAAGGCGCAAGGTTCGTAATAAGGGCTTCTTTTAAGGTTCTTTTGAGATTGTGAATGGTTAATACTCATAGAATAAAGGATATTGAGGAATATCTCAGATAAATGGGTCTTTTCGCAAACATTTTAGGAGTATTTTAAAGATTGGGCGGCATACGAAAAAATGGGCGGAAGGCGCAAGGTTCCTAATAAGGGCTTCTTTTAAGGTTCTTTTGAGATTGTGAATGGTTAATACTCATAGAATAAAGGATATTGAGGAATATCTCAGATAAATGGGTCTTTTTGCAAACATTTTAGGAGTATTTTAAAGATTGGGCGGCATACGAAAAAATGGGCGGAAGGCGCAAGGTTCGTAATAAGGGCTTCTTTTAAGGTTCTTTTGAGATTGTGAATGGTTAATACTCATAGAATAAAGGATATTGAGGAATATCTCAGATAAATGGGTCTTTTCGCAAACATTTTAGGAGTATTTTAAAGATTGGGCAGCATACGAAAAAATGGGCGGAAGGTGCAAGGTTCGTAATAAGGGCTTCTTTTAAGGTTCTTTTGAGATAGTGAATGGTTAATACTCATAGAATAAAGGATATTGAGGAATATCTCAGATAAATGGGTCTTTTCGCAAGCATTTTAGGAGTATTTTAAAGATTGGGCGGCATACGAAAAAATGGGCGGAAGGCGCAAGGTTCCTAATAAGGGCTTCTTTTAAGGTTCTTTTGAGATTGTGAATGGTTAATACTCATAGAATAAAGGATATTGAGGAATATCTCAGATAAATGGGTCTTTTCGCAAACATTTTAGGAGTATTTTAAAGATTGGGCGGCATACGAAAAAATGGGCGGAAGGCGCAAGGTTCCTAATAAGGGCTTCTTTTAAGGTTCTTTTGAGATTGTGAATGGTTAATACTCATAGAATAAAGGATATTGAGGAATATCTCAGATAAATGGGTCTTTTTGCAAACATTTTAGGAGTATTTTAAAGATTGGGCGGCATACGAAAAAATGGGCGGAAGGCGCAAGGTTCGTAATAAGGGCTTCTTTTAAGGTTCTTTTGAGATTGTGAATGGTTAATACTCATAGAATAAAGGATATTGAGGAATATCTCAGATAAATGGGTCTTTTCGCAAACATTTTTAGAGTATTTTAAAGATTGGGCGGCATACGAAAAAATGGGCGGAAGGCGCAAGGTTCCTAATAAGGGCTTCTTTTAAGGTTCTTTTGAGATTGTGAATGGTTAATACTCATAGAATAAAGGATATTGAGGAATATCTCAGATAAATGGGTCTTTTCGCAAACATTTTAGGAGTATTTTAAAGATTGGGCAGCATACGAAAAAATGGGCGGAAGGTGCAAGGTTCGTAATAAGGGCTTCTTTTAAGGTTCTTTTGAGATAGTGAATGGTTAATACTCATAGAATAAAGGATATTGAGGAATATCTCAGATAAATGGGTTTTTTTGCAAAAATTTTAGGAGTATTTTAAAGATTGGGCGGCATACCAAAAAAATGGGCGGAAGGCGCAAGGTTCGTAATAAGGGCTTCTTTTAAGGTTCTTTTGAGATTGTGAATGGTTAATACTCATAGAATAAAGGATATTGAGGAATATCTCAGATAAATGGGTCTTTTTGCAAAAATTTTAGGAGTATTTAAAAGATTGGGCGGCATACCAAAAAAATGGGCGGAAGACGCAAGGTTCGTAATAAGGGCTTCTTTTAAGGTTCTTTTGAGATTGTTATGGGTTAATTCTCATAGAATAAAGGATATTGAGGAATATCTCAGATAAATGGGTCTTTTCGCAAACATTTTAGGAGTATTTTAAAGATTGGGCGGCATACAAAAAAATGGGCGGAAGGCGCAAGGTTCGTAATAAGGGCTTTTTTTAAGGTTCTTTTGAGATTGTGAATGGTTAATACTCATAGAATAAAGGATATTGAGGAATATCTCAGATAAATGGGTCTTTTCGCAAACATTTTAGGAGTATTTTAAAGATTGGGCGGCATACCAAAAAATGGGCGGAAGGCGCAAGGTTCGTAATAAGGGCTTCTTTTAAGGTTCTTTTGAGATTGTGAATGGTTAATACTCATAGAATAAAGGATATTGAGGAATATCTCAGATAAATTGGTCTTTTCGCAAACATTTTAGGAGTATTTTAAAGATTGGGCGGCATACGAAAAAATGGGCGGAAGGCGCAAGGTTCCTAATAAGGGGTTATTTTGAGATTGTGAATGGTTAATTCTCATAGAATAAAGGATATTGAGGAATATCTCAGATAAATGGGTCTTTTCGCAAACATTTTAGGAGTATTTTAAAGATTGGGCGGCATACGAAAAAATGGGCGGAAGGCGCAAGGTTCCTAATAAGGGCTTCTTTTAAGGTTCTTTTGAGATTGTGAATGGTTAATACTCATAGAATAAAGGATATTGAGGAATATCTCAGTTAAATAGGTCTTTTCGCAAACATTTTAGGAGTATTTTAAAGATTGGGCGGCATACGAAAAAATGGGCGGAAGGCGCAAGGTTCGTAATAAGGGCTTCTTTTAAGGTTCTTTTGAGATTGTGAATGGTTAATACTCATAGAATAAAGGATATTGAGGAATATCTCAGATAAATGGGTCTTTTCGCAAACATTTTAGGAGTATTTTAAAGATTGGGCGGCATACCAAAAAATGGGCGGAAGGCGCAAGGTTCCTAATAAGGGCTTCTTTTAAGGTTCTTTTGAGATTGTGAATGGTTAATACTCATAGAATAAAGGATATTGAGGAATATCTCAGATAAATTGGTCTTTTCGCAAACATTTTAGGAGTATTTTAAAGATTGGGCGGCATACGAAAAAATGGGCGGAAGGCGCAAGGTTCCTAATAAGGGGTTATTTTGAGATTGTGAATGGTTAATACTCATAGAATAAAGGATATTGAGGAATATCTCAGATAAATGGGTCTTTTCGCAAACATTTTAGGAGTATTTTAAAGATTGGGCGGCATACGAAAAAATGGGCGGAAGGCGCAAGGTTCCTAATAAGGGCTTCTTTTAAGGTTCTTTTGAGATTGTGAATGGTTAATACTCATAGAATAAAGGATATTGAGGAATATCTCAGATAAATGGGTCTTTTCGCAAACATTTTAGGAGTATTTTAAAGATTGGGCGGCATACGAAAAAATGGGCGGAAGGCGCAAGGTTCGTAATAAGGGCTTCTTTTAAGGTTCTTTTGAGATTGTGAATGGTTAATACTCATAGAATAAAGGATATTGAGGAATATCTCAGATAAATGGGTCTATTTGCAAACATTTTGGGAGTATTTTAAAGATTGGGCGGCATACGAAAAAATGGGCGGAAGGCGCAAGGTTCCTAATAAGGGCTTCTTTTAAAATTCTTTTGAGATTGTGAATGGTTAATACTCATAGAATAAATGATATTGAGGAATATCTCAGATAAATGGGTCTTTTTGCAAAAATTTTAGGAGTATTTAAAAGATTGGGCGGCATACCAAAAAAATGGGCGGAAGACGCAAGGTTCGTAATAAGGGCTTCTTTTAAGGTTCTTTTGAGATTGTTATGGGTTAATTCTCATAGAATAAAGGATATTGAGGAATATCTCAGATAAATGGGTCTTTTCGCAAACATTTTAGGAGTATTTTAAAGATTGGGCGGCATACGAAAAAATGGGCGGAAGGCGCAAGGTTCCTAATAAGGGCTTCTTTTAAGGTTCTTTTGAGATTGTGAATGGTTAATACTCATAGAATAAAGGATATTGAGGAATATCTCAGATAAATGGGTCTTTTCGCAAACATTTTAGGAGTATTTTAAAGATTGGGCGGCATACCAAAAAATGGGCGGAAGGCGCAAGGTTCCTAATAAGGGGTTATTTTGAGATTGTGAATGGTTAATACTCATAGAATAAAGGATATTGAGGAATATCTCAGATAAATGGGTCTTTTCGCAAACATTTTAGGAGTATTTTAAAGATTGGGCGGCATACGAAAAAATGGGCGGAAGGCGCAAGGTTCCTAATAAGGGCTTCTTTTAAGGTTCTTTTGAGATTGTGAATGGTTAATACTCATAGAATAAAGGATATTGAGGAATATCTCAGTTAAATAGGTCTTTTCGCAAACATTTTAGGAGTATTTTAAAGATTGGGCGGCATACGAAAAAATGGGCGGAAGGCGCAAGGTTCCTAATAAGGGCTTCTTTTAAGGTTCTTTTGAGATTGTGAATGGTTAATACTCATAGAATAAAGGATATTGAGGAATATCTCAGATAAATGGGTCTTTTTGCAAACATTTTAGGAGTATTTTAAAGATTGGGCGGCATATGAAAAAATGGGCGGAAGGCGCAAGGTTCGTAATAAGGGCTTCTTTTAAGGTTCTTTTGAGATTGTGAATGGTTAATACTCATAGAATAAAGGATATTGAGGAATATCTCAGATAAATGGGTCTTTTCGCAAACATTTTAGGAGTATTTTAAAGATTGGGCAGCATACGAAAAAATGGGCGGAAGGTGCAAGGTTCGTAATAAGGGCTTCTTTTAAGGTTCTTTTGAGATAGTGAATGGTTAATACTCATAGAATAAAGGATATTGAGGAATATCTCAGATAAATGGGTCTTTTCGCAAGCATTTTAGGAGTATTTTAAAGATTGGGCGGCATACGAAAAAATGGGCGGAAGGCGCAAGGTTCCTAATAAGGGCTTCTTTTAAGGTTCTTTTGAGATTGTGAATGGTTAATACTCATAGAATAAAGGATATTGAGGAATATCTCAGATAAATGGGTCTTTTCGCAAACATTTTAGGAGTATTTTAAAGATTGGGCGGCATACGAAAAAATGGGCGGAAGGCGCAAGGTTCCTAATAAGGGCTTCTTTTAAGGTTCTTTTGAGATTGTGAATGGTTAATACTCATAGAATAAAGGATATTGAGGAATATCTCAGATAAATGGGTCTTTTTGCAAACATTTTAGGAGTATTTTAAAGATTGGGCGGCATACGAAAAAATGGGCGGAAGGCGCAAGGTTCGTAATAAGGGCTTCTTTTAAGGTTCTTTTGAGATTGTGAATGGTTAATACTCATAGAATAAAGGATATTGAGGAATATCTCAGATAAATGGGTCTTTTCGCAAACATTTTTAGAGTATTTTAAAGATTGGGCGGCATACGAAAAAATGGGCGGAAGGCGCAAGGTTCCTAATAAGGGCTTCTTTTAAGGTTCTTTTGAGATTGTGAATGGTTAATACTCATAGAATAAAGGATATTGAGGAATATCTCAGATAAATGGGTCTTTTCGCAAACATTTTAGGAGTATTTTAAAGATTGGGCAGCATACGAAAAAATGGGCGGAAGGTGCAAGGTTCGTAATAAGGGCTTCTTTTAAGGTTCTTTTGAGATAGTGAATGGTTAATACTCATAGAATAAAGGATATTGAGGAATATCTCAGATAAATGGGTTTTTTTGCAAAAATTTTAGGAGTATTTTAAAGATTGGGCGGCATACCAAAAAAATGGGCGGAAGGCGCAAGGTTCGTAATAAGGGCTTCTTTTAAGGTTCTTTTGAGATTGTGAATGGTTAATACTCATAGAATAAAGGATATTGAGGAATATCTCAGATAAATGGGTCTTTTTGCAAAAATTTTAGGAGTATTTAAAAGATTGGGCGGCATACCAAAAAAATGGGCGGAAGATGCAAGGTTCGTAATAAGGGCTTCTTTTAAGGTTCTTTTGAGATTGTTATGGGTTAATTCTCATAGAATAAAGGATATTGAGGAATATCTCAGATAAATGGGTCTTTTCGCAAACATTTTAGGAGTATTTTAAAGATTGGGCGGCATACAAAAAAATGGGCGGAAGGCGCAAGGTTCGTAATAAGGGCTTCTTTTAAGGTTCTTTTGAGATTGTGAATGGTTAATACTCATAGAATAAAGGATATTGAGGAATATCTCAGATAAATGGGTCTTTTCGCAAACATTTTAGGAGTATTTTAAAGATTGGGCGGCATACCAAAAAATGGGCGGAAGGCGCAAGGTTCCTAATAAGGGCTTCTTTTAAGGTTCTTTTGAGATTGTGAATGGTTAATACTCATAGAGTAAAGGATATTGAGGAATATCTCAGATAAATTGGTCTTTTCGCAAACATTTTAGGAGTATTTTAAAGATTGGGCGGCATACGAAAAAATGGGCGGAAGGCGCAAGGTTCCTAATAAGGGGTTATTTTGAGATTGTGAATGGTTAATACTCATAGAATAAAGGATATTGAGGAATATCTCAGATAAATGGGTCTTTTCGCAAACATTTTAGGAGTATTTTAAAGATTGGGCGGCATACGAAAAAATGGGCGGAAGGCGCAAGGTTCCTAATAAGGGCTTCTTTTAAGGTTCTTTTGAGATTGTGAATGGTTAATACTCATAGAATAAAGGATATTGAGGAATATCTCAGTTAAATAGGTCTTTTCGCAAACATTTTAGGAGTATTTTAAAGATTGGGCGGCATACCAAAAAATGGGCGGAAGGCGCAAGGTTCGTAATAAGGGCTTCTTTTAAGGTTCTTTTGAGATTGTGAATGGTTAATACTCATAGAATAAAGGATATTGAGGAATATCTCAGATAAATGGGTCTTTTCGCAAACATTTTAGGAGTATTTTAAAGATTGGGCGGCATACCAAAAAATGGGCGGAAGGCGCAAGGTTCCTAATAAGGGCTTCTTTTAAGGTTCTTTTGAGATTGTGAATGGTTAATACTCATAGAATAAAGGATATTGAGGAATATCTCAGATAAATTGGTCTTTTCGCAAACATTTTAGGAGTATTTTAAAGATTGGGCGGCATACGAAAAAATGGGCGGAAGGCGCAAGGTTCCTAATAAGGGGTTATTTTGAGATTGTGAATGGTTAATACTCATAGAATAAAGGATATTGAGGAATATCTCAGATAAATGGGTCTTTTCGCAAACATTTTAGGAGTATTTTAAAGATTGGGCGGCATACGAAAAAATGGGCGGAAGGCGCAAGGTTCCTAATAAGGGCTTCTTTTAAGGTTCTTTTGAGATTGTGAATGGTTAATACTCATAGAATAAAGGATATTGAGGAATATCTCAGATAAATGGGTCTTTTCGCAAACATTTTAGGAGTATTTTAAAGATTGGGCGGCATACGAAAAAATGGGCGGAAGGCGCAAGGTTCGTAATAAGGGCTTCTTTTAAGGTTCTTTTGAGATTGTGAATGGTTAATACTCATAGAATAAAGGATATTGAGGAATATCTCAGATAAATGGGTCTATTTGCAAACATTTTGGGAGTATTTTAAAGATTGGGCGGCATACGAAAAAATGGGCGGAAGGCGCAAGGTTCCTAATAAGGGCTTCTTTTAAAATTCTTTTGAGATTGTGAATGGTTAATACTCATAGAATAAAGGATATTGAGGAATATCTCAGATAAATGGGTCTTTTTGCAAAA
Organism: Phorcus lineatus; assembly: GCA_921293015.1. Classification (NCBI taxonomy): domain Eukaryota; kingdom Metazoa; phylum Mollusca; class Gastropoda; order Trochida; family Trochidae; genus Phorcus; species Phorcus lineatus. The sequence continues at coordinate 15,188,271 of OV121083.1, forward strand.
ATTTTAGGAGTATTTAAAAGATTGGGCGGCATACCAAAAAAATGGGCGGAAGACGCAAGGTTCGTAATAAGGGCTTCTTTTAAGGTTCTTTTGAGATTGTTATGGGTTAATTCTCATAGAATAAAGGATATTGAGGAATATCTCAGATAAATGGGTCTTTTCGCAAACATTTTAGGAGTATTTTAAAGATTGGGCGGCATACGAAAAAATGGGCGGAAGGCGCAAGGTTCCTAATAAGGGCTTCTTTTAAGGTTCTTTTGAGATTGTGAATGGTTAATACTCATAGAATAAAGGATATTGAGGAATATCTCAGATAAATGGGTCTTTTCGCAAACATTTTAGGAGTATTTTAAAGATTGGGCGGCATACCAAAAAATGGGCGGAAGGCGCAAGGTTCCTAATAAGGGGTTATTTTGAGATTGTGAATGGTTAATACTCATAGAATAAAGGATATTGAGGAATATCTCAGATAAATGGGTCTTTTCGCAAACATTTTAGGAGTATTTTAAAGATTGGGCGGCATACGAAAAAATGGGCGGAAGGCGCAAGGTTCCTAATAAGGGCTTCTTTTAAGGTTCTTTTGAGATTGTGAATGGTTAATACTCATAGAATAAAGGATATTGAGGAATATCTCAGTTAAATAGGTCTTTTCGCAAACATTTTAGGAGTATTTTAAAGATTGGGCGGCATACGAAAAAATGGGCGGAAGGCGCAAGGTTCCTAATAAGGGCTTCTTTTAAGGTTCTTTTGAGATTGTGAATGGTTAATACTCATAGAATAAAGGATATTGAGGAATATCTCAGATAAATGGGTCTTTTTGCAAACATTTTAGGAGTATTTTAAAGATTGGGCGGCATATGAAAAAATGGGCGGAAGGCGCAAGGTTCGTAATAAGGGCTTCTTTTAAGGTTCTTTTGAGATTGTGAATGGTTAATACTCATAGAATAAAGGATATTGAGGAATATCTCAGATAAATGGGTCTTTTCGCAAACATTTTAGGAGTATTTTAAAGATTGGGCAGCATACGAAAAAATGGGCGGAAGGTGCAAGGTTCGTAATAAGGGCTTCTTTTAAGGTTCTTTTGAGATAGTGAATGGTTAATACTCATAGAATAAAGGATATTGAGGAATATCTCAGATAAATGGGTCTTTTCGCAAGCATTTTAGGAGTATTTTAAAGATTGGGCGGCATACGAAAAAATGGGCGGAAGGCGCAAGGTTCCTAATAAGGGCTTCTTTTAAGGTTCTTTTGAGATTGTGAATGGTTAATACTCATAGAATAAAGGATATTGAGGAATATCTCAGATAAATGGGTCTTTTCGCAAACATTTTAGGAGTATTTTAAAGATTGGGCGGCATACGAAAAAATGGGCGGAAGGCGCAAGGTTCCTAATAAGGGCTTCTTTTAAGGTTCTTTTGAGATTGTGAATGGTTAATACTCATAGAATAAAGGATATTGAGGAATATCTCAGATAAATGGGTCTTTTTGCAAACATTTTAGGAGTATTTTAAAGATTGGGCGGCATACGAAAAAATGGGCGGAAGGCGCAAGGTTCGTAATAAGGGCTTCTTTTAAGGTTCTTTTGAGATTGTGAATGGTTAATACTCATAGAATAAAGGATATTGAGGAATATCTCAGATAAATGGGTCTTTTCGCAAACATTTTTAGAGTATTTTAAAGATTGGGCGGCATACGAAAAAATGGGCGGAAGGCGCAAGGTTCGTAATAAGGGCTTCTTTTAAGGTTCTTTTGAGATTGTGAATGGTTAATACTCATAGAATAAAGGATATTGAGGAATATCTCAGATAAATGGGTCTTTTCGCAAACATTTTAGGAGTATTTTAAAGATTGGGCAGCATACGAAAAAATGGGCGGAAGGTGCAAGGTTCGTAATAAGGGCTTCTTTTAAGGTTCTTTTGAGATAGTGAATGGTTAATACTCATAGAATAAAGGATATTGAGGAATATCTCAGATAAATGGGTTTTTTTGCAAAAATTTTAGGAGTATTTTAAAGATTGGGCGGCATACCAAAAAAATGGGCGGAAGGCGCAAGGTTCGTAATAAGGGCTTCTTTTAAGGTTCTTTTGAGATTGTGAATGGTTAATACTCATAGAATAAAGGATATTGAGGAATATCTCAGATAAATGGGTCTTTTTGCAAAAATTTTAGGAGTATTTAAAAGATTGGGCGGCATACCAAAAAAATGGGCGGAAGATGCAAGGTTCGTAATAAGGGCTTCTTTTAAGGTTCTTTTGAGATTGTTATGGGTTAATTCTCATAGAATAAAGGATATTGAGGAATATCTCAGATAAATGGGTCTTTTCGCAAACATTTTAGGAGTATTTTAAAGATTGGGCGGCATACAAAAAAATGGGCGGAAGGCGCAAGGTTCGTAATAAGGGCTTCTTTTAAGGTTCTTTTGAGATTGTGAATGGTTAATACTCATAGAATAAAGGATATTGAGGAATATCTCAGATAAATGGGTCTTTTCGCAAACATTTTAGGAGTATTTTAAAGATTGGGCGGCATACCAAAAAATGGGCGGAAGGCGCAAGGTTCCTAATAAGGGCTTCTTTTAAGGTTCTTTTGAGATTGTGAATGGTTAATACTCATAGAGTAAAGGATATTGAGGAATATCTCAGATAAATTGGTCTTTTCGCAAACATTTTAGGAGTATTTTAAAGATTGGGCGGCATACGAAAAAATGGGCGGAAGGCGCAAGGTTCCTAATAAGGGGTTATTTTGAGATTGTGAATGGTTAATACTCATAGAATAAAGGATATTGAGGAATATCTCAGATAAATGGGTCTTTTCGCAAACATTTTAGGAGTATTTTAAAGATTGGGCGGCATACGAAAAAATGGGCGGAAGGCGCAAGGTTCCTAATAAGGGCTTCTTTTAAGGTTCTTTTGAGATTGTGAATGGTTAATACTCATAGAATAAAGGATATTGAGGAATATCTCAGTTAAATAGGTCTTTTCGCAAACATTTTAGGAGTATTTTAAAGATTGGGCGGCATACCAAAAAATGGGCGGAAGGCGCAAGGTTCGTAATAAGGGCTTCTTTTAAGGTTCTTTTGAGATTGTGAATGGTTAATACTCATAGAATAAAGGATATTGAGGAATATCTCAGATAAATGGGTCTTTTCGCAAACATTTTAGGAGTATTTTAAAGATTGGGCGGCATACCAAAAAATGGGCGGAAGGCGCAAGGTTCCTAATAAGGGCTTCTTTTAAGGTTCTTTTGAGATTGTGAATGGTTAATACTCATAGAATAAAGGATATTGAGGAATATCTCAGATAAATTGGTCTTTTCGCAAACATTTTAGGAGTATTTTAAAGATTGGGCGGCATACGAAAAAATGGGCGGAAGGCGCAAGGTTCCTAATAAGGGGTTATTTTGAGATTGTGAATGGTTAATACTCATAGAATAAAGGATATTGAGGAATATCTCAGATAAATGGGTCTTTTCGCAAACATTTTAGGAGTATTTTAAAGATTGGGCGGCATACGAAAAAATGGGCGGAAGGCGCAAGGTTCCTAATAAGGGCTTCTTTTAAGGTTCTTTTGAGATTGTGAATGGTTAATACTCATAGAATAAAGGATATTGAGGAATATCTCAGATAAATGGGTCTTTTCGCAAACATTTTAGGAGTATTTTAAAGATTGGGCGGCATACGAAAAAATGGGCGGAAGGCGCAAGGTTCGTAATAAGGGCTTCTTTTAAGGTTCTTTTGAGATTGTGAATGGTTAATACTCATATAATAAAGGATATTGAGGAATATCTCAGATAAATGGGTCTATTTGCAAACATTTTGGGAGTATTTTAAAGATTGGGCGGCATACGAAAAAATGGGCGGAAGGCGCAAGGTTCCTAATAAGGGCTTCTTTTAAAATTCTTTTGAGATTGTGAATGGTTAATACTCATAGAATAAAGGATATTGAGGAATATCTCAGATAAATGGGTCTTTTCGCAAACATTTTAGGAGTATTTTAAAGATTGGGCGGCATACGAAAAAATGGGCGGGAGGCGCAAGGTTCGTAATAAGGGCTTCTTTTAAGGTTCTTTTGAGATTGTGAATGGTTAATACTCATAAAATAAAGGATATTGAGGAATATCTCAGATAAATGGGTCTTTTTGCAAACATTTTAGGAGTATTTTAAAGATTGGGCGGCATACGAAAAAATGGGCGGAAGGCGCAAGGTTCCTAATAAGGGCTTCTTTTAAGGTTCTTTTGAGATTGTGAATGGTTAATACTCATAGAATAAAGGATATTGAGGAATATCTCAGATAAATGGGTCTTTTCGCAAACATTTTAGGAGTATTTTAAAGATTGGGCGGCATACGAAAAAATGGGCGGAAGGCGCAAGGTTCGTAATAAGGGCTTCTTTTAAGGTTCTTTTGAGATTGTGAATGGTTAATACTCATAGAATAAAGGATATTGAGGAATATCTCAGATAAATGGGTCTTTTCGCAAACATTTTAGGAGTATTTTAAAGATTGGGCAGCATACGAAAAAATGGGCGGAAGGCGCAAGGTTCGTAATAAGGGCTTCTTTTAAGGTTCTTTTGAGATAGTGAATGGTTAATACTCATAGAATAAAGGATATTGAGGAATATCTCAGATAAATGGGTCTTTTCGCAAGCATTTTAGGAGTATTTTAAAGATTGGGCGGCATACGAAAAAATGGGCGGAAGGCGCAAGGTTCGTAATAAGGGCTTCTTTTAAGGTTATTTTGAGATTGTGAATGGTTAATACTCATAGAATAAAGGATATTGAGGAATATCTCAGATAAATGGGTCTTTTCGCAAACATTTTAGGAGTATTTTAAAGATTGGGCGGCATACGAAAAAATGGGCGGAAGGCGCAAGGTTCCTAATAAGGGCTTCTTTTAAGGTTCTTTTGAGATTGTGAATGGTTAATACTCATAGAATAAAGGATATTGAGGAATATCTCAGATAAATGGGTCTTTTTGCAAACATTTTAGGAGTATTTTAAAGATTGGGCGGCATACCAAAAAATGGGCGGAAGGCGCAAGGTTCGTAATAAGGGCTTCTTTTAAGGTTCTTTTGAGATTGTTATGGGTTAATTCTCATAGAATAAAGGATATTGAGGAATATCTCAGATAAATGGGTCTTTTCGCAAACATTTTAGGAGTATTTTAAAGATTGGGCGGCATACAAAAAAATGGGCGGAAGGCGCAAGGTTCGTAATAAGGGCTTCTTTTAAGGTTCTTTTGAGATTGTGAATGGTTAATACTCATAGAATAAAGGATATTGAGGAATATCTCAGATAAATGGGTCTTTTCGCAAACATTTTAGGAGTATTTTAAAGATTGGGCGGCATACCAAAAAATGGGCGGAAGGCGCAAGGTTCCTAATAAGGGCTTCTTTTAAGGTTCTTTTGAGATTGTGAATGGTTAATACTCATAGAATAAAGGATATTGAGGAATATCTCAGATAAATTGGTCTTTTCGCAAACATTTTAGGAGTATTTTAAAGATTGGGCGGCATACGAAAAAATGGGCGGAAGGCGCAAGGTTCCTAATAAGGGGTTATTTTGAGATTGTGAATGGTTAATACTCATAGAATAAAGGATATTGAGGAATATCTCAGATAAATTGGTCTTTTCGCAAACATTTTAGGAGTATTTTAAAGATTGGGCGGCATACGAAAAAATGGGCGGAAGGCGCAAGGTTCCTAATAAGGGCTTCTTTTAAGGTTCTTTTGAGATTGTGAATGGTTAATACTCATAGAATAAAGGATATTGAGGAATATCTCAGATAAATGGGTCTTTTTGCAAACATTTTAGGAGTATTTTAAAGATTGGGCGGCATACGAAAAAATGGGCGGAAGGCGCAAGGTTCGTAATAAGGGCTTCTTTTAAGGTTCTTTTGAGATTGTGAATGGTTAATACTCATAGAATAAAGGATATTGAGGAATATCTCAGATAAATGGGTCTTTTCGCAAACATTTTTAGAGTATTTTAAAGATTGGGCGGCATACGAAAAAATGGGCGGAAGGCGCAAGGTTCGTAATAAGGGCTTCTTTTAAGGTTCTTTTGAGATTGTGAATGGTTAATACTCATAGAATAAAGGATATTGAGGAATATCTCAGATAAATGGGTCTTTTCGCAAACATTTTAGGAGTATTTTAAAGATTGGGCAGCATACGAAAAAATGGGCGGAAGGTGCAAGGTTCGTAATAAGGGCTTCTTTTAAGGTTCTTTTGAGATAGTGAATGGTTAATACTCATAGAATAAAGGATATTGAGGAATATCTCAGATAAATGGGTTTTTTTTGCAAAAATTTTAGGAGTATTTTAAAGATTGGGCGGCATACCAAAAAAATGGGCGGAAGGCGCAAGGTTCGTAATAAGGGCTTCTTTTAAGGTTCTTTTGAGATTGTGAATGGTTAATACTCATAGAATAAAGGATATTGAGGAATATCTCAGATAAATGGGTCTTTTTGGTCTTTTCGCAAACATTTTAGGAGTATTTTAAAGATTGGGCGGCATACGAAAAAATGGGCGGAAGGCGCAAGGTCCGTAATAAGGGCTTCTTTTAAGGTTCTTTTGAGATTGTGAATGGTTAATACTCATAGAATAAAGGATATTGAGGAATATCTCAGATAAATGTGTCTTTTCACAAACATTTTAGGAGTATTTTAAAGATTGGGCGGTATACAAAAAAATGGGCGGAAGGCGCAAGGTTCCTAATAAGGGCTTCTTTTAAGGTTCTTTTGAGATTGTGAATGGTTAATACTCATAGAATAAAGGATATTGAGGAATATCTCAGATAAATGGGTCTTTTTCGCAAACATTTTAGGAGTATTTTAAAGATTGGGCGGCATACGTAAAAATGGGCGGAAGGCGCAAGGTTCCTAATAAGGGCTTCTTTTAAGGTTCTTTTGAGATTGTGAATGGTTAATACTCATAGAATAAAGGATATTGAGGAATATCTCAGATAAATGGGTCTTTTTGCAAACATTTTAGGAGTATTTTAAAGATTGGGCGGCATACAAAAAAATGGGCGGAAGGCGCAAGGTTCCTAATAAGGGCTTCTTTTAAGGTTCTTTTGAGATTGTGAATGGTTAATACTCATAGAATAAAGGATATTGAGGAATATCTCAGATAAATGGGTCTTTTTGCAAACATTTTAGGAGTATTTTAAAGATTGGGCGGCATACAAAAAAATGGGCGGAAGGCGCAAGGTTCCTAATAAGGGCTTCTTTTAAGGTTCTTTTGAGATTGTGAATGGTTAATACTCATAGAATAAAGGATATTGAGGAATATCTCAGATAAATGGTTTTTTTCGCAAACATTTTAGGAGTATTTTAAAGATTGGGCGGCATACAAAAAAATGGGCGGAAGGCGCAAGGTTCCTAATAAGGGCTTCTTTTAAGGTTCTTTTGAGATTGTGAATGGTTAATACTCATAGAATAAAGGATATTGAGGAATATCTCAGATAAATGGGTCTTTTTCGCAAACATTTTAGGAGTATTTTAAAGATTGGGCGGCATACATAAAAATGGGCGGAAGGTGCAAGGTTCCTAATAAGGGCTTCTTTTAAGGTTCTTTTGAGATTGTGAATGGTTAATACTCATAGAATAAAGGATATTGAGGAATATCTCAGATAAATGGGTCTTTTTGCAAACATTTTAGGAGTATTTTAAAGATTGGGCGGCATACGAAAAAATGGGCGGAAGGCGCAAGGTTCCTAATAAGGGCTTCTTTTAAGGTTCTTTTGAGATTGTGAATGGTTAATACTCATAGAATAAAGGATATTGAGGAATATCTCAGATAAATGGGTCTTTTTGCAAACATTTTAGGAGTATTTTAAAGATTGGGCGGCATACGAAAAAATGGGCGGAAGGCGCAAGGTTCCTAATAAGGGCTTCTTTTAAGGTTCTTTTGAGATTGTGAATGGTTAATACTCATAGAATAAAGGATATTGAGGAATATCTCAGATAAATGGTTTTTTTCGCAAACATTTTAGGAGTATTTTAAAGATTGGGCGGCATACGAAAAAATGGGCGGAAGGTGCAAGGTTCCTAATAAGGGCTTCTTTTAAGGTTCTTTTGAGATTGTGAATGGTTAATACTCATAGAATAAAGGATATTGAGGAATATCTCAGATAAATGGGTCTTTTTGCAAACATTTTAGGAGTATTTTAAAGATTGGGCGGCATACGAAAAAATGGGCGGAAGGCGCAAGGTTCCTAATAAGGGCTTCTTTTAAGGTTCTTTTGAGATTGTGAATGGTTAATACTCATAGAATAAAGGATATTGAGGAATATCTCAGATAAATGGGTCTTTTTGCAAACATTTTAGGAGTATTTTAAAGATTGGGCGGCATACGAAAAAATGGGCGGAAGGCGCAAGGTTCCTAATAAGGGCTTCTTTTAAGGTTCTTTTGAGATTGTGAATGGTTAATACTCATAGAATAAAGGATATTGAGGAATATCTCAGATAAATGGTTTTTTTCGCAAACATTTTAGGAGTATTTTAAAGATTGGGCGGCATACGAAAAAATGGGCGGAAGGCGCAAGGTTCCTAATAAGGGCTTCTTTTAAGGTTCTTTTGAGATTGTGAATGGTTAATACTCATAGAATAAAGGATATTGAGGAATATCTCAGATAAATGGGTCTTTTCGCAAACATTTTAGGAGTATTTTAAAGATTGGGCGGCATACGAAAAAATGGGCGGAAGGCGCAAGGTTCCTAATAAGGGCTTCTTTTAAGGTTCTTTTGAGATTGTGAATGGTTAAAACTCATAGAATAAAGGATATTGAGGAATATCTCAGATAAATGGGTTTTTTTCGCAAACATTTTAGGAGTATTTTAAAGATTGGGCGGCATACGAAAAAATGGGCGGAAGGCACAAGGTTCCTAATAAGGGTTTCTTTTAAGGTTCTTTTGAGATTGTGAATGGTTAATACTTATAGAATAAAGGATATTGAGGAATATCTCAGATAAATGTGTCTTTTTGCAAACATTTTAGGAGTAATATAAAGATTGGGCGGCATACGAAAAAATGGGCGGAAGGCGCAAGGTTCCTAATAAGGGTTTCTTTGAAGGTTCTTTTGAGATTGTGAATGGTTAATACTCATAGAATAAAGGATATTGAGGAATATCTCAGATAAATGTTTTTTTTCGCAAACATTTTAGGAGTATTTTAAAGATTGGGCGGCATACAAAAAAATGGGCGGAAGGCGCAAGGTTCCTAATAAGGGCTTCTTTTAAGGTTCTTTTGAGATTGTGAATGGTTAATACTCATAGAATAAAGGATATTGAGGAATATCTCAGATAAATGGGTCTTTTTACAAACATTTTAGGAGTATTTTAAAGATTGGGCGGCATACGAAAAAATGGGAAGGCGCAAGGTTCCTAATAAGGGCTTCTTTTAAGGTTCTTTTGAGATTGTGAATGGTTAATACTCATAGAATAAAGGATATTGAGGAATATCTCAGATAAATGGGTCTTTTTGCAAACATTTTAGGAGTATTTTAAAGATTGGGCGGCATACAAAAAATGGGCGGAAGGCGCAAGGTTCGTAATAAGGGCTTCTTTTAAGGTTCTTTTGAGATTGTGAATGGTTAATACTCATAGAATAAAGGATATTGAGGAATATCTCAGATAAATGGTTTTTTTCGCAAACATTTTAGGAGTATTTTAAAGATTGGGCGGCATTTGAAAAAATGGGCGGAAGGCGCAAGGTTCCTAATAAGGGCTTCTTTTAAGGTTCTTTTGAGATTGTGAATGGTTAATACTCATAGAATAAAGGATATTGAGGAATATCTCAGATAAATGGGTCTTTTCGCAAGCATTTTAGGAGTATTTTAAAGATTGGGCGGCATACGAAAAAATGGGCGGAAGGCGCAAGGTTCCTAATAAGGGCTTCTTTTAAGGTTCTTTTGAGATTGTGAATGGTTAAAACTCATAGAATAAAGGATATTGAGGAATATCTCAGATAAATGGGTCTTTTCGCAAACATTTTAGGAGTATTTTAAAGATTGGGCGGCATACGAAAAAATGGGCGGAAGGCGCAAGGTTCTTAATAAGGGCTTCTTTTAAGGTTCTTTTGAGATTGTGAATGGTTAATACTCATAGAATAAAGGATATTGAGGAATATCTCAGATAAATGGGTCTTTTCGCAAACATTTTAGGAGTATTTTAAAGATTGGGCGGCATACGAAAAAATGGGCGGAAGGCGCAAGGTTCCTAATAAGGGCTTCTTTTAAGGTTCTTTTGAGATTGTGAATGGTTAATACTCATAGAATAAAGGATATTGAGGAATATCTTAGATAAATGGGTCTTTTCGCAAACATTTTAGGAGTATTTTAAAGATTGGGCGGCATACGAAAAAATGGGCGGAAGGCGCAAGGTTCTTAATAAGGGCTTCTTTTAAGGTTCTTTTGAGATTGTGAATGGTTAATACTCATAGAATAAAGGATATTGAGGAATATCTCAGATAAATGGGTCTTTTCGCAAACATTTTAGGAGTATTTTAAAGATTGGGCGGCATACGAAAAAAGGGGCGGAAGGCGCAAGGTTCCTAATAAGGGCTTCTTTTAAGGTTCTTTTGAGATTGTGAATGGTTAATACTCATAGAATAAAGGATATTGAGGAATATCTTAGATAAATGGGTCTTTTCGCTAGCATTTTTGAAGTATTTTAAAGATTGGGCGGCATACGAAAAAATGGGCGGAAGGCGCAAGGTTCCTAATAAGGGCTTCTTTTAAGGTTCTTTTGAGATTGTGAATGGTTAATACTCATAGAATAAAGGATATTGAGGAATATCTCAGATAAATGGGTCTTTTCGCAAACATTTTGGGAGTATTTTAAAGATTGGGCGGCATACGAAAAAATGGGCGGAAGGCGCAAGGTTCCTAATAAGGGCTTCTTTTAAGGTTCTTTTGAGATTGTGAATGGTTAATACTCATAGAATAAAGGATATTGAGGAATATCTTAGATAAATGGGTCTTTTCGCAAGCATTTTTGAAGTATTTTAAAGATTGGGCGGCATACGAAAAAATGGGCGGAAGGCGCAAGGTTCCTAATAAGGGCTTCTTTTAAGGTTCTTTTGAGATTGTGAATGGTTAATACTCATAGAATAAAGGATATTGAGGAATATCTCAGATAAATGGGTTTTTTTCGCAAACATTTTAGGAGTATTTTAAAGATTGGGCGGCATACGAAAAAATGGGCGGAAGGCGCAAGGTTCCTAATAAGGGCTTCTTTTAAGGTTCTTTTGAGATTGTGAATGGTTAATACTCATAGAATAAAGGATATTGAGGAATATCTCAGATAAATGGGTCTTTTCGCAAGCATTTTAGAAGTATTTTAAAGATTGGGCGGCATACGAAAAAATGGGCGGAAGGTGCAAGGTTCCTAATAAGGGCTTCTTTTAAGGTTCTTTTGAGATTGTAAATGGTTAATACTCATAGAATAAAGAATATTGAGGAATATCTCAGATAAATGGTTTTTTTCGCAAACATTTTAGGAGTATTTTAAAGATTGGGCGGCATACCAAAAAATAGGCGGAACGCGCAAGGTTCGTAATAAGGGCTTCTTTTAAGGTTCTTTTGAGATTATGAATGGTTAATACTCATAGAATAAAGGATATTGAGGAATATCTCAGATAAAAGGTTTTTTCGCAAACATTTTAGGAGTATTTTAAAGATTGGGCGGCATACGAAAAAATGGGCAGAAGGCGCAAAGTTCCTAATAAGGGCTTCTTTTAAGGTTCTTTTGAGATTGTGAATGGTTAATACTCATAGAATAAAGGATATTGAGGAATATCTCAGATAAATGTGTCTTTTCACAAACATTTTAGGAGTATTTTAAAGATTGGGCGGCATACCAAAAAATGGGCGGAACGCGCAAGGTTCGTAATAAGGGCTTCTTTTAAGGTTCTTTTGAGATTGTGAATGGTTAATACTCATAGAATAAAGGATATTGAGGAATATCTCAGATAAAAGGTTTTTTCGCAAACATTTTAGGAGTATTTTAAAGATTGGGCGGCATACGAAAAAATGGGCGGAAGGCGCAAGGTTCGTAATAAGGGCTTCTTTTAAGGTTTTTTTGAGATTGTGAATGGTTAATACTCATAGAATAAAGGATATTGAGGAATATCTCAGATAAATGGGTCTTTTTGCAAACATTTTAGGAGTATTTTAAAGATTGGGCGGCATACGAAAAAATGGGCGGAAGGCGCAAGGTTCCTAATAAGGGCTTCTTTTAAGGTTCTTTTGAGATTGTGAATGGTTAATACTCATAGAATAAAGGATATTGAGGAATATCTCAGATAAATGGGTCTTTTCGCAAACATTTTAGGAGTATTTTAAAGATTGGGCGGCATACGAAAAAATGGGCGGAAGGCGCAAGGTTCGTAATAAGGGCTTCTTTTAAGGTTCTTTTGAGATTGTGAATGGTTAATACTCATAGAATAAAGGATATTGAGGAATATCTCAGATAAATGGGTCTTTTCGCAAGCATTTTAGAAGTATTTTAAAGATTGGGCGGCATACGAAAAAATGGGCGGAAGGCGCAAGGTTCCTATTAAGGGCTTCTTTTAAGGTTCTTTTGAGATTGTAAATGGTTAATACTCATAGAATAAAGGATATTGAGGAATATCTCAGATAAATGGTTTTTTTCGCAAACATTTTAGGAGTATTTTAAAGATTGGGCGGCATACGAAAAAATGGGCGGAAGGCGCAAGGTTCCTAATAAGGGCTTCTTTTAAGGTTCTTTTGAGATTGTGAATGGTTAATACTCATAGAATAAAGGATATTGAGGAATATCTCAGATAAATGGGTCTTTTCGCAAACATTTTAGGAGTATTTTAAAGATTGGGCGGTATACGAAAAAATGGGCGGAAGGCGCAAGGTTCCTAATAAGGGCTTCTTTTAAGGTTCTTTTGAGATTGTGAATGGTTAATACTTATAGAATAAAGGATATTGAGGAATATCTCAGATAAATGGGTCTTTTCGCAAGCATTTTAGGAGTATTTTAAAGATTGGGCGGCATACGAAAAAATGGGCGATAGGCGCAAGGTTCCTAATAAGGGCTTCTTTTAAGGTTCTTTTGAGATTGTGAATGGTTAATACTCATAGAATAAAGGATATTGAGGAATATCTCAGATAAATGGGTCTTTTTGCAAACATTTTAGGAGTATTTTAAAGATTGGGCGGTATACAAAAAATGGGCGGAAGGCGCAAGGTTCCTAATAAGGGCTTCTTTTAAGGTTCTTTTGAGATTGTGAATGGTTAATACTCATAGAATAAAGGATATTGAGGAATATCTCAGATAAATGGTTTTTTTCGCAAACATTTTAGGAGTATTTTAAAGATTGGGCGGCATAAAAAAAAATGGGCGGAAGGCGCAAGGTTCCTAATAAGGGCTTCTTTTAAGGTTCTTTTGAGATTGTGAATGGTTAATACTCATAGAATAAAGGATATTGAGGAATATCTCAGATAAATGGGTCTTTTTCGCAAACATTTTAGGAGTATTTTAAAGATTGGGCGGCATGCGTAAAAATGGGCGGAAGGCTCAAGGTTCCTAATAAGGGCTTCTTTTAAGGTTCTTTTGAGATTGTGAATGGTTAATACTCATAGAATAAAGGATATTGAGGAATATCTCAGATAAATGGGTCTTTTTGCAAACATTTTAGGAGTATTTTAAAGATTGGGCGGCATACGAAAAAATGGGCGGAAGGCGCAAGGTTCCTAATAAGGGCTTCTTTTAAGGTTCTTTCGAGATTGTGAATGGTTAATACTCATAGAATAAAGGATATTGAGGAATATCTCAGATAAATGGGTCTTTTTGCAAACATTTTAGGAGTATTTTAAAGATTGGGCGGCATACGAAAAAAGGGGCGGAAGGCGCAAGGTTCCTAATAAGGGCTTCTTTTAAGGTTCTTTTGAGATTGTGAATGGTTAATACTCATAGAATAAAGGATATTGAGGAATATCTCAGATAAATGGGTTTTTTTCGCAAACATTTTAGGAGTATTTTAAAGATTGGGCGGCATACGAAAAAATGGGCGGAAGGCGCAAGGTTCCTAATAAGGGCTTCTTTTAAGGTTCTTTTGAGATTGTGAATGGTTAATACTCATAGAATAAAGGATATTGAGGAATATCTCAGATAAATGGGTCTTTTCGCAAGCATTTTAGAAGTATTTTAAAGATTGGGCGGCATACGAAAAAATGGGCGGAAGGTGCAAGGTTCCTAATAAGGGCTTCTTTTAAGGTTCTTTTGAGATTGTAAATGGTTAATACTCATAGAATAAAGAATATTGAGGAATATCTCAGATAAATGGTTTTTTTCGCAAACATTTTAGGAGTATTTTAAAGATTGGGCGGCATACCAAAAAATAGGCGGAACGCGCAAGGTTCGTAATAAGGGCTTCTTTTAAGGTTCTTTTGAGATTATGAATGGTTAATACTCATAGAATAAAGGATATTGAGGAATATCTCAGATAAAAGGTTTTTTCGCAAACATTTTAGGAGTATTTTAAAGATTGGGCGGCATACGAAAAAATGGGCAGAAGGCGCAAAGTTCCTAATAAGGGCTTCTTTTAAGGTTCTTTTGAGATTGTGAATGGTTAATACTCATAGAATAAAGGATATTGAGGAATATCTCAGATAAATGTGTCTTTTCACAAACATTTTAGGAGTATTTTAAAGATTGGGCGGCATACCAAAAAATGGGCGGAACGCGCAAGGTTCGTAATAAGGGCTTCTTTTAAGGTTCTTTTGAGATTGTGAATGGTTAATACTCATAGAATAAAGGATATTGAGGAATATCTCAGATAAAAGGTTTTTTCGCAAACATTTTAGGAGTATTTTAAAGATTGGGCGGCATACGAAAAAATGGGCGGAAGGCGCAAGGTTTCTAATAAGGGCTTCTTTTAAGGTTTTTTTGAGATTGTGAATGGTTAATACTCATAGAATAAAGGATATTGAGGAATATCTCAGATAAATGGGTCTTTTTGCAAACATTTTAGGAGTATTTTAAAGATTGGGCGGCATACGAAAAAATGGGCGGAAGGCGCAAGGTTCCTAATAAGGGCTTCTTTTAAGGTTCTTTTGAGATTGTGAATGGTTAATACTCATAGAATAAAGGATATTGAGGAATATCTCAGATAAATGGGTCTTTTCGCAAACATTTTAGGAGTATTTTAAAGATTGGGCGGCATACGAAAAAATGGGCGGAAGGCGCAAGGTTCGTAATAAGGGCTTCTTTTAAGGTTCTTTTGAGATTGTGAATGGTTAATACTCATAGAATAAAGGATATTGAGGAATATCTCAGATAAATGGGTCTTTTCGCAAGCATTTTAGAAGTATTTTAAAGATTGGGCGGCATACGAAAAAATGGGCGGAAGGCGCAAGGTTCCTATTAAGGGCTTCTTTTAAGGTTCTTTTGAGATTGTAAATGGTTAATACTCATAGAATAAAGGATATTGAGGAATATCTCAGATAAATGGTTTTTTTCGCAAACATTTTAGGAGTATTTTAAAGATTGGGCGGCATACGAAAAAATGGGCGGAAGGCGCAAGGTTCCTAATAAGGGCTTCTTTTAAGGTTCTTTTGAGATTGTGAATGGTTAATACTCATAGAATAAATGATATTGAGGAATATCTCAGATAAATGGGTCTTTTCGCAAACATTTTAGGAGTATTTTAAAGATTGGGCGGTATACGAAAAAATGGGCGGAAGGCGCAAGGTTCCTAATAAGGGCTTCTTTTAAGGTTCTTTTGAGATTGTGAATGGTTAATACTTATAGAATAAAGGATATTGAGGAATATCTCAGATAAATGGGTCTTTTCGCAAGCATTTTAGGAGTATTTTAAAGATTGGGCGGCATACGAAAAAATGGGCGGTAGGCGCAAGGTTCCTAATAAGGGCTTCTTTTAAGGTTCTTTTGAGATTGTGAATGGTTAATACTCATAGAATAAAGGATATTGAGGAATATCTCAGATAAATGGGTCTTTTTGCAAACATTTTAGGAGTATTTTAAAGATTGGGCGGTATACAAAAAATGGGCGGAAGGCGCAAGGTTCCTAATAAGGGCTTCTTTTAAGGTTCTTTTGAGATTGTGAATGGTTAATACTCATAGAATAAAGGATATTGAGGAATATCTCAGATAAATGGTTTTTTTCGCAAACATTTTAGGAGTATTTTAAAGATTGGGCGGCATAAAAAAAAATGGGCGGAAGGCGCAAGGTTCCTAATAAGGGCTTCTTTTAAGGTTCTTTTGAGATTGTGAATGGTTAATACTCATAGAATAAAGGATATTGAGGAATATCTCAGATAAATGGGTCTTTTTCGCAAACATTTTAGGAGTATTTTAAAGATTGGGCGGCATGCGTAAAAATGGGCGGAAGGCGCAAGGTTCCTAATAAGGGCTTCTTTTAAGGTTCTTTTGAGATTGTGAATGGTTAATACTCATAGAATAAAGGATATTGAGGAATATCTCAGATAAATGGGTCTTTTTGCAAACATTTTAGGAGTATTTTAAAGATTGGGCGGCATACGAAAAAATGGGCGGAAGGCGCAAGGTTCGTAATAAGGGCTTCTTTTAAGGTTCTTTCGAGATTGTGAATGGTTAATACTCATAGAATAAAGGATATTGAGGAATATCTCAGATAAATGGGTCTTTTCGCAAGCATTTTAGGAGTATTTTAAAGATTGGGCGGCATACGAAAAAATGGGCGGAAGGCGCAAGGTTCCTAATAAGGGCTTCTTTTAAGGTTCTTTTGAGATTGTAAATGGTTAATACTCATAGAATAAAGGATATTGAGGAATATCTCAGATAAATGGTTGTTTTCGCAAACATTTTAGGAGTATTTTAAAGATTGGGCGGCATATCAAAAAATGGGCGGAACGCGCAAGGTTCGTAATAAGGGCTTCTTTTAAGGTTCTTTTGAGATTGTGAATGGTTAATACTCATAGAATAAGGGATATTGAGGAATATCTCAGATAAAAGGTTTTTTCGCAAACATTTTAGGAGTATTTTAAAGATTGGGCGGCATACAAAAAAATGGGCGGAAGGCGCAAGGTTTCTAATAAGGGCTTCTTTTAAGGTTTTTTTGAGATTGTGAATGGTTAATACTCATAGAATAAAGGATATTGAGGAATATCTCAGATAAATGTGTCTTTTCGCAAACATTTTAGGAGTATTTTAAAGATTGGGCGGCATACCAAAAAATGGGCGGAAGGCGCAAGGTTCCTAATAAGGGCTTCTTTTAAGGTTCTTTTGAGATTGTGAATGGTTAATACTCATAGAATAAAGGATATTGAGGAATAACTCAGATAAATGGGTCTTTTCGCAAGCATTTTAGGAGTATTTTAAAGATTGGGCGGCATACGAAAAAATGGGCGGAAGGCGCAAGGTTCCTAATAAGGGCTTCTTTTAAGGTTCTTTTGAGATTGTGAATGGTTAATACTCATAGAATAAAGGATATTGAGGAATATCTCAGATAAATGGTTTTTTTCGCAAACATTTTAGGAGTATTTTAAAGATTGGGCGGCATACAAAAAAATGGGCGGAAGGCGCAAGG
The DNA here is from genome assembly GCA_921293015.1 of Phorcus lineatus. NCBI lineage: Eukaryota > Metazoa > Mollusca > Gastropoda > Trochida > Trochidae > Phorcus > Phorcus lineatus. Next base: position 15,205,831 of record OV121083.1, read on the forward strand.
TTCCTAATAAGGGCTTCTTTTAAGGTTCTTTTGAGATTGTGAATAGTTAATACTCATAGAATAAAGGATATTGAGGAATATCTCAGATAAATGGGTCTTTTTCGCAAACATTTTAGGAGTATTTTAAAGATTGGGCGGCATGCGTAAAAATGGGCGGAAGGCGCAAGGTTCCTAATAAGGGCTTCTTTTAAGGTTCTTTTGAGATTGTGAATGGTTAATACTCATAGCCCTATGTCCACAACTGAGGACAAATAAACAACCAAATTAAGCCCCCTTGTCACTATAACTTAATCATACAGAGTCTAAAATCCCACTGTCCACGTAAGTGGACCCTCCTAATGTGCCCTTTGGAACTATCAAGGGAGGTAATCTGGGAACTCTTCATACTGGAGGTAGAGAAGACAATTGTGGATGTTGCTGTAGCAGACAGCATGCTCCCTTCAACAGGTACTTGCCTAATTTCATCAAAATTCTGAATTATTTCTGTAAAATTGATATGTCTTAAATACTTTTGAATATGGGGGGTTTCTGAATACATTCACAGGAACCTTGTGTCAATTTTCTATAAAAGTGAATTTTGTGTTAAATCTGTATGTCCCCATCGAGGGACATTGGGATTCACTTCTGAAATATGTTGTCCTTGTCTGTGGACATCAGGTCATATTTCATGTATGGTTGTTGCTATTGTCTGCATGTACATAATGTTTATCCTTTTGTTCCAAAGATCTTTAGGTCTAATTTGATGCTTCAAATTTGTTTCAGGACGGCCAAAAAGACATGCAAAGCGGCTTAACACAGAAGATGTCTTACAGATGCTTGATGATTCTGACATCAGTTTATCTGATGGTGACATGTCAGAGGCTGAAAGCTTTGATGACTCTGATGGCGACCCTACATTTGAGCTGTCAGCAAATGATTCAGATTCGGAATCAGAACCGGAACCTGACAACCCACCACTGATAGCGCCAGATGAGAACTCCGCTCCTGGAGATTCCACAGAATCGTCTGATGAAGACATGGATATTGGTAATCCTCCAGACCAAGCAAGGGAGAGAGGAAGAGCCAGAGCGAGAGGTCGTGGGAGACCGTTTGGAAGAAGAGCACGTGGTATCGGTGGAAGAGGTAGGCCCATGCAATGGCAAAGATCAGAACACTTTGCTGGAAATGCAAATCAACAACAGCAAGATGATGCCAACGACCCAGATTTTGACAAGACACCATCAGGTGTGTTCACAGAGTATTTTAATGATGAAATCATTGAAACTATTGCCAGAAATACCAATGTGACATACCTGCAAAAGCATGGACGTGCTCTTGACACAAATCCTGTAGAAGTTCGCAGGTTTTTCGGAATAAACATCATCATGGGGAGTCTGCGTTTTCCAAGAGCACGAATGTATTGGGCAAGAGCTACAGCTGTTCCCGCAATTGTTCAAGCCATGAGTAGAGACCGATATTTTAAAATAAGGGCAAATATCAAGATCGTTAATGATCTTGATGTTTCTGACGAAGCTCGTCAAAATGATAAGCTGTGGAAAGTACGTCCCCTTTTGGATCAAGTCAGAAATATATGTTTACAGCTTCCTAGACCATTGACAGCATGTGTTGATGAGCAAATGATTCCATTCACAGGGCACACTAGAATGAGACAGCACATCAGAGGAAAGCCAAATCCAACAGGTCTTAAAAACTTTGTCATTGCATCACAACGTGGATTAGTCCTTGATTTTGAGATTTACCAGGGTAAAGAACAGTTGCTTGATCCAAACAATCCAAACATGCCAGTTGGTGGTCTTGTCGTTCTCCGACTGATTTCATCCCTTCCAGCTGGATCATCCGTGTACATGGACAGGTATTTCACAAACATGCCTTTGTTTGATAACCTAATGGAGCTGCATATTAATGGAACAGGAACCATTATGAAAAGGTCCGTGCCTGCAGGAGCTCGTCAGCAGCTCCTTCCTGATGGAGTATTGGGTAGACAAGGACGAGGCTCAACAAATCAGCTTGTTCGTGAGGATGGAAAGATTGCAGTTGTTCAGTGGTACGACAACAAGTCAGTTTTGTTGGCATCAACTGAGCATGGTGTCGATCCTGCAGGCGATTGCAGACGCTGGTCTAAGCCAGACAGAGCATACATACATGTCAGAAGACCAGCAATCGTGAAGTCATACAATGACAAAATGGGTGGAGTTGATCTGAATGACAGGATGATATCTCTGTACAGAATATCTGCTCGCACAAGCAAATGGACTGTTAGAACAATCTTCCACATGATTGACATGAGTTTGGTGAACTCGTGGATCTTCTACAGAGGGAAGACGTCTAGCAAAATGCAGTTCCTGGACTTCCGTATGACAGTAGGAGAATTCCTGGCGTACAGTGAAGATGCTGCTGCACCTGCAGCTCCTATGCCAGATGAACCTCTCCGTAAAAGAGTCCCAATACCTCCACAAGCAGCCAGAAAAGCGAGCGCAAAAGATTTGCCTAGATTTATTGAATTGAAGAATGCAGCTCGTTGCAGACATCCTGGGTGCAAGACGGGGAAATCCCGAGTAATGTGCACAGAATGCAATGTGTTCCTTTGCATGCGTGAATGTTTTGAAAACTTTCACCTGTGACTCTATTCCTATCTTTGAGAACACATTGCCTCAATGTTTTGACACTTGTCAGTTTGAACTTAAAGTTGAAGTTTAAAGTTTGTTTCAAGAGACCCTTTGTTCGCCAACACTTGTCTGTGCATCCAAGACATTCATAGTTTGCTATACCACGCATTTCCAAGGCAGAATTCAACGTCGGTTGCCAGTTCTATTATGCTCAGTCAAACTCTCATGGCATATATTTAGCGCGATTTTACGGACAGATTGTATACAGAAAGAGCGATTTCAACGGATTTAAAAATCCCGCTGGTGGCCAGCGGAAATTCGCTGTTGACATAATCTAGGTCAAAGCCCAGTGCGCATGTCCGGACATAAGGGAATCACCAACGTAACTGGTTCGCGCGTTTGTATGCGCACAGTGACAGCAAAAACAACATGGCTGCACTTGAATTTTGAGCGATGTAATTTCCCGAGGAAGACGGCTGGGCTTTAGTCACGAGATGCCGAGGAAACAACTGCTAAATGCCTGGTAAGAATTGGTAAATTCCAAAGATAATCTTGCTGTGAACGTCGCAAAATTGAGATTTTCATAGCGATTGACACTAGAATATGACACTAGAATATGACCCGTCATGTCTATTTCACTCTTAATTGTTAAAAAAGGTCCACTTCAATTCAGTTATTAATCATAACTTACATAACAAAATCATTATTTAATCATTGATTTTTACAGGTCTAAATCCTTTCACGTGGACAGATGGGCTACTTGCTTCAGGGATGAGAACACACCGGATGAATGATTATTTTTATCTGCTTCAGATGTGCGTGTACATTACATAATGAGGTCCGAATATTAACATTGGTTTTTTCAATTAAAACTAATAAAATTATTAATCTAGTATTCATTAAATTTGTATCAAATTAGTAGAAAAGTAAAAATATTTTTATGCAACATATTTTTCAAGAGAAATCTGTTTAGTAAATAAGTATAAATTACTATTTGTTGTAATTATTCATCGAAATGTATGACGCTTTTGTGTATATAATTCTCAGTGATATTTGTTGATTTTACTTTATCTCGATTATATAAAAATTAATGAAGTGAGCCTTTATAAAAATGATGAATAACCATAAATGTAAAACATTCTTGTCTGTATCTTGTAGTTTTAATTATTGTGATTTGATTTTGTATGCTCTTGAGTCAGCAGAATTTCAAATTAATAATAATCATTAAATCTCTGCAAATAGATGTGTGAGGGAATTAGAGGAAGTGCCACAGATGTCCATATACACTACCAGGATTCAGAGTCTGTGACCTTCTTTTTGGATGGCCTGAAGCAAAGCTTGGGTGAGTTTTGCAATTGGCAAGTACAAATGTGTAGTAAATTATTGGACTGTGCAATAAATATTGCAAGAATTTTTTTTTATTGCAATACATCACAGTAAATAATTTCAAGTCATATTTATTCAGAAAGCTTGTTCTGATTTGCTTAATGTGTAAGAAAAGCTCTTTTGCAGTGCAAAAAAAGGTGATTGTTAACAATTGTTAAATTTATATGCCATCAAAATGTACTTGCATGCCTTATCATTTTAGTAATGGTCTTTATTTTGAAAGATCTCAAGGCATTTTATCAAATGTATAATGTTTTTAACTGAAGAAAGAAGTATAAAAAGTTAGATATAGAGTTCTTTCAATATATTGCAATTTATTGCATTGAAAAAACTTGTTCAATACTCAGTCCTAGTTATTTAATTCAAATTTATCATTAAAGGCATTTTATCAATTATTTAAATAATTGAGCCATTGCACTAAGAAACATTTGGTTTTTATTGTTTCTGTATTAAGTTTTTTACTCAGAAAACAATGTACTTTATTTTGAATAAACATATTGTTTTTATTCATAGGCAAGAAACATATTGATTTTAAGTGCAAATAAAGACTGAAATTGAAATAATCTCAAATAGCCTTTGTAAACTATTGAATTTAAAGGCTTATTATGTTTATGAACATTGAGTATGCTCAAATGTTTTGACTGTATTGGCAATTAATGAAATTGCAAAACAATTACTGTACTTTCAGGCATAGTTACTTTTGAGATGACATCTCATTTATATAAGGATCATGTCTTGACAATGGCATTTGAAAATTTGTCAAAGTTGATACTGCATTCAATCATGTTTATTGACAGTCTTGAGGGAAATTTACCCCCAATTGAAAAGTCCAAAAATAAGTGTTGTAGTTTTGGAAAGTAAGAATTGAAGTGTCTTCTGTCATATTTGTAACTACTTTCTAATCATGTGTCAAGCAAAGTTATTTTATTTTGATCATTTAAAATTTTTAAAATTTATTTTCCAGATGTTCATCATGTGTAGCAGTTTTAATTTCCATTTATCCCTCCTGAAAAGTGGCAGTCATAGTATCATCAAGGTAAATAAATAATCAAATTTAATTTAATTCAATTAACCATATTTTATTAACCTACATTCTCTTGTGTGGTTTATATTTGTATTATTTCAAACTGAAATTGAAGGTGATTTTGGTAATCTAAACATATAAGTTACATATATATTCTTGACAAATATCATTGGCTATTCATTTCATGTTTCTTTTTATCTTGTCAGTACCGAACATGACTCATGAAGGCTCAAGACTATAAAACTCATGAAAATAGAAATAAAATTGAATTTAGCGGGTGTTTTTTATTTATCATTTTTATATATTTAAAACCGATGTTCAAATAACTAAGCTTTTCACAACTAGGCCTTTTTAAAGGTAAAAATAATTTTTTTAGCAATAGTGTGATTTCTTATAATTTCTTGTTTGTGTACCATGTCACCCATGACAGTTCTGTATTTCTCCACAAAATTGTAATGATTGATACTGACTAAATATATTTGAACATTGACCTTTGATAAAGTTGAGACAAAGGTAGATTTTATATTAAAATTACATGAGTTTGTTCATATTCTGCCCTGATTCTGAAATCAGCATGCTTATGGTAGTCAGTATCTAACCTTTCTTGTTTTGTTTCAGAAAGTTTGAAGAAAGCTGTTTGTAGCAGATCACCACTGTTCTGTAACAAGTTTTCATCAAGAAATGTATGGAAGAAGGAGATAGATTGTTATTTTCTTTCATCCTATAGCAGACCCATCATGTGCTTTTGGGATTATCATGGAGACCAAAATGAACTTCTTTATGTGTAATTTAATTAAGAATTGACTTCAACATTTATTAAGTTCATGGAGGTATAAACTTAAAAACCGATGTGCAAACTGTGTGAATCCGCGTAGCGGATTTACGCCGAGTTTGCACATCGGTTTTTAAGTTTATACCTCCATGAACTTAATAAATGTTGAAGTCAATTCTTATAAATAAATATATACATACTAGTTGTTTTTCAAACATTTTATTGCTCTAAATATACATATTTGCACCAAATAGAGCTGCACAATATACGCGGATGAATTCAACTCTCAACAGCATGAAAGAGATAAAATGTCAATCAAAACGTCATCGGATCCCTAGCCCCGCCTACAAAACGTTCATCAGCCAATGAAAATCTACAACGCACGTGGCCCTGAAGTTATCGGACGTCCGTCAAAAGTGACCTTGACATTGCTAGTTCTCACAGTTGTAAACACAAATCGCGAACGTAGAACTCGGAGAGGAAACCAGCCGAATTTACCCTCGTATATGCCATATACTGGTGGTGTTATGATCTCGATCTAACGGAATCTGATTAAACAGCACACAGTTCTTAAACTTAATGAGGAGCCAAGCTTAACTCTGTTCATGAACTTAACGACATTACTTTGCCAACCTCCCTGCAACGGCCGCGAGAGCATTGAAGAATGACATTAATTTTGCCTTCTGTGGGGTGGAACACGATCGGTTGTAATTTCTGATAGAGCTCTCTTGTTTATTATGAAAATGACTACCTTCAGAACCTTTGACAACAATAATTATTTCATACTGAATTATGTTAATTTTTTATTTACCTACTTTCAAGAAGTGGCATTGCACAAAGTGTTGCTATTTTTAGAAAAACGTAACTTGTTTACAAATAGTTCCGTCGATGGGCGTGGCTTAAAATGATGTGACGTCAAGAAATTAAGTTTATGGAGGTATGAACTGAACTTCTATTACCGTGTTCAGCGAATCTGATTGACGCAAAGCAATTGCTATTTATTTATTCAAGTGACATTTACATAGTAATGTGATGAGTAACTTTACCTAGAGTTTATTTGAAAATCTGTGGGAGACCAAGGTTCGAAGCTTATCAACTCTGTTATGGTCATGTCATTGTGTATTAACCTGCTTATGTCATTATATGTATATTATTTTTTAAATCAGTAAAATAATGTTTTCAGCAGTAAATAAATAAATTCACTGTCAGGCCTATGAAGCCAGATGGGTTAATGGCATAGCCCATTATCCATTATCAGTGATCAAGCTGAGTCTGTGGTGTGAATACTGCCACAGACTCAGCAACTTTGTCTGAAGTACAGGTCTGGGTGCAATGCTACACTGGTTCTCAGCGCAGTTTCACTCATGCTTCACTTGTTCCAGCAGTTGCCACAATGATACTAGAAGTTGTTCTATATATAAGTGACATTTTCTTGCAACCGCGGCTTCAAAAAACCCCATATCACCTCACGTTGCCTACTCACTGCACCCCAAAGTTAGAGATGTGACATTTTTGGTGAAAAAGTTTCATGTCAATTGACAATATTTTCAAAGCTGAATATATGTATCGATGAAGTGGGAAAATTTACTGATTTGAATTTTGAAATAAAATAGATTTAATCAATTAACCATCCATGTTATTTTTTATGTGATATTATATACATATATGTTTATTGTTAACCCATATTTGTAATGCCATATACTAGTAGGCAGAAATCTGTTAAGTCATAAACAATTCCAAGAACAAGAGAGCATTTTTTGGATCAAGAGAAACATGAAAAGAATGTTGTAAAGAATTTTCAACCTGCTTCAGTCACTGTAATAAGCACTGGTAATTTTTTGTTGCAGATGTATTCAATTCCAAGCAACAATGATGTCATAGTGTTTCTCCCTGTGATTATTTAGTTTGGTTTTTGTAGATAATATTTAAAATTTGATTTACAATTGATTTGAATTGGGTCTTCATATAGTATTCACATGGAAAAGAATAGGTAACACATGTATCAACTAAAAAAACTCTCCTCTAATAATGTTCAAAATTTATTTAAATATTTGAAGACAAAACGTGAACAAGTAGAGAGAGGTTAAAAAAAAGAACATAAACATAAAATAAATAAATAAATCTATAAATTTCATTTACATAAGTTAGATGCACTTGAATGAATAGCCACACCTTTTTTTATTTTGATTATATCTCACTATCATGATTCATGAACAGTAATTTGTCGGTACTATTTAACATAATCATTTTATTATTTATTTTATTTTATTTGGATAACAACTATTGTATGTTTTCGTATAGGTCTAGTTGAAAAAAGAATATCGATTCGCTCTAGTCTGCGTTGGGTATAAATTTTCACAGGACTCAATTTCGCACGGCACTAGAATTCAAGGGAAGCAACTCTTTTATTTCATTACTAACTACGAATTCAAGGACAATTGAAGTGTAGATAGGAAAAAAATAAGTTTTATTTACTTGTTTGTTGTATCTTTCTTTTATCTCAAATATGATTTTCGACAACATAAAATGTGAGTTTTGTGCAAAAGTCCTTTAAAAGTCACAGGCAACAAACTGACATCTCACCGGTCACTCGGACGAAAGTTTTTCTCCCAAACAAAACAAAATCTTCCTGTTGCATGTGTGTGAAAATCCCTAATATTACCAATAAATTTCACACGCAAGGACTTACGAGTGGAAAGGAGCACCCCTAGATTTACGACTGATATCGCTACTAGTTTACACCTGCACTTTTTTGTGAAACGCATCCAAATCGTAGATCTACGTTAGGTGTGAAAAACACTCGTAAACTAGGTTACGATTTTTTGTGAAACGGGGTCCAGATTTGTTAGTATGCATTAATTCTCTATCCCATCTCTATAACAACATCTCTCTACATGCATATGCTTTACTTACCTTTGTTTCGGCGTGTTGTTTTATTTGATTGAGAAAAAAAACGCGAGGTCGTGTGATCTGTCAGAAGTTACAGACTTGGTCCCGTATTCACTTTTTCTAAGGTCAAGGTCGGTTTGCGCTTTCCTTATATGGACACGGTGTCAAATATCTAAAAATAGCGCGGGGAAGTCCTTTCCGTTAACGGAAGAATTTCCCGATAATTCCTTAATTTTATTGCAGGCGAGAAAAATGTTTCTTGGTTTTAATTATGATTTGCATTTACTTTAAATTGAAATCAGGTCAAAATTGGGACAGTATGGTTTTAAACACGCCGACAAAACGTATCCAAATACATATATACATTCTTTCATTTCTGCCTGAACATCGATACACCTTAAGCATTTCATTATAAGCTCCAGAGTGAGAACATTTGGATGAAATCAATTATTTCTCTGAGAACACATTTTAATAGAAGTTCATTTTGATGATTCTCATATTTATGTATTTCCCTGGTCTCACAACACACTCACGGTAGATGTTTATAAAATAATGTTTAAGCATAAATTCAACAATGAATTCCTTTACATGACGTTTTAAAGTAGTGTTTATGAATAAAAAAACCCAGTTCGACATAGCCTTTTGAGTTAAATATATCAAACATCTTATTTTATGACCCATCAAAAACGTTTGCAATAACCTTGACATGATACATTTTCAGATAGGTTACGTTAAATTTTGCAAAAGAAATTTTAATAAATTTGTAAAATTTTTAATTAAAATGTCCTTCTCACCATAAATCAATGACGGAGTTCAGTATAGTGTCTCAGCCAATGCTGGAAAAAGGACCTTCAAATTTGCATAAGTCATTCGAATAGCTATGATATTCAAACAACACCTTAATCTCTCACTTTCTTTGTTATTGTGTTCGTTTTGGTCTACTTTTGGTTTAATCATATTCTGTGGTAAACAATTTTCAACGTCCCTTTTTCTTAAAATAGCAATTAGCTTACTTTTATTATTGTACAGATAGTTTTATTTTCGTCTGTGAGATCGCATAGGTGTATGGTAATGTCACCTAACTAAGATCTAAATTGAAATTTGAAAGAAACACTGCATCTCCGTAAAGTCATCCAGTTTGCTTAAGAAAGTATCGAACTAACTGCGCTATAGGACCATGTTAAAAATATCATGACGTAAAGAACACGTTTGAGGGTGAAGAAAGTCAGTAATAGATAGTTATTTATCAAGGGGTAATTGGTGAATTATTGGAATTTAGTTTTAATGTGCTCAGCCTTAATAATCAAATTCGACATATCTGCCAAGCATGATCTCATAAAACTGTATTTTTTGAATAAACATGTAATAAAAAGCTGACTTTCAAGATTTAAGGTTGATAAATTGGAACGAAATCTGCCACTTTAAATTTGATGCTTAAATGAATAATTCAACTGTTCCCACATAGAGTTCCAACTTCATGCTGTATCCATTTATACAACAATTCATCAGCGTTAAGATAGAATAATGAATGAGCAAACAAAATGTTTCACATTAAAGTGATACTAGTCGATAACGAAACAAGGAGTAAGGGATGATGTGCATGCAGTTCAGATAGGACTGTAAACAGAATCGATCTTTTATCATGATTCCTTTTATCTTAGATATTTAAAATGCACTGCGTTTTATTTTCAAAATTACAAACCGCGTAAATATATTACACAACTGCAACTAAAGTGGTTCTGGTCAAATGATACTGTTTTGGAAGGGTGGATGATATCCAGTCTCTGTATATGCCTCATCAATCATTCATTATTGCACTAAGCATTACACTAGGTCAGAATGATGAATTTAATGTTACATGAGAGATTGAAACTTTCACGTTTAAATGGGTTCTTTTCATATTTTGAAAGCTTAAAATAAATATGTGATATCAAAATCGACGACTAATCCGTACCAATTGTCTACACAGAAAGCAGCAATTGTTTGGAATGATCGTTATTCCGTCAGCATGGCAGACTCACCTATCCATTGCAATTTTCTTTCTTGCGTTATTTGCCCTTCCAATATCCATGCCAAGCTAATATCTGAATTTGTCCAATTTGTCTTAAATGTTCATTCTGGTTTATAATTTACGTTTCGTACTTATGCGTATAATTGAAACAAAATATTTAACGGTTTCCCATAGAGTGAGTCTTGAAGTATCATCCTAGTATGACCTTCCTGTCGAGAACAGCAGTCGAAAAGTTACCTTTAAGCTTCAAACCTTCTCAAGGTATAAACGAGCACAGCTGTTAGAGCAGAGGCCTACTGACATTTAAAAAAAAACTTTATTACAATTTTAAATCATGAAAACACTTTTTAATGCCAGGTTATTTTATTTGACTAAAGGTATTTTCAATGGTAGAAATATGTCACATCATACTCAAGGCGTTGAAAGTGTAATTGAAGTCTGGTAATAGAAAGGCGTTTTTATCATCTGATGATTAATTAGATACCAGCACCACTCTAAAACAGGGACAAAACCATTGACAACTAATTAGTTTAAACGTTCTTACAAATTCAAACCTTTGTTCTGGCATCACTCCCCTGGAATTAAGCCTCTAACAGGTAATTGTTAATTCTCATTTTTATTGTATGAAGGATCAAATTTGCATTAGTGGGATCTTTAAAAGTGTGATTTGAAGAACTATTTTGCCACCCTATCTCTATCCAACCAAATGTCTAAGCAATTCAAGCAAATTCATTATGTGAGAAGTCAACAGATTGAATTGAAAAATACTTCATGTCAGAAGTGATGCCAAAGTAACAAATGATTTTATGGTCTGATAGACCCCCTACTTTGAGACAAGGGCTACTGGTTTGCTTGTCATCTCATTATCAGTAAAATGAAAGGAACTAGATTAGATGGAATAATGAACAAGCTTCTGTACACAGATTTTATCATTGAAGATATGTAACTGCATTTGCATTATATGAACCAAAAATACTGTGTTATTCCACTGTGGGCAATTGAGGTAGTGAATCATGTCAAATGTGACTTCTTTTCACTTACATATTATGCACATAGAAACCAGGCCTGATAATTATTACAGATTTCATAGTATTGGTACAGTATTGTAGATGTGAATCATATTTAGATAGGAAGGAGAAATGTATGTCACTTGATCCGACAATGTAAACTGTTTGCACATACCTTATCATTGTAATTGTCTGAGAAAAGTAAGGATATTAGTTTTTGCTAAAATACAATGTGCACTGCATAAAGATAAGAACAAATATTAGATTTGGTGTTATACCATGAACATAAAATGTACTTAAACCACTAGAGGACAGTTGACGTTTAATCTAGGAATTACTACATGTAGTTAAAATTGCCACGGACACCAAGGAATAAACTGTGTTACCAGATGTTTTTATGGAAGTCAGTCATTCATCATGTAACAGCCATCCTGTGTAACAACTCGAAAAAACAAAACCAGATGGATTACAGATATTTATCAGGTGTGTTTATTATTAAAAAAAAGGTCAATGAAAAAATCTTACTTACGTCTGTATCATTCAATGAAGATATATTGACATTTCATGTAAATTAAAGTTTGTTACTGATGGCAAAGGTTTTCCTCAGATTGGTAAATTATAAGTTCATATATCAAGATATTTATTTGAGCATTTACAAAATAATTACATAGCTCAGTTGATTGTTATTGCTGACACTCATCTACTATGGAATTATCTTAATTAAACCCCACTATGACTGATATGTTCTTGAAGCGATGGTTATTGCAGAGACGGACATTGTATTAACTCATAAGTGCGGACACGATACAATGTAGACGTTCACATCGTCAATATGTGTAAGAAACGAAATATACTGCATATGAATTCAATCGACTATATTTTTTTTAAAAAAAGCTGTGCATTTTAAAGTTGAAAATAATTTAGTCTTCTATAGACTGAAAGTCAACACACATGTATATAATGAGGAACATATATTACAGGTTTTGAGAACGTTGATATTTATCCCCCACAAAGGGCGACAATGATAATTTTTTACACAAAAGTTTTAGGAAATATTTTAAGTCTTCGGGCCATTGCATGCATTGGACAAGGCAGTTGTTATCAGAATGAATCGCTTATTCATCTGGACATTATTAAGTTTCATAGTTTGAAGAAGAACATGGGTGTTATTTAATCTTTTTCTAGTTTTTTGGGGAAAATATTGTTACACCTGCTAATTTGTGGGACTTTTAATTAATAGATGGACTATGGCAAAATTTACATTTACATATTAATTTTTCTCAAAGTTGGGATAAAGTGATAATGTGGAATGGCCTGGTAAACCAAATGTTCATTCAATTTGTAGACTTAGTGAATCATTTGTTGAAAAACTGTTATTGATTAGGCAGAAATTAATTTTGCGGTAGTTCAATTAGACGCTAATTGAGAACAAATACATTCAGACCCTATGACTTTGTTATTAACGGGTATAAAATTTAACAAATTATTTAGTTGCTCCTGGATCAGTCATTGCAGTTTCATTTAGTGATCAGTTTTAGAAGGACATGCGTACATATTGGGAATTGATTAAATAGCAATATGCTATGTCAACACTATCAATCGAACAAAATTAATTCATATTAAACGAGTCAATGTACTCTTTTGGTGCCCTTAGCATAGAAAACAAAAATGGCTAAAAAGCGGACACACAGCGATTTATATTAATATATATTGCGATACTCTTCACAATCTCCAAAGAGAAACTCCATCAGGAAAATCTGTATATCATTTTAATTTCTAACATAATGATTTTCTTCATAAAGTAAATGCCATTCAAAATTGGGAACCAGCCTGCTTAAAGAAACAACAAACAATTGCATTTAAATACGGAAACTTTATAAGCAATAGGAAAACGACGATGCCGCAGCGCTTTGTAGAATAGATGAAGCGTGACAGTTATCAACTGTAATAAAATATATTGTAGTGTTCTATACAGAACTTTTCATCTAGCTACTGTGAATAAGGTTTAGAACATACTTTAATTTCATGCTTCATTGATAAAATATGACATTTCTAGCATTGAAATGACTAAATGAATTGTTTTCATTATTGTCAAGTACCCCCCCCCCGAAATTTCACCAAGTGATAAATCTAATTCGATCTGTATTCGTTTAAGGTTTTAAGTGGACGTTGTAAAAATGTCAATTATAGACGTGTACGGCAAAGCATTTCGTGTCGTACAGTTATCATCAGGTCGCACCGTAAAGTCTTCAAATCAGAGGATACAGACGTTGATTGAACTGCCTCCATTACAGGCGTCTGCTCACTACAATACAAGTCAAAATGTATTGTTACTTGAATTAGATCCTCTAGGACAAACCAAACATTTATGTTTATTTTCAGAACATCATTTTCACCGATCTTTCTGAACAATAAATGATGTAAGATAAAGTCATGTAAGCAGGGACAAACCTCTTTGCCTTTTTGATAGGGGAGACTGATGAATATTTTAAACCACATGTTTTAAATCCATGTGAACAGTATCTACTATTCGATCTCTTATTATCATAATTCTTCAAAGTTCATAATTGTTAAATTTCAATTTGAAAACTTGAAATGAAATCTTTAACAACTGATAAGGTAAACATTGTCAATTAATTATTTAGTCGAATCAAAACACACTACTGACATCAGTAAACTAACTCTCTACTACTACACACACACATACCCACACTGCTTAATTTTTCAAGCTGGAAAATATTGCAGAGCAACCTGTATACGTAATTTATTTTCTCCTTTTGATAACAATTCCAATTCCGTCGATCCTTTCTGCTTCAATGAATACTCTATATTATAGGAGAACGTTTTAAATGAAAAACTTTTATCTATAAAATAAGCTTTTTAAACACAATTATTACGTAAAAATCCTAAAAGCAGAAACCCCAGAAAATAACCCTTTTAAGACACTATTATTCTAAATAGATATTGTTGGGTCTAAAAAAAATTGTATAGCTTTGTATATTTTTTATCCAAGTATTGAAACTGATGATGATGTATTCATGTTCATTCTGGATCCTTGTTTGTTACGGTCACTTAAACAATCAAAAGGTTAGAGGGAGAGAGAGAGTTTTTATTATTGTCTCACCCAATACAATACAATATTTAAATACATGAAATATATCACATTGTTTTTTTTTATAGTGGCCAGTGAAATGGTTATATGGGGTTATTAACTCTTATGTAAACATAAAACCAACAATACTAAAAACGCACATACTACTAACCTATACATGATACATACAGAAATACATACAGAAGACTTACACTCCTTCATAACACTCAAAGCCCCAACCCCAATCCATCCCACATTATCATGAACCCACCAACTTATCAATAACATAACAAGCATAAAGTTCCTGTTACCTCTTACTCATTGCTATGATGAGTACATCTCAACACACCTAATTTCACCCAATCCCAACCAATACTGCACTTACATTTTGAAAAATGTCACCATTGTCAGGAGCATGACATCACAATAGTTTTACTTCATCGAGTAATTAGATCATGATGCTATGACGTCATAAACAGTAAGGGTAATTTAGTTTTCATGAAAACGTAATGAAGAATGATAAATAGATCTCACTTTCGTGTCTTCTGATATCAATATATAAACATTAGTTGATAAAAGTTACAAATACATCAAATTGTATCAACTTATGTTGACATATTTCATATGCACTATATGTTCACCTATGCTTAGTTATTTGAGGAGTAATAGTACTAAATAGAAAACAATTTCTACCGTAAGTTCACTGAAAAAGAATTTTCATAATGTCAACCAGCCTTTTGAAAAACAATGTAGTAAAAAATATATGATTTTCAAAAATGTGTTAGATGCATGCTTTGAATAGAGGTCCTATGATTAATCACTTCAAATTTCCCAAGTGTATTAACGCAATAGCAATCAACTTGTAATCAAACCTTAGTTACACTTAATCAATCACTCAGTGTGTATCACTAGTTAAGTTGGAGTTTTATCCACCTACTCATCTTCTATTCCCTGTTGGTGGTTTTGTCGCTATAGAATTACAAATACCCATTACTAATATTCTCCGAGGGACTAAGTTATGACGTCAATGTGGAGAGTAAAATTATTACAAAGAACAGAACTGTCTGCAAAGTCGTTATTTACGCGTTAACGTTTCGATCTTCCACTGAGCTGTTAGGACGTTTGAATATTATTGTGTCATTTGGGTGTTATCATTGAGCAAATCAGATATTTACAGAATATTTGTTGTAAAGATAATATGATACGACCGATTTAAACTGTTTCAATTATAAAAGTGACTATTCTTTGGAGATTTCTTGTTGGGATTTGCTGTATGGAAGTTTTCTCTGACAAAATAGTCCTTCATAAAGTTCCCACGTAAAATATTTTATGACGTAGCAAGTAAAAAAATAGCATATTTATTCCTCAAAAAACACTTCTTTTATTGAAACTCAAATTTCTAAATGGTGAAGATAAGATGATCCTGAATTATAAGAAGTAACGTTTATTACAAAAATAGTTTTTGATGATATTTTGAAACAGTCCTAGAATTTGTACGATACGTCATGAACATTACTGTATAAGTAGTTTATAACTCGAAGGCGTACGATGTTGGCAGTATATAATCACACCCTCGTCAACGAAAGCAATTTCTAAAACTGAAATTTTGCTTCAACGAATCCGTAACGTTAAATCTTTAGAGTACATAAAACGGAACAGTAGAAAATGCTGTCCTTCAGGGAATTGTTAATTCATCCTGTACAATACAAAATAGATGCTATGTAAAAAGGACAATAGATATGGATAATATTCTGTTGTTTACACGTAAATGAAGAACCACAAAAGGGTTAAAATTAAATTAGTTTAGAGTTTAAAAAATGTCAATTAGAATTAGAGTTAATCATAAAACGGAACAGTAGAAAATGCTGTCCTTCAAGGAATTGTTAATTCATCCTGTTCAATACAAAAGAGATGCTATGTAAAAAGGACAATAGATAAGGATAATATTCTGTTGTTTACACGTAAATGAAGAACCACAAAAGGGTTAAAATTAAATTAGTTTAGAGTTTAAAAGATGTCAATTAGAATTAGAGTTAATCATAAAACGGAACAGTAGAAAATGCTGTCCTTCAAGGAATTGTTAATTCATCCTGTTCAATACAAAAGAGATGCTATGTAAAAAGGACAATAGATATGGATAATATTCTGTTGTTTACACGTAAATGAAGAACCACAAAAGGGTTAAAATTAAATTAGTTTAGAGTTTAAAAGATGTCAATTAGAATTAGAGTTAATCAATTTTCAATTAAGAGATTGGTTATACTTTAGAGATTTTTCGTGGTATTTGTTGTATGGAACTTGAAGTCGTTTTATGATAATGAACTCCTTGTACTCATCCTGTACAATAGATTATATATGCTATATAAAAAGACAATGTCTATAATATTCATTCTGTTGTTTTTCATGTAGATTAAGAAACATGAAAGGTTAAAAAATTAAAATGTAATGTACAATTTCAAGTGTGTCACAAGTTAAATAATATGACAATTTAAAAAGATAAAAATTAATTAATATGTTAATTAAGTATTATTTCATGGGTTTATTAAAGCATACTATTTTCTTTATTTTCAATGAAATATTACGACCACAGTACCTAACTGAGAAACGCCCTCACAAAATATATATGCTTTTATTATACAAAATTGTAAAACAAGAGATGGATAGGAACATGAACTAGGAGAGGTAGGAAAAGAAATTATAATATATTAAAATTTGAAAAGATTTTGATTTTCACAAATAGTGAAAATCGCCATGTAAGATCAGATTTTTATCAATTATAAAAATTTTCTGACAATATTTCATTTTTAAGAATTTTTTTCTCTAATTAATTACAAACGTATTTCAACTATGACAATATTGAACCACTACAATGTTTTTTGAACAATGTTAAGAAAACTCCTATTCGATCTAGAATTTTGCAATAAATTATCATACATTCAAATTATTGGCAAATGTGATGACTCTGAACAGGTCTAATATATTTCAACATTTCTACCATGATTGATTGGCGCCTATCGCAATTGCCATGTAGTATAACTGATCAAATTCACGTCAATAAAGCTTCACAACATATCACTTTTGCATTGTTTGACTTCAAATTATTTATTATTATTATTATTGCCTTCTTTGTTCAAATAGTAAAATCCTATCAAAGTGATTCCTAGGGTATTCAATGTGTTGACATCTGCTGAATAGCACAGACTAGAGTATTACTATTTCGATGCATCACAACCAATCACTTGGATGTGAATGTAACTGCTCCTGTCCAATAAATCGCATACTTAATGACCATCTAAATTAACTATTGTGTAAGGAAAAGTAGAATACTTTTCAATGTTAATTTAAATGTTAAGAAATCAAATCTATTTTAAGTTGTTATGGCACCTAATAATGATAACAGTTGTTATTCACGTGGATCCACGTGGTTGACAAAACAACAGTATCATCGTGAGTATCAACATTTGACTTATTTTATGCAGAGTTTTCTGCTTCAAAGCAACCGTATAAACAGAAAAACATACATCGTTTAACATTTGAATGCAATGATTAAGATATAAATTCAACCATTATCATTCAGAGGTACTCTGAAACGATTCTGCTAACGATGAATATATTTACTTCATCTGAGCATATATCTAGGGAGGATTTAAGTAATTGATGCTCGATGATTATTCTTCGAAGTTAGGACATCATCTTATTTTCCCATCTGACGTGACTGTCTGTCTTCTATACTTTTGAAAGGAAGGGTTCGGTTCTAATATCTTTGACATTTAGCTTGGCAATGCTGATAAGTCATTTTCCAATTTGTGTATGTCAAATACTTGTATACTCAATATTTCTGTCTGAGGTATCAAGTCAAACCCGCGAGCCTGGTTATCACCAGATTCAGACGCTCATTGAACATCATGAATGCCCCAAAAATATATAAATTTTACTCACTTCACTCTCGCTAATGAAACAGATCACAAACATATCCTCCTAGACATAAATCAGTTACTCTTAGCCAACAGAATTAATAGGTAGGATTTGACATAACTGGAGCTTGACATTTAACATTCAATTCCGTAATTGTTTTCCAAAACAAACTGTACAGTGAAGAGAGTGAAA
Source organism: Phorcus lineatus (assembly GCA_921293015.1). NCBI lineage: Eukaryota > Metazoa > Mollusca > Gastropoda > Trochida > Trochidae > Phorcus > Phorcus lineatus. The sequence continues at coordinate 15,224,724 of OV121083.1, forward strand.
AAATCGGAGATATTTAACAATTGTAAGGCAGAAATACAACAGTAGTCTTAATATAAGTTGGGGAGGCATGAGAAGATTTATTGAATTAACCGACCGTGGCAACGAAAAAAACTAACAATGATGCGAAGTGGAAATGTAACTCATACTGTGAATATAGTTGAAGATAATTTGATTCGCCTGATTGCAGCCAAGGGAGGTTCTTTTCTGAAGCTGGGTCATTCAGATGGTACCAGGTGATTTGAGGAAGAACATGCTAAAATTTAATTATCAACACTGACCTGAGAAAAACGTGTTTCAAAACCACATTATTAATTCTGTGATTTTCATTTTCCCTCTAGTCACAGAAGCAATTTAAGTTACATGTCAAAAAGCATAATTTAAACACTATCCAAAGATATTTCAAAGAGAAGACTTCACAAGGTTCTGTATAAAAAGAATTCATAAATAAAAAATATTTCTACGAAAATCCATTTTTCTTCCCATTGAGACCTGTACTTCTGTGAAATGTTTCACTTGCAAGTTTAACTTGCTTCTGACCTGTGAATACAGAAACATGTATCTTTCAGTAGACATATCTTTAAATAAAAAAACTACACTCGAATTTGATAATGAGTTCTAGACTCACTCTGAAGGGATACAAATAATTTTCTTCTATGTAGAATTTCAAACACGGAGCAATGTAAATGTAATGTATAGTCTACATTAAGAGTTTTCTATTTTTCTATTTTAGTTAAGAATGTGACTTTGATGTTGAAGGTATCTCATACTTTGAATACAATTTAACGAAGTTGTCTGGTAATTAGCACCTTAACTTATGATATAAACGAAAAATGCTCATGGTATAAACCTTCTTCTTTAAGCTAAACAACTGCAAGATGTGACCAAATTCAATATCCACAGTGTCAGTCAGTGAATGTTGTACTCAAGAATAACGATGATGAAAAGGTTACATATTATTTATCATAAGAAGAAACACAAACTGTTTACGCTTTGTTTGGATGTGGTGTCATAGTCATAGAAACGTGAAGTAACTTGAAAACATAAATCACATATGTTTGCTCACGTGCTCTCGTGCCATGCAACCTCAAAACTTGCAAAGGGGAAATTACATGTAGTTTGAAAAAAGTGAAATTAGTTTGAAAGTAGTGAAATTAGTTTGAAAGTAGTGAAATTAGTTTGAAAGTAGTTTGATAGTAGTGACTACAATGTAGTGAAATAAGATAAAATGTTGCTTCACAATAAATCTCATTTATACGTATCTTTTAGAATGTACCTATGCATCCAAAGGCGACAATTTAACCTTAGAAACAAACAGTTCAAATTATCAAAATGTCAATAATGAAATATTATCACTGCAATTATTACTAATTATCACACTTTTAAAATTTATAAAGTTTATACGGGCACTTAGACCAACTATATCAGTAAAAACTCAGTTATCTTTCAATTAAGGATAACAATGTTTAGTACATCCCACATGAACATATATTTACTTAAGATGTATGCTTTAAGTCTTGACGGCATTCAAAACACTGAAGCAGCAACATAAAAAAATGCACTACTTGTGACCGACCTCTTCTCCACTCTCTCATGTCCGTTATTTAGAAGACATGACGAACATTTCTCAATTTAAACTTTCAAAAAAATTTACCTTAATAGAATTTGTTTTTTCGGTCCACAAACTGAACGCCTATCAAATTATATCAAGTTGTCAGACAGAACAGTTACTTCAAGGTGACTTGAAAAAATGTTATGTAGGATATAGTACTTTAAAATAGGAAACATAAGATACGAATAAGGTTTCCTTTGTAAACAGTTCTAATTTTGAATGTACTTGCCTTAAGGTGCATTTCATCTCTTAGTTCATTTGTAAATGTATCCATTCTTCTGTCAAAATCACTATCACATTCACCGATACAAGAATTTAAGCTGTCCATAAAACCCTAAATGAAAGTAAAAAGTGCTCCTCTAATGAAAGATTATGTCATGTTCATTATTTTGCTGTTGTTGGTTTCTTGCTTCCCATAATAAGTTCTAGTACTTAAGTACCAAATTATAGATAATAACCCAATTGTACACTGTATCATATATTTCTAATTTTGGGATAATTGTTGCTGACAAGTCAGGGATGGGTTCCATTATGTCATTCTATACATGTGCGTTAATCAATTATTTATCCTCATATCTTGATTGTAAACATTCAGCAAATAATCTATTTTTCTTAATACGCCTTAAATATGATCTCCATGGCATAATCTAATACATAACATTTTTTCCTATCTCGATGCAGCACACATGTAACATTAACTTTATCTAATATACTTACTTGTCTTTTTTCATTAAAGTGATTTTACATGCAAAAAGATTGAATTACATAACACCAATTGGCCCTTTTCCTTTAATTGACACAAACAGTAATGTATTTGTATATTTATATAACAGCTAACTGAAAAGACCCTATTTTGCCATAATTTCCCACTTGAAATGTGGGGAACTATTCATGTTATCTGACTGACAACGTTTCTACATCAAACCTTAAGTATTGTTGACAGAACAAAACGTTAAACTGATATCATGTCAGTCGAAAATGGTCTTATGGCTTTTCTACTTTTGGAATCTATTCAAACATCTGGGGATAAAATAAACAGATAACAATTTATTTGTTTAGTGCTCTTCTCATTCAAACACATTTCATTGCCTTCAAAGTTGTAATATTAATAATTTAATGTTATATTTCTTGTAGAAGCTGTGTATATTTTGCATTTTTGTATAATTTTAAAATAGTACCGAGGGAACTCTTAACAGTATTCATGAATGTAGAAAAATAAATACTGCATGCAATACAAACCCGCTACAGTAACGATTGAACAGTGTGCATTTTGAAAACTGAAACTAAATATGTTTTGATACTCAACCAATGAAATGCCTAATGGCAACAATGATGACACCAGGAAACGTTGATATATTAACGGTTGAACAGATGGCAACTTTGAAATTTAAACCTGTTTTTAAAAAAACATGTTTTGGTTTCAAATATAAACAAGTAAAAGGTTGAAAAAGACAAGGCGATTTTACGTTTACTTGTACTCTTGATGCGCAACACATTCGGAAGTGGACGCGAAAAAATACTTCTTATTGTAAGCTTAAATCATCTTTTCTGAGCAGAGCCAACAGGTTTTGAGGTCTTTGCTAATCCCTGAACATTTTTCAGTTGGTTAATTCTAGCTATCAAATGTTTTCTTAATTCAAGATTCGTGCTAAGAAGCATTTGAAAATATTAAAACACAGCTGGTTCAAGAACACAGAAGGTATTGTGAAATATTTGAATAAGTGGATAATAAATTCAATTTCATTATAATCAGTTGCAATGCACGATGGGCTCATGAACCGACTTTGATGTTTATGCAAAGGTCATTGCAGACGAGTGTAAATTCGGAGGATAAAAGTGTAAGTCTTCAATAAATACAAACTATGATGAGCTACACAAATACAAATACAGAATACAGAATAATCTGGTACTGCATGCTTATGAAATATAAGACTAATAACATGATTGTTTAAAACAAATTTACCAGACACATATTCATTAACGTAAGATAATTTTCTTAATTACGTATCAATAATTTATTGAGATCATATACTCCTTGTATTTTTACATCAGTATTTTTATTTGACATTAACGTTATAAACAGGAAGATATCAATCATATTCATTAAATGTTTTCAAAAACAATATGGAATTTATTGATCATTTTAGATATTTTTTTCATCAACTTCAAAGTTGATCCCTTTTATACCTCTTAAAGGAAATGTAACTTATTCGTTTGTGGCTCCTATTATGAGTTTGAAAATAGCTAAATAAATCCACTTTTACTCAGCTTCATTACTAAAATGCTGTATCTCGCCATATCTTATAAATTGATATTTAAATTTCGTTACCCTCTCAATGTCTTTTTATAGTAAAAATGTATAAGGCTTTGCAACTCTTAAATAATGTTTTTTTCGCTGAAAATTGTATTAAACCTATGCCCTTTTTTAAATTCAGTAAAGATAAAGGTGAAATAGCCAATCTGAATCACAAACATGATTTTCGGAGAATAGTAGAATGTAATAAAATGTAATAGCATCGTATACAATATTATACATACAACCCATTATAAGCATTCCAATGAAGCTCGAATCATATTTTTAGTGACGAACAGTGATTTAGAGCTCGCGTATTATGCCGTATGTCCGGGTTCGAACCCTGGTGAACATCGTCAGGCAAGTCACTCCATCTATATTTCACTGACAGTTGTTTAAATAGGTGAAACGTTTAATGAAATAAAGAATAGGACTATGAATTTGACAACTTCTGAAAACATTGAAAGGAGACGTTTACAAATTATGAATCAGAAACTTGTATTACTGGTAGATGACGTATCATTGAATATCATCATACAAAGAATCATTAAACTAAATCAATTCAAAGACGCCAGCTGGTGGCTGTGATTCCTGTAATAAAATAACATGATAAAGCATGATTCATGTTTAATGTGAATCCTACTGCGTTTCCCTTATTCAATTAATCAAAACCAACACTAAGGTTTTACAATCCTCCCATGAGACCATTTATGTCTGTGAAAAAAAACATTGCAAACAATTACAAAAACATGTTATTATTGATTATTTCTTGGATTATTTCTTGGATTATTTCTTGGATTATTTCTCCCTGTCTTTTATTCTTGTATTTGAATTAGCAATAGTGAAGTTAATTTTCACATTACTTGAATTTTTCCTTTAAATTATCTTCAACTAGGCTTGTTTCGATCTTTAAACTGAAAAAACAAAACAAAAACAAAGTTACCTGGTTACAATTTTTCTTACATATTTTTGAAAACAAATGTTAATAAATTCTATTTCAAATTTAAACTATTGAAATAATTGCATTTGCTCACAAAAGATTGCAGTTGTACAGAAATCAGATGCTTCTGCATGTAAAGATCATAAACGAAATAACGGTAATGACCTTTAATAAAGTGATTGTGAATGAGATGTACCTTTTTTATATTTCCATTGAATTTCGAATCTGGATTTGAACTCGTTTTTGATGAATAACTATTTCTAATCTGACACAGTAAACATATATGTACATATATTTACAATGACCTTATCTGTGACATCGACTTTCAGTTTTTAAAATCTACATTTGTTGCAAAGATATAAAATACCTTACACAATTTTAGTTTTTCTCTTTTAGAATTTTAAAAATGATTTATTTTGCACAGATAGAAACTTCGACTTGTGCGTGCACAATCTCACATTATGGCCTAATAAAAGCACATGCTCTCATCGCGATACTGAGTGACCACACTTTTGAAAATATACCGACTGATGCTTCAAACAGTTTGAAAACTATTTATTTTTTGCTCCTTGAATAAACAAGGTCAAACACTGAATATTTCCTTGATTTCACAGCTAGAAGATTTCTTGGGCATTGAATGAATTACTTAACACTTGTGCGTTAAATTGGATGCCCTTCCCAAAATTTATTATTTTCAGATTCAAATATTCAAGTTAACAGTTTTTTCTTTGCCTCTCACCAATTAAACGCATCGTTTGATATTACGGATTTTATTTTATTGTAGTAAAGCAGACATTTTGTCTGTTTCAATCTGACAATAACAGCATTCTAAATAATCAGTTATAGAGTTTTCCTTATTTTTAGTTGCACATACATGTATGACACATATATCAAATATCATAATTCCAAATTGTAAAATAAACAATTGAATACGTATCAAAAAGGATCGTGTACGTGTCCCTTATCTTAAGAAATTCTTATATTGTGCATATAATTGAACTTCACTGCCAATATTGGATCAATATTCAAGTCATATGGATTGAAGGTGGATGAAATGAAGTTCATATTTGATGTGATAATTCACTTTGAATGTCTAAAGTGTAATTGAACCAAAGTGCATCTGATCCATTTTGTTGTAAAACTATTTTCTATTCCCTATACTATTCTTGTTAATGATGCCTGCGCTGAAGAAAGACCTGCTACTCTTATCAATATTCTCCAAGGGCGAATTTCCAGTATGAAAATGGAGCCAACAAGGCATACAAAAGAGGGGAGTATGTGCATTTGATTTTTTTTCATTTTGTTATTTTTTAAGTGCAACAAGTGCTTTTTGATATATGAGATGACTAGTGAAACGGATATTCAATTATGAAATGGGTTATTCCTGCAAGATTTCCTTGTTAAATAACCTTACAAATTCATATGTCGTATATTACATGTTGTTCTTTGATTATAACCTCAAAAGATCCCAATGAAATATATTTTATATCATGACTCAAATGCTCCAAATGTGGTGGATATAATGATGTTAAAGTATATTGGATAATGTGTATTACAAAATTACTTCTTTGAAAAAGTCTTTAGGAATAAGCCAATATTGAAAAATTCCATAATGAGGTTACAATCGTCTTATTTTACTTGTTACAACTTTTTTTTAGTTGAGTCTAACTCATAGATCAGTCTTTTGACTTATCGATATTCAGCCTGTAATGTTATGAAAAAACAGAACACAAAAAGGCCTCGTTCTTCTTTGTTTATCATATGATGTATTTCAAAGAAAATTTGGTTTTAAAAACAACTCTATATATTAAATATGATACGATTGCTAGGTGGTTATAAGAAAAGGTGTCACTTGTCATTTGATATATCATCAAGTATTTTCAACACAGCCATTTTCTAAGAACTTTAATTGGAAATAGATGGACCACTTAGATGGACTTTGTTTGGATTTGCTTTGAAAAAATTTGCTTTGAAAAGAGTAGCCATGATCCTGATCTGACTATGTGCCTTTGATATCTCGTGTTTGCACAGCTTTCAGTCGTGGATGTTTTCATGATCCTTTGATGAAAGTCCCTCGATAGGCATAGAAAGTGTCTGTATCTGCTGTTGAATTCATATCACATTGTTTATTCTACATCATGTCTTTTTGAGTTTTCGAGGCACCATTGATCAAATCTTTACACATAATCAAAAATCATTGACATTAATGCAAACACTTCCTTCAGAAATCAAACACACGAAGCCGATTGCGTTTAACTAGTATTAATGCCGCTATCTCTCTTTGGCTATGACTTCATCTGTAATAAGGTCATTGGTTTTAAAATCGGGGGTAAGCGTGATGCATGTGCATTGAATTGAATAGCATTGTTGTACTGTGAAGCAACGGCAAAGATATTCCACTGATTATTAGGCAAGCATTGTTCCTTTTTTTGGCGAAACTGAGGGTTCCTTTAATCAAATTAGCACTATAATGTGAGTTACGAATGTATATACATATTTATTCCGGAATTGTATACCTCCCAGATGCATTGCACATGTTCTAATAAATTGAATGTATTTTTGGTGACGAATATTGAAAAAAATTACTTTATGCCCGCAGAGTGGGTTCGAATCTCGCAAGATATCACTCTCATTCAAATATAAGACCAGACAGGTAAAAGATTAAGAGGCTCATTGTACATCACCATTGTCTATATTTAAACCTTCTACTCCAGAAGATGTTACCCATGGAAATAATGTCATTCTAATCTGGTCTCAAAGGTGATATTTACCCTTAACGATTAATCCTTCATTTGTTAAGAGAGGGTTAAGAGAGTATGCCCATGTTAACATTTAGCATAGAACAAATATTTGTGTTCAAACAACTCCGATTATTTTTGTTTTAATTGTTAAAAATACTGTTAAGTATGACACATCCTGTCCCAGAGTAAGATGTATAGCTGGCGCATCAGTCTTCTTACCCTGGGTTTAAACCACCGTATAAACTTCGCGCCGTGACCCATGAGTCCGCCAATTGAATACTTTTTATCCCGATGGTTTGCGATTAAATTCCAGCCAACCAAAGAGAGCCTCTCAAACTGCAGATGACTTTCGCTCTTCCGCTAACATACATAGATAAAAAAAACTTAAATATTTATTTCTATCCGATCCACGATGGCGATAATGTCCAATTTTGTGATTCGCTTTAGTTTATTGCACCAACTCATACATATTTTCCACTGGAATGATATTCGCAATTCATTAAAATATTTGCAATAAACTTTAGGTGATTCAGTTATAAGGGATGGGAGCCCCGAAATTGAATTGCCGACTCGCCTTTCAAGCGCTGTCATTGGTTGACTATTTTTTTAGAGAGTTCGTAGGTCATAGGTCACGGCGCGACGTTTATACAGAAGTTTACACTCAGGGTAAGGATAGTGGAGCATCAGCTATACCTCTTACCCTGAGACAGGATGAGCATGACAAAGATATGCTAATTGTCAATGTAGATTTGAAAATTGAAAATTAGTGTCATTTCTCTGAAAACTATTAATAGTTGTTCTCTCTGATTTGCTTGAGAGACTTGACTAAGTTGCTTGAGAGTTTAACTAAATTTGTTACACCAAATGGGAAGAATTATTACGCCAATTCCAAATACATTTTTGACTTCATTACACTGTATACATAATACAATCTGTATATATCAATATATACAAACTTTCTTCATATAAACTCTGAAAAAAAAGAAACTTGACATTCATGCGAAATGATACATACCTGTGATTTAAAGAAAGGCTTGCTCAAAAGTGTAAATTTACCAAAAACAATGGCCCAACAAGTTTACGTTGTGTTCAGGGAGGAAAACGAGCGATTCGTCCAAATGCATTTTCTGCCAAAGCACGTGCAGCATGGGATCATGAAGGTTTACATGCAGACACGTCTGCTTTAGGGGTATAAATGCCATATCAGCCGCTGTTCATTCAGACTACACAACATCGGTACAGCAACCTGAAGATTGCCAAGACTGAACAGAGCGCAACGCAACAACGCTATTGGCAGACTGCAAGCAGGAGCGACGCAGCGAGATGTTGCAACACACTTTGGCGTGTCCAGACAGACCATCTCTTCATTGTGGACCCGTTTTAACACCAGAAACAGCGTTGATGATAGGCCAAGGTCAGGCAGACCAAGGGTGACTACTCGGGCCCAAGATCGGTACATCCGACCGCTCCACCTTCGAGAACGCACCAGGACAGCAACGTCAACAACAACGCAGATACCAGGCCCGTGTCGAATTTCCGACCATACAGTACGCAACAGCCTGAGAGAGGCTGGACTTTTTCCACGACGACCGGTTCGACGTCCCGTTTTAACGCAACGTCATCTGTTTCCAGTGGTGTCAACAGAGGATGAGATGGTCACGTGCAAGGTGGAGAACCGTTCTGTTCACTGATGAGTCCCGTTTTCTGCTTCGACGAAGTGATGGACGAGCACGCGTATACCGACGTCGTGGAGAACGTTATGCTGCCAACTGTGTTCAGGAGGGTGTCCCATTTGGAGATGGGAGTGTCATGGTGTGGGCCGGGATTCGTCACGGTGTCAGGAAACCCCTTGTGCATGTTATGGGTAACCTCACAGGAGTACGTTATAGGGACTTGGTCTTACAGCCTTACGTTGTTCCTCACGTTACCGTCCATGGTGGTCTCTTTCAGCAGGACAATGCTCGACCACATGTTGCACGTGTGTGTCAAGACTTTTTTTAGCGTAGCAATGTCCAGACATTGCCATCGCCAGCCAGGTCACTAGATTTTTCACCAATTGAGCATCTCTGGGACGAACTGGATCGACGCGTGCGCAGTAGGAATCCCCCACCCCAAACACTTCCAGGACTTCTTGCAGCACTTCAGCACAAATGGCAGAACATTCTACAGGCTGTGATAGACAACTTGATTGCATCCATGGGTCGTCGGTGCCAAGCAATAATCAATGCCAATGGTGGCCATACCCGATACTGACATATGTGCACCCCTGTGATGTTGAAACACTTCATGCTTATTCTGAATAAAATTTACTGAACAGAGATCTTCAAACAGCGTTTTAGTTTTCATTTCAATGTTTAACTTGCATCTGTGGTCTTTATATTGAACTTTGAAAGTCAGTGTCTAGTTTCTTTTTTTGAAGAGTTTATATCAAATCATTTATCAATTCACTGTTAAATATTCAGGAGTTCATCTATGTTTTATTACTCTTAACCTCAGAAATCACTTTTGATTAATATTCACTAAAACAACAACTAGATTATTTTATCAGTAAGTCAAGATCATCAACATTGAAAAAGCGTTCTTCATAATAAAAACATCCAATTCATCAATATTCCTCAGTTAAAGGAAACACACACTTCTTTAGTACTGTATTTCTTTAAAACATTTGGCTTGGATTTTCAGCTGTTTAAAAACTGTCAATACTTTTAGTAAGAATCAATGCCAAGTTTAATGTTCAGCGAAGAGACACAAGAGGCCCTTCAGTGAAAAAAATGAAACCCGCAATCATCTGTGTATTTCTTAAGCTATGAAAACATTCACTCTAAAATAGATGAAGAGCGAGAAAACAATTTGAAGTAGACGATTTTATGTTTTATTTTGTAAATTCTTTTCATATTTCACACATCATGGAACATGATGTGGTTTGACAGGTAGAACAGCCATATTCCCAGAATGCTATTTTTTTATTCTAACTATATGGTCTTCTTAGAATTTAAAATACAATTACCCTGGTATTGCCATTTTACTTTAAGAAAACGTTATTGATTGATAGAGGAGAATGTGGTTTAACATTTTGATTTATAAGATAATGTCCACAGATACTGCAACTTTTTATTCAAGAAATGACCATAGAGTATAAGTTCAAAAGAAATATACCACTGGGGAGTTTGAGTTACAATACAGGTTCAAGAGTAGTAGTAAGACTGGCCCGAACACGTGAATGTTTTATTGCCTGGCTAATGGATTGTTAAGACTTTGTAAAAAAAGAACAACTAATTTAGTAGTTTAAATATTAACAATTGATTAATAACCGAATCCAGCGATAGTAAAAAAATCTCACTCACTTGACAATGGGTAGGATCTAAGCAATATGTATGTTTAAACTCTTTAGATCATTCGAACAGTCAGCTCTAAGCCCTTGTCTCAAGCAAACATGCATTATTTAAAAACAAAATTCCTGAATATTTAAGAATTAAATGACTATAATGACAAGAAATATATGGATAACAACTTCTTTATTCAATATATGCGACGTTTCGACACAGATCCTTCTGTCGTTCTCAAGCAATGTTTTTCTTGAGAACGACACAAGGATCTGTGTCGAAACCTCGCATATAATGAATAAAGAAGTTGTTATCCATATATTTCTTGTCATTATCGTCATTCCAACTTCTAAAATGCCTCTAAAAGAAATTAAATGACTAGTTTACGATTGTCAAACAAAGATTACAGAAACCTAAGTAAAGCAACGTGAAGCAAATCTAAATTGAGAGACAGTTTCTTTTCCTGAGTACAATATTTGGTACGTCAACTCTGTTTTAACTGTGACAGAAAAGTTTAAAAGTCTTGGAAACTATCGACATACTCAAAACATGTTTGAAACATCCACAATATTTATCTTATAGCCTTTTCAACGTATAACTGGTATACATATCTGTATCCAAATACACATAAACAAGTAGTCACATGTACTCTGAAAGAATCCATTCTGACACTATTACATAGTTACTTTTCACGTTAACATTTACAATGTAAAGAAATATCAAAGTTCGTGATGACAAAATCGAAGACTAATCTGAATCCATTAGCGATAACGACAGAAATGTAGCTATTGTTTTCAAGGATCATTTTTCTAAAAGATGCTCTTTCGGGCATACGAGTAATCAGCTTGACAGATCCTTCCTGTGTAAGGATTTTGATTTCATTCTTTTGTAATTCGTCCTTCTAATCATGACGTCATGCTTATAGTTTAGTTTCCTGCTTCCTCTGATAATTATTTTAATTATTATTGTAAAGACCCACTGATTGTTTCATATTGATATACTTCAGTATTTCAAATCCTTTACGGGATATTTTTATATCCTTAGCTGTCAAGTATAAGAGAATGAGAATATTTTCCTTCAACGTTTATTCCAATATAACATAGATTAAACAAATAAAGGAAATAAATCATAACATCTGAAAGTCTTGATTGCAATGGCATGCACACCCACACATGTCCTATGTTGTGTAGTAACTGAATATTTATATATATATAGCGCCATTCTGAATGACTGCTATGGAATCATAAAACGGATAAAAATGTCCGCCATGATTAAGCTACCCACGTGACATAATTCCAACTTAGAACATACTCTTATATTGAATCGCGAGACTATTACATAATCAATTGGAATCAAATAGACCGTATTCCACCTTACATGTATATGCGTCGTCTATATTACGCTGACAGTACTCAGTCTGTGATGAGAATGAAAAATGACATTATTACGACAGAAGGCGTATCTAAAAATAGATCAGGAGGATAATACCTCAAACCATGCCTTGATGTTCATTACAATCAAGTATGAGAAGAAACACAAACGAAACAAAGAGTTTCATTTGGCATACAGACAGTTTTCTATCATTTTAGCTTCGATGATAATTAAAATGATTTTATGTGCAGGACGATTTTAGGTTTCAATCTGGGTTCAACTAGTTTTGTCTATTTCACGTATCAGTCTCTTTCCTCTTTTGGTACATTGTAGTTATCATACTGTATTTTAAAGGATAGCTGCCATTTCTTGTAAGTGAACTTACATTTTCACTAAGATTATAATCATGTCGGTCTATCACCTGCTTCTTAGTGGTGCCACATACTGAATTAAAAAACAATACTAACCAAATCGCACTCAATAATTTATTTCATACAAAAATCCCAAAACAGTTGCATTTTTATTTACTATTTTTACAACCTCTCAATTAAATGCTATTGGTAGAGACAAGACGCTCACCAAGTTTTCAAGAGTAAAGTGGTTATCAATAGGATGTATTCATGATGAAAAGAAGTTAACAAAAGCATATTTTAATGTCAGACCAAATTTTTTAAACTGACTAAGGGTAATTTTCATGTAAAGGATAAAAATGCAATTTCAGAAATAAGAAAATTGAGTATGGGGAATGTACATACAAGGTTTCAGAAACAAATATAAAAGTTTTACTACAATAAGAACAATGACCACGGACCGACGGATAATTTCCCCATGATATCAAAAATGTCATAACTTTTATTGAATATATATAGATATATTCTACAGGAAGAAAGTGAGACGCGTCATATTGTGATAAATGTTGTTTTATTTAAGATCAAAATATTTTCAGGTTAAGTCTATCAAGAAATATACTTGACTTTGTGTTCGTCCTCTCGCTTATATGAAATCAAAACCGATGTTAAAGCAAAAGCTTATAACTGATATTATTGAACAGGTTATAAAAGTCAGTATAACAAAAATATGATAAGTTATGTATAATCTACCCAACAAAAACGTAATATAAACAATTTACACAAATTCAAAACCAAAACTATCACATACTAATTTTGAAAATCTGTTTTTTAAAACATTAAAAACGTTAATGTGATTTTACAGGACAAGTCAATTTATACGTGAAAAATAAGTTATGAAATACCAAAGACTTATGTTGAAATTTGTTCATGATAATAAATGTGCTTTCACTAATCAACCTGTACAAAAACAATACTAGTTAAATCAGATTCAAACTAACAAACTTGTGAACATGACAAATTCAATAAAAAGTTTTCGTTTGGTCAAATCTGGTCTCTATCAGATGTAACAGTAAATCTAAAGAAAGGATCCGGAAGGTGTTTTCTTGACGAATTTAAGTCGCAAATGATTTTTTCCACAAGATAAAATTTTACTTTATACAGTAGAGTTTCGGATGCATAGTACCCATATGTTTTGATAGATTTATTGCAAACAACAAGAAAAATCACTTTATTACGATGTCATTAAATCTTTTATTACATGTATCTTCACTTTTTGCTTTTTATACGCATAAATATTCGCCAGGCTTTTTTTCACCCTATGTATCCTATATTTAAGAAAATTTGCAATATTTATTTCTCAGAATCAGTTATATAGTACTTGGAATTTCAAAGAAGAAAAAAGAAATAGGTACCAATATGTTGCACAAACAAATTAAAATTAATAGTGGTGCTCACTTCGATGAATAGACAATTCACGTTTTGTAATATTTTGAACAACTACACGTCTACTGACAATAGTGTTAAACTTTTTTGATAGGCTCCATGCCTTTTACGTACTCCAGTTGATATATTATACAAATAGTACAAGACTCCCCAACTAAGCATCATATTAATCATTATAGCAGTCCCTAACTACCAAATGTCATAATTTGAGTTCAAAACCGCTCAGTCGACTATTAAAGTAATACTCAAATAGTATATATGTGTTATAATTTAAAATTTATCATGCACAAACAGGTTCAGCATGTGGTGGAAATGATACTGTTTATGCATCAATATGATGAACGAAATACAAATCAGTCAAAACGTATATACTTTTCAGAGGATTATATCCTTTGAAAAAATCGCCTCTCAGGTTGTGCTACTACATATACAATGTACAGAAAAAGGAGAATTTCAGTTACGTTATTCGAAGAAATTACTTCCTTGTGACTTTCTTTGTGCAAGTGGGATTTGTGACAAAATTAAAGAGAACCAATTGATTATTGTTGATCCGTCTCGGGGGTCATCTTGACCTCTGTTTATAAAGATTTTCTAATTGATTGATGGTATCCAAAATGAAATAAGGAATACATTGGAAAGAAATTCCACCATTACTTCTCAAACTTTCTGCCTACATAGATAATTACATGAAAATGATTTCCTATTTCGTTTCTTAGCTTATCTTCCTGTTTATGACAAAGGTACAAAGTGTAGAATGTGATAATGAATATCTCCAGTTGTAGGGTCAATTTGATAGTATTGATTCATGAGAAGTTGTTAGTTGATATGTATTGGTGGCCGATTAATCCTCATTCTTTGAGTATTCGCATCATTGAAATATTCTACCAGATGACGAACTAGATGTTAACGTTAATCATATTATTCAAAACATCAAGAAACAAAAATGATTATACTGTGAATGATAATACATAAGTGAATATTCTTACAATAACCAGTCAATGATAAGTTTGTTTGCCAAATGTAACCAATTGATCTTGACTAAAATTGACTTCGTTACACTGTTAAGGGTAACCAAAACCTAGTTCTTGTTTCCACTTTCCCTAATGTATACTTGTTGCGTCCATTATCTATTATAATTTTGTTAAGATAACCCAAATTTGTCTTGCTTTCAGCCTGAGGATGTATCAAATCAAAATTCGGCTGAGACATATTTTATAATCTAAAGATTACCATTATTGACCCATACCAGCAGGTCGCCCACTACAATCATTAATACGTCACAAAGAAGGGTGGTACTACAACCCAAAGGTGAGAACTATTACGACTGTATGACGTCAAACTGATCTCAGCTTTTGAATTACACTTTCAGTCAGAGATTCATTAACCAAATGTTATTTCGGAATAATTCCAATCATCAATCAGTTACATTCATTAGTAGTCTTGGGGTTTTACCATATTAGGTCAATATATCGAGCCTCAAAAGACTCAAATTGCCCCTTTTCCCTGTGTGATAAACAAGAATATGAACCAAACTAATCTTATCATTATCATACTTCTGCAGATATTTCTTAGCCAGTGTATATAATTATCCGCTGGTGATATAATTATCATGTTGCTTATGCGTATCAAGGTTTAACTTTTTGTTTACAAATGGTGAGCCATTAGGTTGATGGTTTTAGTTAAAAAGATGTCAATTAACTTAACTATTATATCGAAAGTCATAATCACTTCTATACCAATACGACCAACTTTACGTAATTCCATATTTTTGGATGATCATTCTCAGTGTTAAATATGACAGACTTATTTAAAATAGCTTTATTCGTGAATTCAAGGCCATCTGGCCCAAAGTACATAGTTGTACATAATGTGCATGCGGATACAGAAATCGTGATTACAGTTCTTCTCCACGGATCTTAAAAACATTGTAAATATATTTGGCAACTGCCATTTGAGTGACATAGTTTTTATCTTTAAGGAGCATTTTAACACTGGTTAGATTCTTTAACTTGGATTGGATGATAGGTTGACAGTAGTGACGTAGTTCTTTTAAAATTGGACAGAAATATATAATATGAACTTCATCTTCAATGACTTTAAAGAGTGAGCACGTAGTTTGTGAATCGTCATTTACTAAATCTTTTCTTAATAGCTGGACACCAAACTTAAAAAAACCCACTTCTTAACATTAGCAATGCTTTTTTGTATTTTGAATGATAGCCACTACTAAGATAGGATTCCATAGAAAAATAACATTTTAGAGATAAATAAAGACATAACGAAGATTAAGTTTCTAATACAGAGTGCCAATCTTGGATAGCACAGTCCATTACTCTTTGGCGAAATATTAACAAACAACTTTTCATTGCCTACACCTTGTGCTATCCATACATGTCCAAATCCATATCAAAAGAGTTTTAACAAATGTTGCCCAATTAGGATATTTTATTTCTGATGATTCTCTCAACATAAGATAACTTTGATAGGGATATCTATTCGGATGCATATTAAGGATCCTTATCCAATACATCACACAGTTGCTGAAATATTTAACATATAATGGATTCCTCCCACATTCGCCATATGCATTTGCGTTTGGAAAACTATAACTTACATTTAAAACAAATTTACAAAATTTTCGATGGACACTTTCAATTTGTTCTATGTTTTTAAACCCCCATATTTCACTACCATACAGAAGAATAGGTACAATCATGCGGTCAAATATTTCAAAAGCATTCTTTGGACAAATATCATATTTTCAAATTAAAAATTTAATAGGGAGTAGAGATTTGTTTGCTTGTTGACAAAGAACTAAACATGCTCGAGACCAAACAAGTTTTGGTGTGAACATAACACCCATAAGACTTATGCAGTGTTATTAATCCCAAAATTTCTATAATCATAAACAGATACCTTCTACTGCTAATCCTTTGGTTTTCTCTGCTAATATCTTCATGATGGTAATTAACTACAACTAACCCTTTGTGGTTCATCGCTATAAATGTACATGGTATTGTGCTAATTCTTAAACCCGCCGTTGTTACAACCTTGAAGTAGTGCATATTTCGCATTTTTAGCTGTCTTCCTTCGATCATAATGATAATGCTTAGAACCACAAACTGAAGAAAATAATGACTCACTTCCCGATTCTCGATTCTCGTTGTGTAATTTAACCTTTGTTACAATATATCAACCATTTAGTGTGTAATAGTAGTTTGTTTGAGTTTTATCTATTAACTCACCCAACTGTTTTTTGTTCCCTGTTTGCAATGTGATCCCTATAGTCAAAGTCAAGTCAAAGAGTATTGTATTTATGGCCTCCGGCCCACATACAAAAGTACATATACAAATATTGAAAATACAAATAATATGCAATTCAAATTTTTGATAAGAAATGACAGTTGAAAGATCTCGTTTTAGTTACTAGTTTTTAACAGTTCATCTCGAAGTCTTACTCTATGCTTGATAAATAATGATAAATGAAGAATAACATTTTCGCTTTGAGAGGACATTAAGGTAACATTAGGTGATTTTGATAAAAACAGTTCAGGAATGTACATTCCTCTGAGAACGGAATAAGATGGACAAACGAGCATAAAATGCATTTATGTTATAAAACTATATATACCCATTGTCAATGTACTCGAAGGAACGAAGTTCCGACATCAAAGGAGGGTAAAACATCACATAAAAGAGGATATTCAAATATCATGTAATCATTTGGATGTTATCTTTGAGCACAATGGGATATTGACAAAACCTTTGTTGTTAACATGATATGATTTGATGGAGTTAATATATTTTCAATTATGAGATTGGTTATACTTTAGAGATTATTTTAGTGAGATATGTTACATGGAACTTGAAGTCGTTTTTTCATAATGAACTCCCTGTACTCATCCTGTACAATAGATACTAAATGTTATGTAAAGGGACAATAAATATAATACTCTGTTGTTTTTCATGTAAATGAAGAACGATAAAAGTGTTAGAAATGAAAATGCAATGTACAATTTTATCAATTATCTAATGTGTTACATGTTTTAAGAATATGAGATTTTAAAAGATGTCAATCAGAATTGAAATTTATTAGCCCCATGAGAGACATTTAACCTATTAATATATTCATTCAATCTTATTCCACATATGTATTTAAGCATATTTTATTCATGTTAAAAGATAGATTACGCCAGAGTATCCAACTAAAACGCCCATACCAAATATATATAAAAATATATACTTTTATGTTACCAAACTGTACAACAACAGATAGATAGGCACAATTATAAAAGAAGGTATATGTACAGCATGGGAATTTGACTGAAACTGATTCTGTCCACCAATAAATTGCCCAATATATGAAAATCTTAATCAATTATTTTGTAACGAATGGATAGTTATGAACAGAAAAATAACTGTCAATGCAAATGTCATTGTTATGCATTCAAATAAATTGAAGATTTTTTTACCACATAACAGTTGTTATATTATAGACGTCACAAATATATATGACCTTTGCCCACTACACTCTCTGAGCACGATAATGAAAAGTATTACAAACATATCATTTTAGACATGAAATGTATGTTTATATTTTGGAATGTCTCATGTCTCATTAATTTTAATTTCTAATTTTCAAAAAAATTTACCCACTGAAAAACGATAATGGTAAAAGTAATAAACCTCTATTAAATCAGATCAACTTGTTACACCAAACAGATAACTTTATCAGGCTTGGAAAGATGATACATAGACTATTGTACCTTGTTTGATATTCTATTATAAACAGTGCTGATTTTTAATTTGTTTGCTTTCAGTTTGCCACGAGAAAGCAGTGAAAACTAAAAGTCTAAAGTTGCATTTTTTTGGGAGGATCATTTCTTCTGTGAACGTCACTGTCATATTCTCTGTTACGAAGCTAAGTGCATTAAGTTAAAATACAAAGTACTCTTATAGTGAAAGATTATGTCATGTTCATAATTTTCCGTTGTGATTTTCTTGCTTCAGATTGGCATAAGTTCTAGTAGTTCAATAAGGAATGATAGATGATAGTCGTAAACCATATCTGATATTTCTGATTTTAGGATAGTTCTTGTTGACAAGTCCGGGATGTATTTGACTTTATCATAATATAGATATACTAATGTTAAACTACTTGTCATGAAATGCATATTGGTATTGTATAACAATACTATATTTAACCAATAATTCAATTTCCTTCATACGTTTTTTAAGATGAATCTATGGGAATATAAAACCACACAAGATAAATATAATTAATCCACTTTGTTATTTCCTGTTGGTTACATAACGTGGGTTTCACTTTCATCAGGCATGACCTACCCTTCCTTTATCTGTGTGACTATCCGAACTGCATTAATGACTTCTTGATTGAATATCAACTGTCCCCCAGAGGTTTTACTGCCAAGGCATGTTACAGCGCATAATCTAATACATAGCAATGTTTTCTATCTCGACGCAGCACATATATTACATTACCTAAATCTAACTTCCTTTTTTCTATTAGAGTGATTTATACACGCAAGAAGATTGAATCACATATCAATTGCCTCATCCCTACGACTGATACATAAACAGTTATTTGTTTGTAATTTTAATAAACATCTATCTAACATCCATGCTCTTTACATGAAAAGAGCGTAATTTTAGTTTAGTTCCCAACTTGAAAGCCCCAAGATACTAGTTACATTTAACACGCCCACGTTACGTTTCAACAAAAGACACTTTGTATTCTGCATCTTGAATGTAATCAATCTGCTATCAAAACTATTTTATTCTAATGTGATGATTCCTACATCAAAATATTTGAAATAACACTCAGAGAATGGTAGATATGCATGGAACTGTTATCAGTTAATGAAATGGATGTTTCTAGGGTGTCTATCAATGGAAATATACCAACTGACATCCTGCTGCATCAGCGTAATTGAATCCGCTGATCCAGCTCCTTCCATATACCCTGATATCCTTTAGGCTTCAAGCTCCTTGGATAACGACATTTCATTGGCTTAAAGAGTAAGAGGTGAGCACAGCCACATCAAGCCCCTCCAGCCGTACGAGGGATTTGGCTCAAAAGAGATCAGGGTATAAGGAAGGGGCTCGATCAGCGGATGCAATTACGCTGATGAAGCAGGATGACAAACTGACGGATAATCTATACCTTTTGTCGATTATGAACTGTTCAAATGGGAGATACTTGATGACACAAAATTAGGATGAGTTAGGTTAAGTACAAGATTTATTAAGGTACATAAGAATTATAATATTTCTTGAACGAAAGACAAGATAAAAAAATCATCGTTTAAAATACATTTATAAACAACGATATCATTAGGAGTTCAACGAAAATGGTCAAAATCATATGTCAAGCTCACAAAAAGTTTCTAAAACGTTTAAGTTTAAACCAGATTTTGATATGTGATAAGAAATAGACCACTTGAAAAATTGTACTGTGTGAGTTATAAAGAAGAGTGTAGACCATAAAGCACTGTTGACAGAACAAAACTTTAAACAGATTTCATGTCAGACAATATTGGTCTTACGTTTTTTTTTGTACCGTTGCATTCCTGTCAATCATCTGAGGATAAAAAACCCCACATTACAATCTTGCAGTTCAGTGCCCTTCTCATTCAACGGTTTTTCATTGCATTATAAGTTATAAGTTATGATATTCTTTTCATTTTCGATTTATTTGTCAAAGCTGAAATATTACTGATTCATTTCGATTGCAAGACAAGTACAGAGAGAATTCTGAAGTGTATTCAAAGATGTAAAAAAAGAAAAGAAAAATATAATGTTTATATAAAATCACCTGCTGCAATTACAAATTGAATAATGTGAAGCCGAAACTAAATATGTTTGGATACTCATTCGAAGTAAAGCCAAATGGTAAACAGGAAACTCTAAAGCCTTTAGGAAACGTTGATATATTAACAGTTGAACATAAGCCAACTCTGAAAATTAAACGATTTGTTTTAAAAACATGTTTTTGTTTCAAGTAAAACAAATCATAAGGTCAAAACGACAAGGCGGTTTAACATTTACTTGTACGCTTGTAGTCTGAGCTTGTAGACTGAACTGGGCGCGACAAATGCTGCAAGCTTGAATTACCTTTTCTGTACTTTCCTGACATGGGAGTAAAGCAAATGGGAGGTTTGTTATATTCAATCAAGTCCCTTTTCTAGATTAAGATTAAGTTTCATTATTTGTAGATAGTAATTGTTTTCTTAATTCAACATTCGTCACAGAAGGGATGGTGAAATATTTGAATAAGTAGATAATAGACTAAATTTCCTCATACTCAGTGGCAATTTATGTTGGACTCAAGAACTGACACTGGAATTTATGTAACTTATGTCTGACTTTTTGTAAAGGTCTTGGCAGGCGATTGTTATTTCAAAGGAATAATAAGTTAATAAGAGTTAATACATCTCCAACTTCAATCCAAATCATAATGAGCTTTACAAATACGAAATGATATTTAGACAAACTTTTCTGAAAGACATTGTCAGACTAATGGCAGGAAAATACAGTTTTTCAAGTGTTATCTAATCATATATCAACATCTGTTTTAATTTTAAACTTTTTAGAAACTTTAATTTTTTTAACTGAACATATGATTTTGACCATTTTATTTGAACTGCTAATGAGATAGTTGTTTATGAATGTATTTTAAAAGATGAATTTAAAGCTATACCAACACTTTCTTTCAAGAAATATTATAACTCATTTGTATTAAGATCAAGAAGATCATCAATTTCAAAGTTTATCAATATTAATCAATATATAACTGGAGGGTATCAACTTTTATTATCAACCCTATTATGAGATAGTAAAGTAGCAAAATAATTCCTACTAGGAGTTAAACTTTGATTAGAAATATTATCAAATCATCACATTTGCATTGGTAGATGTTAAATCATGAATTGCTTGATACTGGAGTAACTTCAGTTCGAAATGTTGTTCTACTTGCTGTACCTAAGGGTAAGTGCACCTATAAAAGGATTTAGTATAGTAGTATAAAGATCATGTAATTTGGGTTTCGTTGCAACGTCAAAAGAATAACTTCAGCAAAACTGACAATGGATCACCCGCTGTCGATGTGTGAAATAGCAATTTTGGGATCGTTTGGTCTCTAGTGCAAACATTCTGATTTTGGCAAATTGATATAAACAGAAGGGGTCATATTTTCGATATTTCGATTTCGTTAAATGTCAAATGAAATGATCCATATCGACTCTCTGAGACTGAAACCAATATAATCATATTGACTTTGTACTAAGGAACAAATGTGACTAATTTTTAAAGATGTTGATAACTTATAAAAGTAAAATAAAAATAAGTGTTTTCGGAACTTTTGATCCCTGGTCACTTCAATGACCTGCCGAAACTGCTACGGGTAATTGTGGGGTACGATAAACATTTGCCTAAAAGTAGAATAGATATGCATATGTGTATTGAAAATTCAATTTCAAATTCAAATTTAGGTTTCTTTTCGCAATGCTACGATACCTCAAAAGCTTCTCAAATTACATGATATTTGCACTAGTATATTCAGATATGTGAACAAACTTTTGACATACAGCGGTAATGCGTTGTGTGCCCCTTTTTCTGTGATGTTTGTCAAAAATATTCCGACTGAGGCTTCAAACATTACAAATATATGTTAAATGCTCAAAACTACCATTCTTTGACTTGACATGACGGCAACAATTTTCAAATGAATTGTTCCTCAGTTAGACATAACAGGTTTCATTTATATTGTATATCTATTTCAATCTGACAATCATGTCCTAAAATAATCAGTTATCGAATATTTCTAATTGTCAGTTGCACATGCATGTTTGAGGCATATAATCAATATCACTAATTCCAAATTGTAAAAATACAAATGAATAGCTATCAAAAAGTGTTTTTGTACATGTCCCTTATCTTAACACTTTTAATGTATGTCACTTGAACTTCAATGCGATGAAATTTTATTTCAATATATCTTTTAGTCTTATTAATTAAATGTGAATGAAATGAGGTTCATATTTGATGTGACGATTTAATTTGATTGAAGATTGCGTTTATCCATTTTGTTATCAAACTATTTTCTATTCCCTATTCTATTCTTGCAAATAACACCTGCCCTAAAGAAGGACCTCACCTATTAGCAATATTCTCAAAGGGTGAATTTTCAGTATAAAAATTGAAACTACACCGCATATAAAAGAGGGCAGGATGTGAATTTTTCATTTCTTCCGTTTTGGCATTTTTGAACTTAAATCCACTCTTCAGAGAGAATTTGCTTTAGGAGAGGAGATGATTAGTGAAACGGATTTTCAATTATGAAAATGCGTTATTCCTGGTAGGTTTACGTTTCTAAAAACAACATAATGTGACTTTGTAAATTTTATGTGGTTCTTTGATTATGAATTTAAAAGATACTTTGGGAGAGAAATTATGATAACAAGCGAGATAGAGACGGTTTACTAAATGAAATAATAAAGGACAAATATGCTTCCAATGTGGTGAAAATGATGACGTTATTTGTATGGTTTTGGGTGAGTAATTGTGAACATATGTTCAAAAAAGGCTTTATCGATTAAATGTGATACGATTGCTTAACATAGTGATTTTAAGAAAAGTTGTTATCATTCGATAAGTTACGGAGCTGAACGAACCTCGGAGGCCCTGAATCCCAAAGTGTACAAGAATTGGTAATATTTTAGATGGTGTGATAACAGATAAAACAATGTTTGAAATGACTTCATTAAAATATCACGAGTTCTAGGATATTAAATTGATGAAGAGGCAGTAGAACTTTTTAATACATCAAAGTTATCTCAGGAAAAACAAAAAATAAACGAGTGCAAGACTACAACGAAAGTTACATGTGAGTTAAAGCTAGCGAATCGATGTAACTTCATAAAGTGATTAAAACGTGTTCACACATAAATCTTCGCCAGTAGTTTTTGTTTGATAATTGATTATTTCCTCTAAACTACGGATGATTAATATGATTGATACTATGTGTTGACCCTCTATTGATTATACAAACTTATATTTATTTGGAGATATATTAAGAATTTTATAAAACTATATATTATATTTTTATCAAAACAACATACAACTTCCCCTTTTATTGTTCGCTGTGCTCAAACTATAATTATATGCAATCATTTGGCATTAGTGCGTTATGAAACACTAAGCATCTTGAGCGCTTGGAAAACGAAGATTCAAACTGTTTGCCGAATGTCGAGCTTCCTCCATTTCCGAATGAATGTATAAAATGCTATTTCTGGAAAAAAATACTTTGAATAAAAGTTTCGTCTCTTAGTTTGTAAAATTCGTTGAAACCTTTTAAATTAGAGATAGAAAATCACCATAAACATGTTGATCAAAGAAGAACAGCAAAACAGACACAATTACCAATAAGAAGTTTCTCCTTAATTATATATCAGTCATATTCGATGTACATAGGCAAGTAAAATTTACCCTTGTTCCGTCAAAGACTGAGATGCAATGACCGGTTTTGTCCGTGTTTTCGTGAATTAAAGAACGGATGCAAATTGATTCAACTTGATCATTAGAAAATGGAAATATTGTAAATTGTGTAACATCATAATGTTAGATATCTCATTTGTCGCCCTCGAGAGACGCGCATTGTGATTGCATGCAGTTATGTACTTCAAGCCAATGAGATCAAGAGGTCAAAGATGTATAGTTTGCGTAACATAGTGCAGCAACAATAAATTGCATTTTAGTAGATTAATAGCTGCATGTTATGACAATATTCAAGAAAAATCTTCAACACTGAAGTGCTTCACATACATTTGTATTAAAACCATTTATAATTATGAAAATAATTCATCAAGGCTTTGCAATTCAAGGTAACAAAGTTTCTAAAGTTTTATATATTTCAAAACTTTTTTACAAATGTGTTTTGGTTACAATCAATTTAATGTTTTATCTTCCCTGACAGATATTTTTTAGTTGCAATATAAAATTGAAGTCAATTTCAGAATTCTTTTGGTAAGAAGACATCCACTCGAAAATGTTTGTAGAACGAGAAGCAATTTTGAATTAGGCAACGGTATGTTTTATTTCAAGTCAAAGTTGTAAAATTCAATTTAAGAATACATTCTTGATCATAAAAAGCAGTTAGAAAAATTTGAGAGTTCCATAATTATCACATATAACTCAATACTTTAAATTAAATATTAAAGTTAATTTTTACAATTATCCTGTTAATGGAAAATTAACTTTTGACAAAATCTTAATCAAAGTAAATGGAACGTTGTGAAATAACTTTTTCATATATGAATGAATACAAACCTTTAAGTCTAACTTTCCATTCAAGACGAAGCCGAAACGTAAGACAGACCCATAGATGTGTTCAAACTTACAGGTGAATTTGGGCTCATCACGGTAAGAGTCATTGACTGGTATATGCATTGGTGGGAAGTTGTAAATATGTTTCAGTCTAGCCAGAATCATTTGGAATCATGTTGAAGGGTTCTATAGCTTAAGCACTGATTAACTTAATCTGCATAATTGAATGAATACAAACCTTTAAGTCTAACTTTCCATTCAAGACGAAGCCGAAACGTAAGACAGACTCATAGATGTGTTCAAACTTACAGGTGAATTTGGGCTCATCACGGTAAGAGTCATTGACTGGTATATGCATTGGTGGGAAGTTGTAAATATGTTTCAGTCTAGCCAGAATCATTTGGAATCATGTTGAAGGGTTCTAT
This sequence comes from Phorcus lineatus, assembly GCA_921293015.1. NCBI lineage: Eukaryota > Metazoa > Mollusca > Gastropoda > Trochida > Trochidae > Phorcus > Phorcus lineatus. Next base: position 15,250,562 of record OV121083.1, read on the forward strand.
AGCTTAAGCACTGATTAACTTAATCTGCATATCGTGCTGAGCTCTGATTACCATTTGGTTAAATACAGAATACAGAACTATAAAACAATCTCTAAATTGCATGAATTTGGGTAAGATCTGACAAAAGACGTATCTTGCAGGTCTACATCATTTTAATAAGTCAGTCAGCAAGTATGTTGTTGAAGTTGTTAGGTTAAATGACTGGTTTAATGGGGTTGATCAGCTTTAACTGTAAAATAAGGTACCTAATATCTTGTTTGAAAGATTGCTCTTGTTAACAGTTTCGTTACACACTGTCATTTAGTTTGTTGAAACAAACTATTGAAGAGCACAACATATAAAAGTCATGTCCAGAATGTCCTTAACATAAATGCATACATTTATGAGTGAAGAAAATCAAATAAAAGTAACAGTTTTTCGTCGAAACGTAATTGCAGGGTAATGGTGTTCGCTTTAAATTCGCTGAGGGAAGTGGTTAAGTTATATATCAGTCTTGCATGATCAGATACTAGTGTTGTATTCACAAAAACTGTGACATTCAACTCTGTGATTTGGAATTTGAGATAAAAATAAATAATGTCAATGCTATCCATTGATAGTTCAGAATACATCCTGCTTTCAGTTTCAGTTCATTGTACATTTAAATTTTGGGAGTGTAACAAATCCACTAAAAAGTGAATGCAAGAACAAATCCTTTAACAATAATTGGACTCACATACATAACGGTAAAACTCAGATTTAAAAGTTGTGTGCTAATAATGGACATGTTGACAGTCGATATCGAAGATGAGATTGCTAAATGCCAATAAATAACCGCAAATTCATTGGAAAACTCAAAATGCATCTGCTTGTTCTGATAAGTATAGTTTTGATAGATTTATAAATATCTACAGCTTTTATTATCCTGTTGAGTGTTTTAACTTATGAGGAATAATCAGTTATGACTTTAAACTGACATTGTTAAGAGTCTGTTATGCATCTCATACAAATAAACAAAAACAAACTGTCCAAAAAATATATTCCGGCACGATAGCACGGTTATTTTTCCCTTTTTAAAGACTTAAAATGCAGAGAAATACCTAAGTGTGTGATGTCAATTTTGAAGTCTAATCTTAATCCATTAGCTATAACAAAACCAGTGTTGCAATTATCATTTCCACATGTGCTCTTTCGTGCTCTCTGGAAGTAATCAGCATGGCATATCCTTCCTGTGTTATGTTTTTGTGTTCATTCTTACGTACATGTACTTTGTCCTCCTAATCACGAAGCTAAATTCGGGATTTGAAAACCTAATTCTTGTTTCTTCTGATAATTGATATTAACTTTTCATCCACACACGTTCTCTGCTGTGTTATGATTGTAAATATAAAGAACTTGCGAATGACTGCTATGAAATCATACAATGTCTTCCAAGAGTAAGTGACCTACATCCCAATTATTCACCTCGAGAAAACCTCTTATATTGTATCATCAGATAAACCATATTCCTCCTTTGTCATAGTCATGCACGTTATGTTTACAGTACCCAGTCTGTGATAAGAATGAAAAATTACAATAAGACAGAGAACATGTCTCAAGATGGTTCAGGGAGATAATTCTTCGAACCATGCCTAGGCGCGCAATACAAATAAGCGCGTTTGGTGAGCACTTCAAACACTGAAAATAACCACTAAGGAATCAAAACCTTTCATTTGTCATCCAGACTGCTTGTATCATTTTGGTTTCCATGAAAACGTAAACTGATTTTATGAGCAGGTTCATTGTAGGTTTCAATATTAATCTGGTATTATCCTTGTTCAACTTTTGGAATATTGTAGTTATCAAACTGTATGCTATGGTATAGCTCCCAAGTAAAGTGAAAAGTAAACTTCCCAAAACTATTCAGCTATAAAACCAACTTTAAAATCCCCTACAGCTACACATATCACCTGTTTATAATCTCTCAAACAGTTGATATTGATAACGACACTGCTTTAACAGTACAAACCAAGCTAGCAGTATTAAACTTTTCTCATGCCTGACTGAGATATTGTACCCCAGAAATAGGACAAGTGCTGGTTATGTGGTTATACGGTGAAAATAATTTACTAACTTTTATAAAAATTATTTCAGTTTAGAAACGTAAAAGTAACAAAATTGTCGAGAACAGGATTTTAAAAGGGAACAAAAAAAGACAATTCCAAGGTAATTGATGGCTGCTGCAACGACACCTGGGTAATTACTAGAACTGCAGCAAGGAAAATCGGGCCTATTTCATACATGAAGTTTTTAAGGGTTTTATGCGTACTGTTGCATAATAAGATATTTCTGGTTTATCTCCATGGAATACAAGTGCTGTAAGCGTTGATTCTTTAGCAGTGAGTAATGAAATATTTGCAATAACGAATATATCCCTGCAACCGTATAACAATGATACATATGATTCTTAATATTAAAAATTGAGGTGGTCCTTAAGTGTGTTGTTAAGTGTATATTATTTCGACTGAATTACGTTAGATAAAGGGGGCTTTCAGCACGCTTTAATCTTGTCACTAAATGCACGTAATCGTTTTAGTAGTACATGATATTACATAAAGTATATCATACTATAAGATGTAAATAACTTGAGCACCACTTTTTCTGTATTACCTCGTAGGTATAAATAACAATCAATATTTTGATATATAATTTTCGACGGCATGTCACAAATTTCTAAAAAAGAAAATGTAATGTGCTATATACCTTATTATTAGAGGATATTCTAATATTATAAGATGCATGGGATGGCAAACAGGATTACGTAGATATATATCTTCAAAATAGTTTTATAGAAACGCTAATACGTGTGTTAATTTTTCTGATAGATTGTCAGAGTCGATGATGTGATAAAAGGTGGTAAAAGATTCGAAATGACACCCTTCTTTCGTAAAATCAATAGAAACTAATTTCCTAAAATAGACGTTTAAAAGATGCAATTGGATTTGTTCACGTCTCATAAAAATACGTATCACTCCCGAATAATTTTTTTTACGTATTTAAATTGTGATTTAAAAAAAAATTGTTCCACCTTTATTCATACAATTTCAAATTGGTCGGTGATTACGCCAAACATTACAATAATTGTGTTCCAAAAACAGTAAGACCATTTTGAGAACAAGAAGGACGGACAAGGATATTAAGGGTATGAATTTATTTCGAATTCATACCTTCATATTCATTAGAACTCCTGGTACTCTGTAATTCCCTTGGGACGTAGAGAAACATCCTCCGCAATGCATTGCTCGCATCAGTCAACATCACTGACGTGATTAAGTCTTTTGTCCATACGTTTGGATGGAGTGCGGCGCCGAATCGGTCCTTATCATAACAAGAAGGGAGATCTCTGTTTGAATTTTCTATGAAGGGACCATAAAATGACGAGTAAGCCGTCCAAAGGTACCAAAATTGTTTTGGTTCTGCCTCCCTGAGGATTTAAATCTAAACGCCATGGTCCGTTGTTCATATTTAAGCAGGAAGCAATAGAGTGACATTTGACTCAACGTCAATAAAATAAGACAGTTATCTTGAATTTAACTCTAGAAATTATATTTATTTCGAAGGTGTTTTCTTTACGCACATTTTGACAACCAGTGACAATCGCCAAAAATATAAATAAAACAAGAGTTCTCTTAGAGCAAACATCTAATCCCGCAGTGTTTCCAATGAATGCTCTAAATAATCAGTAAAGGTTTATTACCTTAGGAGCATATCTTGTATCAACGATAGAAATATACGATTCAATGTAAAAAGTGGCTTGAAAATTAAACTAATATGAATGGTCTAGTAAAAAGGCACCTAGGTTAACATGTTTGCTAAATAAAACCCTATACCCTATAACAAGGGATACAGAGGATACAGGGATAACTGGAACAATGGTTTAAGTTGAAATTCTGAAAGGAGAACGCAATGGGCTCTTTAAAGGACATAACCCTTAGAATATTCATCAAATAATGTTTTTGATCTATGCATCAATGTTACAACGCTCGAGTAAGGTTACAAAAGTATTGATTTAATTGTAGGGGGTGTCTCTTTTGAAAGACGTGGAAAGTTTATACCGAATAAAAACAAATTCCCCTTGGTGTATATATGACAATGTTTATGAATGTGGTAGCATTGAACCTGTAACATGTTGTTCTAAGCCCTTGTCTCTTTCGAAACACGGCAGCGGTATTTGTATACCAATGTATGTATGTACATGTATGTATGTATGTATGTATGTATGTATGTATGTATGTATGTATGTATGTACATGTATGTATGTATTTATGTATGTATGTGTATATGTATGTATTATTATTGTTATTTTCCATCTGTATAGTATTAAATATGATTGACACAAGAACACGATTCACTTTATTTTGTTCAAATCAAGCACATATTTAAGAATTATTAATCTTTTATAACACACTCTTCTAGTGTGCTATATGTCATAATTCAAGTGTCATAGGGTTTTCTGAAAAAGTATACAGACGCTTAACATTACACAGTCATACAAAATGTGGTGATCCAAATCTTTTGACGTTTATAACATAATATACGTACTACTCCAAAGACGAGTGAGTATTGAGTATTGTATACTCAATAAAGATATGATAGGTTTATTGTTCAATATATCTTTGCAAACTTGTGTGAATCCATTTGAATGGAAGGGTGCCAATGTTATGCCTCGGTTCAAAAAGGGAATCATTTTTAACCTTTAACTATAGATCAATATCACTTTTTCAATTGTGTTGGTTTTGTTTTTTTTAAAACATCTGTTTAATTATATTCATAAAAACATGCTTCATGAATATCAATCTGGTCTTCAACATTGACATTCATCTATACATCAGGTTATTGAAATATATCATCAGATTTGTGAAACTTTAGATAGAAAAGAAACTTACTGAATAGTGTTTTTGTTGTGTCGAGAGCATTTGCTAGAGTATGGCATAGAGATTTGTTATCAAAACTTGGGAATTGAGAACTTTTACATTTAATCACAGACAAAGCGTGTTTTTTCGAAACTTTTAAATTACCCTTCCAGTCAGTGATTCGTATGCCAAAAGTAATTTCGGAATAATTTAAAACATCATTCATTTACGACCATAGATAGTTTTGGAGTTTGAAAAACAAGATCCTTTTGATAGTGTTTATGTATATTTATTTTAACAGCTCTTACCTTTTTGCATTTATCCGGAATGTGCCTTTCATGAATTATTTAATTTTTCAAACGACATCAAATCGTAATGGGTGAGATAAGAAGTTTTCCGATCTGCTAAATTGAGTGACCTTTATATATGTTATACAAACCCCATTACAGGTGTATCCAAAATGAGGTGTCAATTGAAGCAACTGATGCACACCAATATTTTATAAATAACATCTTTAAAAACATTTAAAAAATCTAAATTCATATTTAATGCTTCCTTTTGTATTGCATTGTATAGAACATAGTAATATGTGTATAGCTTAGGTACTGAACATTGACTATGGCATACCTATATAGTTATATTATGTCATATACGCCAAACGTTATCAATGGCATGATTTCATCAAAATATACCGCCTTTTTTCAGCATTATATTTCAAATACTGATCATCTCAGTAAAGTGAAATTAAAATGTATGACATTTTTTGTTGAAAAGCCGACCAGGAAGCTGTTATGCGGTCGGCGCGTGATAATTACTAACTTGTAACTTGTATGAAAACTAGCAAAATGTGTTCAAGATTGAAATTAATATTGTTTGATAAGTTTGGTAATCAGTATCCGTTTAAATTGGAAATGTTATTTCTGATGAATAAGAATGTTGTTTATTTCAAACACTTTTTTCAGTTTTTGACATTTGGGAATAAATATGCAAAGGCGAGTGAGATGTTCAATTTCATTAATGATGTTTGGAATTCAGCACATGAGAAATTGTCGGTACCCTAAGGAATGCATAGTTGATTGCAGGAAATTAGTTAAAAACCTCTTTTGACGTGGTGATTGCTGAACAATAAAATTGAGAATCAATTCACTGAGTCCATTCCACTTGACATATTTTAAGAAGCATTATAGTGTTGTTGTGTTGCCAAATGACAGGTGAAAGCAAACTTTAAGAAATATTGGAAAACATGTAATTCTCCTAAGGAAGTTTAAATGAATAACTTGAGTAGATTTCTATGGAGTCATTAGAATCCACCAATTACCATATTCATGATGATATAAACAGCAACATAATAGCATGATATTACAATTTGAAGCAACAACCATTTTTTGTTTTACATATTAAATTGTTGGGCAATTGTCTAAACTTGTATGCGTTTGTGTGTAAAAGAAATGTCATCATATACAGTTATGTAGTACGGTGGTATAAAACTGCTGAAATGTAATCCACTCATTTTGCCTCTCTGAAACTGAAACACAAAAAGTGCATGTATCAGCAACGAACCTGAACCATCCCCTAACAATGTGAACTTTTCTTCATCCCCAATTTACAGAAGATTTGCATGGACAGAATGTCCCATTCTACAATGGCGTCTCTGAGTTCTCGCATGTTGGTGATTGGCTAATGTCTCTAGGAAGTACGACAATCCCAAAAGTTGCATCACAGAAGTGCTCGATAAGTTATAGACTTGAAAATGGTCAGTCGAGAGATTCGATGTTGTTATGCCTCTTGAGGTCTGTGTGATAGATAGATGTAGTTAACATGAGGACTGCCTTGGAAGAAAGGCGGAAGAAGGTTCTTAATTATATTATGACCGTTCTTCTCTGCATTCATCTGCCTTTGATGACCCTGAAATACACCTTTTGGTCATTACAAAAGGCAGGACACATCCATTTCGCATTTTGGGAAGATGTTATTGCCATGAATTCGTCATTTGACCTTCTTGGTGTTCTTAACAAACTGATCGACAGCTTAATGTATATGTATACATTTTCTCTGTCCAGAAAATATCAGAAACCTTTTCTTATTTTGCCATTGAATTATTTACTTTCGAATTGTGTATTAACTACACGTGACGGTTCCTAATATCGTTAAAAATCCGACTGGAAACCAATTGATTTCCTCTCTGAACATGGAACAGTCTCTAAGTGCCATGTTACTTGAAAAAAGAATATATGAAATACTTACTTATCAACGCTGATACAATAAGTGATAAAGAAGATTAGTTATCAACATATGCAAGCAAAGATGTTTCTGTTTAAAGGAATAAATTGATTTTTAATTTCCCCTTAGCCTCTAAACCCATATAAGATACATTTATAAAAGGGAATAATTGCAACAATAGTCAAGGAGATGATTAATGTTCTTCGCACGATACTGGGTGAATGAAAATTAATAGATTGAAATTAATTCAACACGGTTCTTCTTTATAGTAAAAAAAGCTCTCTTCTTGCCATTGAGTAATGCATTTCTGTGGAATGTCTCAGTGACAGATGTTCAACTTGCTTATGGCCTATCAATACAATTTGTTACAATTCATGCCAAGTATCCTCCTCTTTCAGGTGACATGAAATATCTTTCAAACGATAAACTACCATGGAGTCATTTTCGATTTTTCTGCATTATAACATACATTTTAGAGTGAGTTCATGTAACCACTTGTTCTTGAACTTATTTCACATCTGGTTATTTGATGATGTCTTTTGTAAGCAGTTCTGAATTTGAATGTTTAAATAGTTTTCCTAAAGTAATTTGTAGGCAATACTCTCGAGGAATATTACATCTGTTTTTGTCAGTAACATTTTTTCTGTCACTTTCCCTATCGCATTTACTGTTATAAAGCCAACATAATAATCAAATGTTTCCATAACACACTTTGTAAGAGCACTCTTCAGGTAACCATTTTATCATATTCATCATTTTGCTGATGTTACGTATTACATTGACAATAATATCTATTTGATCTTCTTCACTGCGTAATAATATCACATAATTACGGACAACTAAACAATATCTGACATTTTATATATTGGGATCATTTTTGTTGAATACTCAGGGATTCTTTTTCATTATGTAATAATAAAGATGAACGTTAATAATTTATTTGTCGCCCATAATGTATTTTGATTGTAAACCTATCTGGCATTTAGCAGATAATTCAATATCCTCCAGTCGTTTTATACAATGATCTCCAAGGCATATAATAACATACAAGATAAAGATTGATCCTGTTTGTTGTTTGTCATGGTTTCATAACACTTGCAGAACGTTCATCCAATATTACTTACCCTTCCTTCGATTCCGTCTAGCTACACAAATGACTACTAGATTGAACTGGTTTGACTGCCAATGTCATTTACATGCTTTCTGCGCCAAATCTAATCTATCAGAATTTCTTCTACTCTGATGCGGCACATATCTTTCATCACCTCAAACTAATTCCATATTTATCTTTATTTTCCAATAGAATGATTTTAAATGCACAGGAGTTCAATCATATAACATTAATTGCTCCTTTTCTCATAAATGATACATATTATTTTCCATCCTGCTAAATCAGCATATATGAATCCGCTCTCGCTCCTTCCTAATACCCTGATCTCTTTCAAGCCAAAAGCCTCTTATCGCTAGCTATAGAACCGGCCAATGAGACACGCATTCAGCAACAGCGACACAACCCGGATGGAAAAATCCGTTTAGTTCAAGCTAATAGCTTCAAGCTCCTTAATGAACGACATTTCATTGGCTGAAAAAATAACGGGTTAGCATTGCCACGGACATCGAGCCGCCAGCCATACGAAGGATTCAGCCCGAAAGAGATCAGGGTAATAGGAAGGAGCGAAAGCAGATTCACATACGCTGATTTAACGGGATGATTATGTTCTGTATTGCACTTTTATATAACAGCTTACTATTTTGCTTTATTTTACATGCGATTTACATGCGATTTAAATGATAACGTTTGAAAAGGCACCGCTGATTGCACAACTAACTTTGATCGCATTCAATCAGTGTTCTACATTTCGTGCCAGGGAAACCCTCGTATTAAGACAGAAGTTGTACAGGAATTTATGACAGAGCTACCTCTGTGGGGAGAGAATGGCATTATGTACGCTACAGCTGAAATATAAACAAACTGCAATCAAACTATTTTTCTTCTAAATTCATAATTCCTCCCCAAAGTTCCCTCATCAATATGATAAATAAACACACAGAGAAATGTAGATATTCAGGTGTCAAGCAGGAGTGACAGTACTGTCAGTAAATTAAAAAGGACGTTACTGGCACATCTATCTTTAGAAATATAAAAAACAATTGATATGAACTTGCACAACAATAACGACTTATGTGGTATTAACCGTGAATACATGTGAACTGAATTATGTCTAAGATCAGACTTGTTTAGAAACTTTGATTGTATTTTCATTTCATATTGTAAAATTGATATCATCTGGAAAAGAATTCATTTTGGAAGGTTTAACTGATATGAAGAGTTCTCCAATTCATATTTTTTAAAAAGGAAGGTAATTTAAACTATGTCTTAAATATAGATTGCACCAACAGCTGAAATATGGCACAATAATGCTTAAGAGAATCATTGATTTCCCAATAACAGCACAAAACTACAACAATGTTGACAGCACAAAACTTGAAAGTATCTAATCAATCATCCGATTTTTCCTGAAAGACTTTCAACGTCCTGCAATTTGATATGTTGCAAATATATTTTAATATTTTATGACATTGCTGAAAATGTAATGAAATAGGATGCTAATTTGTTTTGTTTTTGTCTGTGTATCAACGTTCAGCTGCTTACAATGTATTGGTTCTATGGTCGTCTAATTCAAAAGCATGTAAAGTAAATGAATTATGTCTTAAATTAACGGATTCTCACCTTAGGTAGTGCCAAACTTTATACAGGAACAAAATCAACATTAACACCAGGAGACGTTGATATATTTACATTAGAATATAGGGCAACTTCGACAATTTGTGGTTTTCAATTTTAAAAAAAATCGGAATGTCTTAAGGACAAGGTTTTTACAATTACTTTTGTTATGCAACAAGAAATACTTCTTATTGTAAGCTTAAATAATGCAAAAAATTGAGTCTTATAGTTCAAAAGCTAATTTAAGAATTGTTATTTTTTCTGTTTATTTTTGCCATTAGAGCAATCGCCGATTGGAATCACTTCTCTGCACGCTACGGGACACAATTAAGTCCGTTAATATAAATAGAAATAGCTTTTCTTAATTCAAGTTTTGTGCCAAGAAGTACTTGAAAATATTTAAACACCAGTTGAATTGGATAGATTTAAAGCTAGTTCAAGGTCATAATGATTGTGATATATTTGTATAACTGGATAACAACCTGTTCAACCTATTGTATTCGTGCGTTTCGTTTTTCAGTGGGTATATAAGAATATGACACTGGTTCACTTAAGTTGCTAATATTTATTACCTTAACCTACAATTTCGAACGTAAGAATCCTAAAACCAAATGAAATATTATTTCGTAAATATAAAACTTAACTTCATTCACGGTTTAATCAAATTATGTTATTTTGATTTGACGTATGTTACCATGAGATTATTTTATTTGTCTGATAAACTACTAAATATGTGCTTTCCAGTGAAACTCGAATAACTTTTGGTGAAGCTCAAAGGTTTAGTACTGATTTTTCATGTTTCTCAAGCCACAGGTTTACACATATACAACTTGCACTCAACAAAGACACCTGCTTACATGAGTACCTGCAAAAGGGTCGCACGAAACCTTCAGGTATGATGTAGGTAGTGCTATGAAAAGATATACCTTGAACTAGCACCTCTTAAAACGCATTATCATTACCATTAAGTACTATGTGAATGATATGAATCGACACTTATAATACTGATAGATGATATATATCATCAGGTCTACAATGAATCATTGAGTAACCAGGACTTAAGAAATACAATGACGCCAGTAAATAGTTGTGATTTCTACAATAGAATTCAATGATAAAGCATGATTCATGTTGAATCCGCATCCCTCTGCGATTCCGTAATTCAATTAATCATCTGAAGACAAAACCAACAATGAGGTTTTAAATTCTCCCATTAGGCTTTATAAGCCTGCAGAGTTATAATGCATTATGGCGTCCTTTTTACACGTTCATACGGATACATACTGATGTTCAGTTCCATCTAAGAGAGGACTTGTTGTCAGAAGATTCAGGCACTAATTGAATTAGATAATTGTCCTAACATTTTTTACCACAACTTTTGTTTTTGATATTATATTATTAAGAGACTTTCTGAGCAATTGCAAATAATTACTTTATGAACGTCCATTTCACTAGATGATACAGAACGTTTAAAATGATTTTACATGAAATCAATTTTAACAAGGACAATAATTTTCAATTTTCACAAACGACATATGAAATAATTCCATCACATTAAGTTTGATCCTTTTAGATTTTAAACAATTTTACACAACCTTACATTTTACCTAATAAAGCACAAGCTATCATTGTGATACTGTGTGACCAATGATTGGAAATTTACAAACTGACGCTTCAAAAGTTCCCTACTTAAACGTGGTCAAAATCATTTCTGATTTGATGTGGTGGCGGCAGTTTCAAATTCAAATTTCATAGTTCATCATATTAAATATTACAAAGCCGCTAAGAACTGATAAACATATAGCTTAAAAAGAAGCTTCATCTAGTAAATGTGATACGACTGCTAACCTAAGTGGTTTAAAACATATAACCATTATATCATCATATATTTTTGTCATCGAGTTTTTATCTAGGAGCATTATTTGAAATGGTAAATGCCCCTGTGGTGGTCATCGTTTGTTGTTTAGAATGGCTGTGAAAAAAGGGTGGCAATATCTTGATCATGCGCCTCTGATGTCTTGTGGTCACACAGCTCTCTGTCGCCGATTGTTTCTGGAACATGAAATTGTCTTTATCTGAACTAAAATTTATTTCACTTTCTTTATTCTAGACTGTGTCTCAAATTAGTGTTCAAGTCATCGTTGATCAGAGCTTTACATATAGTCAAAACGACGTGGAAATTATTGCAACCAGTACACTCGAGCTCTCTCTACAGAAAACTTGAAAACTGATAAACAAAAAATGATAAATGTGCAGATTTTCAAAACTCAAATGGACTGGGTTAAGATAATAATAATAAATGATGGCAATGTTAATTGAATGTTTTGTGAAAATACGAATTTTAAATGGGTGGTTAACAGCCTACATTATTTGAGTATATTGGTACTGGCTTGTTAAGTTACATGGTTAAAGTGAATCTTTTTCTTTAATATCAAGGTTGTCATGTCAAGGTAATAGATGATAAACTCGGAGTAAGTGCTGTAAGAGGCTGCGCACCAATGAAAGGTTATTAAAAGCGTATTTATATCAGTAATCTTCCTCGTTTTGATTATGAGCATGGGAGCAGGTTATATTTGAAGTTGAAATCTATTTACTTGGTCCTATGCAATACTGCAAAAGGTACATAAATAACTTTTCACGATAACAGTTCCTTGATCTTTTATGGTTTTGAAATAGGCCATAATATCGCATTATCAAAGTGATATCAATCTTGAACACTTCCTTACTACCCCTTTGATGGGATGTAATATTCCGGGGATTGAACATACACAAAACTATTTTGCACTCAATCAGGATGTTATGCAGTCGCATTAGATTCCGGGATTCTCTTTGTGATAACATCTTGTACAGTGAGGCCTGTTAACCGTTTTTTTTTTCTTTAAATAAAAGAAAACACGATACGATTGAAAACCGATCCCGGTCGCACCACGCACCGACATTTACTCTCTCTCTCTCTCTCTCTCTCTCTCTCTCTCTCTCTCTCTCTCTCTCTCTCTCTCTCTCTCTCTCTCTCTCTCTCTCTCTCTCTCTCTCTCTCTCTCTCTCTCTCTCTCTCTCTCTCTCTCTCTCTCTCTCTCTCTCTCTCTCTCTCTCTCTCTCTCTCTCTCTCTCTCTGGTCTTACTTACTTCAAAGTCCTTAGTTATCCCCCTTCAAAATTGCATCTTGAGGATTTTATCTGTGAATCTGTGATGAGTTTGATCAGCTAAATCGACAGAAAGCTACAGGACATCTTTATCCGTTTAACTAATGCTAAACATAGGGATTATACTGAACTAATCACGGATCAATGCAATGATGAATTAATCAGGCATTGTTCCTTTCTTGATAATCTTATTTTCCAAATTGCTCTTTCATCCAGTTAGCACTGAAACGTCACTTATGAATAATGCAACCTGTTGACAGATGTTAAAATGTTAATATTTCAAACAAACAGTCGAGCTAGTCTAATCACTTTGTTTAATCCAATTAATTGCCAGACAGAAACAAATAATATTGACGAAAGCCCAGAAGGGCTAAACCCTAAAGAGTACCGGTATTTGTATCATTCTAGATGATGTGATTTCGAATAAAGAAATGTTTGAAATAGTTAATTTAGAATGTAATTGATATTTAAATGATAAAAGGGACAGAAGCACATTTTAAGGTTCACACAGTGATCTCACGAAAATAAAATAAATGTTACCAATTGTAGGCAATGTTCTAGTATATGTTCGTTTAAGATACTTAATAGATTTTCCAACATCAAATAATTCAGGTGTTCACACATACAAGTGAGTTATGTTTCGTACTAGATCATTTTCGGATACTGACGTTCGGGATGGCTAAGAAATTGTTCGGACCAATTTAACTTACGGTACGCAAGAAAATCATAAAACGTGAATTACTACATACACAGTTTTTAAAAAAGCTTTTAAAATTAGTAAAATAATCAACAAGCCTTTTTAGTTGAAGGAAGCACATCACAACTTTTTCATATTTTCAACTTAGACTTTAAAGTTGTTTACAAACTGTCAATATTTTTGGGCTGCAATCAGTGTCTAGTTTCATCTGCCACGAAGTGACTTAACAGTTCAGTTCAAAAAAGCAAAATTGAAGTTATTTTCAGAGTTCTTTTTGCTCTGAAAATTAACACTTAAAAACAGTTAAATAACGAGGAGCAATATAGGCGGAGCTGATCCATGTTTTATTAACGTAATGTTTTGATTTTTACAGTGAAGTTACTCCAGCAATATAAATGTCATTAATGAAAATTTACTTTTGAAAACAAATTTCAAATGAAAGCAAAACAAAACTTACAGCAGAACATTTTCATTTATCTAATATAAACTAATGAGCAATACCTTTTAACCGTAACTTTCTATTCAAGAATCGACCAAATATTGGGACCAAATCAAAGTGAATCACTTGGTGGTTTTGGGTTAAAAACATTTCTACAATCTTCGGTGAGGTGAGGTGAGTTTGGGTTGAGCGCCGCTTCCAGGAGTACCTCACTACTATAGCGGCTGCTAGTACAAGTGCAGGGAGAAAGTCCACAACACAATTGCTGCTATGCATTGCGGTGAAACCTGCGATCAGCAGCTGGAATCTACATTCTTGGAACTTGCAGACAAGGCAAAGCGGTTTGAAACAGAAGCATTCGTATATTTTGAAAGTCAAAACAATTCTACAATCGTGTTACATTTGCATCTTACAATAGGCATGGACATGTTAGGAATCAATGTGAAACGACGCCAAGAGCGAATAACACGACATTCAGCTTGACTTAGTGAACTACTCGTTTTTAAAAGGCTGACGGCCGACGCATTTTATCTTGTGTATCATCTCTCACGGTCAGCAAATTGTATGTACCCCGGTGTTATAGTGACCACATTTGGTTTCAATTGATTATGTCAGTTCTTTTCTACAACGTCACAAGGTTTGTTCAATTACACTAATTATAATGAAGTCCTCAGAACATAAAAGAGCGTGCCAGCAGTGCCATGACGGTGATGATGAGAATTAAGAAAAAGATACTTGCATGTTAATGGAATGCACTCTTAATTCGCTCAGAGGTAGTAATTAAGTTCGACATATCAGTCTAACAGGTTCCGATGATAGCATTGTTTTTTTGATAATTAAGATGTATTCACAAAAGATAAAGTGGCAGGCAAAACTTACGTAAAAGGGCAAACGTTATTCAATTTCATGTATTTTAATCAACTTCTGAAATTGTTAATTTGATACATTTACGATTAACTTCAAAGTTCATTCTAGACAGTTCAGAATACATTCCCAATTCAGTTCAATCTTCACGGTGAATCAATAACATTAACTTAAATTTTGTCAGTTAGATGATACAACAATACCATGAAGGTAAAAACAAATTCATTGACACTATCATTTTACACATGAATAACCTTAATAAACGCAGATTAAACCTTGCACAGAAATATTTTTTTTTTTGGTCATTCTCTGTAAATCATGAAAATGTTGACCGTCGATATCCTACTTGCAAATACATAACGGCATAATTGAGAAGCCATTGAGATCGAATTAGCTTGATTGATATAAATTGTATACTTTTCATGGCCGATTTGTATAATGCGGTCGAATCTGTTTACTTATAACTGTAAATAGAGATAGGTTGTGGTCTGATTTACATAACTGTATATAAATACACTATTACCATCAATTACTGTAAAGGAATACATTCTTGAATGATTACATGGTTATTTTTCATTTCTAAAAGAAGTCTAATGTAAACAAATGTTTAAGTGTGTGATTTCAAAATCGAAACCGAATCTGAAACCATTAGCTACAACAAAACATGATATTTTCTCCTGAATGACAGCCTTTCCTGCTCTCTGCAGTAATCAGAGTGGCAGATCCTTCCTGTTTCATATTTTTTTCTTTCTTAAGCGTTCCAATCACAAATAAGGCTTAGTGTTTAAACAAGTTTTCTTGTTTCTTTCTTTCACGATATTTTTAGGGTTAAGAGAGATGTATTGTTTCATATTATTGTGCTTAAATATAGTCAAAAATGTGGGCGGGATAGGCAGTGGTGCGCGTATTCGGCTTCGGATCAAAAGGTCTGTGGTTCGCATCCCGCCAGGGGCTCGGCAAATTTGTCTTCAGTAGAGAACTGCTCTACACGCAGTTAAGATTGGGTGCAATGCTACACTGAATTTCAGCGCAGTACCACCCATGGTTCGCTAGTCGCCGATGCTCGCAGGTTTCACCGAAATGCATAGCCATAATGGTATTGCAGCCTTTCTCCCTGCAATAATAGTAACAGCCGTGATAAGTGAAATACGTTTGAAACCCAAAATGACCTCAACTATAGTGCAAAATCTTTTCAGGGACATTTGGATAATCCGAGGTGTCAACTACAATAAGACAATCTATTATAAACGTTATCATAATGGAATATGGACAAAAAATAATAAAATATGTTACAGCATCTTAAAGTCTAGATAGCAATTTTAGGCAATTTTCATCCACACACTTTCTCTGCTGTGTCCTGAATGTGTATACATAAGACATTCTGAATGATTGCTTCAAAATCGCAAAATGGATAACATATATCAACCATGAATAAGCGACCCACAGGTCAAGTATCCACCAAAATACATCCTCCATTAAAGGAGTCATGGACATTTTGTTCTGATAATGGCTCTGATAGGACAAAAATTACAATAAGACAGAAAAGGCGTCTCAAGTTGGATAATATGCCAAGATGTACAATACAAATAAGCTTATTCAAGAAGACTATAAGCGTGAAGAAAGACAAACAATGAAGTAATGAAATGCCGGAATGTCTTTAGGGGTTATCTTTACCTGCATCCTGGACATCTAATGACCGAACACATTTACTGCACAGTAGACTTGTTTATGGCGATTATTTGAATGAAAAAAAATGTGTGATTGCTAAATTGGCGTAGCAAAGGCTTTTTAGAAATGTTACTTGAAATAAAACATAAGATGAACATCACTTAAACTGAGGCGTCTTTATAAATAACTAATTTCTCTTAATATATATATATATATATATATATATATAAACTGATATTTGTTCATTATCTTAGGTGAAATGATAATTGCAACAGGGTTCTTTGCTTTAGGCTTTTGTTTAGACATGCAACTTTAAACAAACCGTTAAAGTAACATTGTAAGCCTTGAAGTGTCTTTCTAAAGAACGAATAGACATATGTAGAACAATGGATTTCTTTTTCTGTATCAAGTTTCTTATTCTTGTTCATAATGTAGGAAGATTAAGTATTGCCTTGTGAGTAGAAAATATAAATATTTGTATATCAATTGATAAGCAACTGGTTCCACACAAAAGAATTTAAAGTGCAACATTTTTCGTATCTTGCTAAATGCGACAGGGATCTAATTTCCATAAAGGTAATCAAAGTTAAGAACGCGAAGAGAAATTGAAGTAAATATTCATAATAAAATGTTTAATAGACGTGTTCAGTAACAGTTGGTAGACGACAAATATTTATTGCATCGATAAATTGTCAAATTTAATTAATAATCAACATGTATCAATTATTGGCCTTTGCCCATGAGTTACTGTCAGAAATGAGCTTCATTTTCCGTTAATGAATTGAATCGTGTTGACAGAATGTGACCCAATGGGAACATCAAATGTACGACAAAGCTTTTAAATATGAAAGAATCATATTTGCTCTTCAAACACCTTATTTTCAACATAAGATTAAATGATAAAGAAATAATAACCCTTGTGTTTTTCTGTATCATTTATATCATATATTAGAAAAATAGATATGTATTCTCTTCGCCAACGGCTAGCATTATACAAATTCAATTCCTAACATAAGATATTAGCGATACGGATATGCTCTTGGTTGAAAACCTATATCTAATATAGCTCTTTGTTATCTGTTTATCCAATCGTTGTTTATTTGTCAATGTTTATAGACGTATTAATATGAATCTATCCTGCAACATAGTGAGGTAAAATACATGTTACATTATCTAAATCTAATTTTCAAAATAGCCATTTTCTTTCAAAAGAAATGATATATTGATGATAAGAGCTAAAATGATATCATCAAAAACATTATATGTATCCCTTTTCTCTTTCTAGTCACGACTGGTGACTATGGTAATAACAAAATCATGCAATGCACATGAAATGGTATCAATGATCCATTTTCCAATCATCATTCAATAGTTATCTAGACGGCGATATTGATCTATAGGTTACATATATCAGCCATCACAATTTCTATCTAGCAGGAGGCAATAATCTAAAATTCCATCATTTTTTCCATTTTTATATTGCCATATGAATGGAGTTTAAATCAGCTAAATCAAATTGTATAATATTCCTAAAACGAGACACATATTAAAACTAACATTCCCCAATACAAATTAAAGAAAACAATGTCTATTTGTGACATATAACTAAATGTATACTAATTTAATAATTCAAGTACATTCTGATGCAAAACTGTCGTTTGTTAGCTTTAGAAATGTCTCCAAACAAGAAGAACTTATAAAAAATGACACAGCATAAAGTTTCCCACAAAATTTCTACACATAAGTATAACTTCAAATACTATCTTTTATTGTAAACGGTATAGTCACACCCTTGACAGAAAGTTTCATTTCTAGGTTAATAAGATATGTTGTTAGACTTTCTTCTGATTGAAATAACATGAAAAATCTATGGGAAACTGACGAAACTGCAAAACGACGCGAGGCATTAAACACTTGGATGATCAGCATCCAAGAGAGTGGACAGATCAGGGAGAAAGAGATCATAAGGATGAGGAAAAAGATGGAAAGAACCCCTCCACCCGTCGACTGTCATCCTGCACCATCAGCGTAATTGAATCCGCTGATCCAGGTCCTTCCATATACCCTGATCTCATTCAGGCCAAATCCCTCATAAGGCTGGCGCGGCTGTGCTCACCTGTTATTGTTTAAGCCAATGGAATGTCGTTAACCAAGGAGCTTGAAGCTACTCTTTTGAATTGTCCATCAGGGTTGTCCCGCTATTGCTGGATGCAAGTCGTCTCATTGGCTGGTTAGATAGCTAGCAATACGAGGCTTTTGGCCCAAAGGATATCAGGATATATTGGAAGGAGCTAAATCAGCGTAGCGTCAGCGTATCAATTACGCTGATGAAGCAGGATGTTAGAGTTAGGGTGCCCCTACGACGAGCATACAAGCTTAGGCTCGAAGAGTCCTGGGACCTATTCCATGCACGAATAGGTTCGGCAATATGGTTGAAATGATTACCTTTTTAAACTGAATTTTGAAATATCAGTCAATAAAAAATCATACCCTTTTGTTGACATTACAACAGTTGACAACATTCCCCCTAATACAAGGTGTGCTACTGTATATACCATATACATAAAAAGCCTCGTAGGGTAGAATTTCAGTAAGGTTCTTCCAAGAAATTACTTCCCTGTGAGCTCCTGTGTGAAGGTGGTATTTGTGACGACAATTGAAATGGTTTCCTCTTACGTTTCCTAGTTACATTAATGGTTTTGACAGAGATTAAAATGTGAACAGCAATTGTTCCGTTTTTAGGGTCAGTGAGATATAAAGTTATATATATCTAAAACAGATATCGTCATTCGCTGTCATTCTCATTCTTTGAATTATCATTTATATGATTGGGAGATTCTGCCTTATGACACTTTGTTTAATCTAGATGATAATTTACTATAAAACAAACTTGGGGATCAATACCACAATATATGATTTGACTGTATCTAAAACTGAAATACTTTCATTACTTAGTCTATCATAAGTTATCAGTTATAATAGCTGCTGGAAACAGTCTAAAGATGTACCTAAAACTAGATTTCAGCTGAGAGTGGTGTTATACTCTAAAGAGCATCATCATTAGCCCACACCAGCCGTCCGCCTACTACAGTCCCTTTGTACATCACTGAGTAAGAGTAATTACAGATCCTTTTTGGAAAGTCATATCATTTTTTCTATTTTCTAAACCTCCAGAAATCAATAACAGGATGATACTCAGGGTTTAGATTTTCGAAGCTCTCTTAGCAACACATTATGATTCATTCTTTTTTTTTTAAAATAGAAAGAGAAACAACTGAATACATTTGAAAATACTTCACATAAATTTAATTGTAAGTATTTTCAAGTAAAGACCTCAGTGAGTATATACTCATGTGAATATATGAGTACACTTTATAATTATATTCTACAAAATGAAAATAAGTATCTAAATATGTACTTTCGATTGCAAGTGCAAAATTTAATTGGTACATGTCCTATTGCTAATGTACTCAATATTTTACATATACTAAAAACTGTCAGTATAACAACTTTTCAATATAATGCTAAAATAGCCAAGTTCCTATGCCTATGTGTGCATTCTTATTAACAATGTTATCTTTATATAATTCTGGCAATGTAATAACAAGTGTTTATCAACCTGATCATACATTTGATCATTTAAATGCACACTTGCATTATATGTATCGAAGTGTTCAGTTAGTATGTGAATGCTACGACATGCATTTACTTATGCTTATAGGGTAATTGTTTGATTTTTACTTACCACATACTGTAAATGATTAAGTAGATTTTCATAATTGTTTACCATGTATAGACACTTTCATAACAAGTAAATTAATTCTTGTTGTGAAAGATGCCTAAAATCATACACAAAAAGTATATGTAAATATATATTTAATTATCGATGGTGTTAGATTTTGAAATGAATGTTTCTATTCTTATATCTTTCCTCAGACGCTTTGAAAGTATATGTTATCATTGTGTACATATAACTCCTTTTCTTAGCAGTCAGGAAAAAGGAAATGTCAAATTTACTCCACATCATTACATGTATTCAAAAACAATCAATATAAATTAAACTTACCAAACAATTACATCGAATCCAAATAATCATAGATGATAAAGTACAGACCGCAGTTTTTCCAATACTACATCTGTAATGACATTGTCAATCTAACACATTTCAAAGCAAACTCATGGTATTCATTCTCAGCATGCTACCAAACACCAACTCGCGTTTGCAATGTACACCACACGCAAAGCACGAGCCTTTTCCCCGTTTTCTAGAAACTGGAGGCCTTACACAATAAATGCATCCACCATGTAGTCTGTCTTTACTAACGAATGCATTCTCTTTGTATTGTATATAATTTCTTTTATTTCTACTTCTTTCTTCTATGTATATATCCTTTTTTTTTATCTCTTCTTCTCTGCATCTTTCGTTTATATATAGGTACATGTACACGATCATACTTGAACACACCACTCAGAATATTTACACATGAATGGTAACCTGAAAATACTAACTTCGAATTGTCAAGGACTAAATAATAAAAAAAAGCGAATAGGTGTATTTTCCAATCTTAAACGCAAAAAAGCCGATATATATTGTCTTCAAGACACGCATTTCACGTCAGACTTAGAAAGGGCAATTAAAATCGATTGGGGCTCAAATAAGTGTTTCTTTAGTTCGTATAAAAGTAATGCACGTGGCGTGGCCATTTTATTCAAAGAAGACTTGGATGTTAAAGTATTAGAAAAAAAGCAAGATGAGTCTAATGGTAATTTCCTTGCACTTAAAATAGAGATTTACGAAAAAACAATTACCTTAATAACCCTTTATGGGCCAAATACAGATAACCCTACGTTTTTTGAAAACCTATTGAAAATTATTAATGAGTTTGAATCGGATCATTTTTCAATTTGCGGTGACTGGAATCTTGTCCAAAATCCCGAAATCGACCATTTCAATTACAAGCATGTAAATAACCAAAAAGCAAGAGATGTAATACTTTCATTTATTGAGGAATATAATGCAATCGATCCGTGGCGTTATTTAAATCCAGGGAGTAAACGTTATACCTGGAGACAAAGAAAACCGATAAAACAATCTAGATTAGATTTTTTCATAATGTCTAGAGATTTAGAACCATCTGTTGAAAATGCAAATATTGAATCGGCTTATAAATCAGACCACTCAATAACATGGGTGAACTTGAAATTAAAAGACATTGAAAGAGGGAGAGGATTTTGGAAATTTAATAACTCCCTTCTCTATGACAAATGTTACGTATCAGAGATAAAATCGTTAATTAACGCAACAAAAGAGATAAAACTAACAGGAACAGATCCTCAAGGGAAGGCAACATTCAGTATAGATGATCAGCTGTTTTTCGAAACACTACTCGTAATGATAAGAGGATTCACGATAAAATATTCATCCGAACGTAAAAGAGAAAGAGAAAAATATGAAAATGAATTAAATGAAACCCTAAATACTCTCCAGAAAGATCTCGATGAAAGTGATGATATTACAAAAAAGGATTTGATTTTGAATGAAATTAATATAACTAGCAAAAATCTTGAAAAGTTAAAAAACATAAAAGCTGAAGGTATAATGATGAGATCTAAATGTGAATGGAAAGAAAAAGGTGAAAAACCAACAAGGTATTTCTAATCGCTTGAGAAAGCAAACTTTATAAATAAATCCATATCTAAACTAGAAACGAGAGACAACAAAACCATAACTGATACAAAAGAAATTGTAAATGAAACAAAACACTATTATAAAAATCTTTATACCAAACATGTTTGTAAATCAGTAGATCTAAACATGTTACTAGAAAATGTTGAGGTTCCAAAGCTTAATGATAACGACAAATATACTCTCGAGGGAGAATTACAATACGAGGAAGTGTTAGCATCACTCAAAAATATGAAAAATGATAAGAGCCCAGGCCCATCAGGTTTCACAGTAGAATTCTTTAAATTCTTTTGGCTTGATATACATATGCACTTGATACGCTCGTTAAACATGTCTTTTAGAACAGGAGAGTTATCTGTAAGTCAAAAACAAGGTCTCATAACCTGTATACCTAAAGGAAATAAGCCGAAACAGTTTTTAAAAAATTGGAGACCAATATCGCTACTAAACGTATCCTACAAGATAGCTTCTGCTACAATAGCAAATCGAATAAAGGGACTACTTCCAAAAATAATACATGAAGACCAAAGAGGTTTTATGTCAAATAGGTATATAAGGGAATGTACGCGGCAAATTTATGATATCATTGATTATACAGAAACTATGGAAATACCAGGACTGCTCCTACTTATAGATTTCGAAAAGGCAATTTACTAAGTTGATTGGGACTTTATTGGGAATGTTCTTGAATTTTTCAATTTTGGCCCAAATCTCAGAAAATGGATTAGTACTTTTTACACAAATATAAATTCAAGTGTGCTTGTGAATGGTTTCGCATCAGATTTTTTTGACATAACTCGCAGCTGCAGACAAGGCGATCCATTATCGCCATATCTTTTTATCCTATGTGCAGAAATTCTAAGTATTATGATCCGTAACAATAAAAAGATAAAAGGAATAAAAATAGGTGATAGCGAATATATCATCTCGCAGTTCGCAGACGATACCTCTTTGACATTGGATGGAACAGAAGCATGCCTTCAAAGTACACTCCAAATACTAGAACAATATGCTTCATTTTCAGGTTTGAAAATACATACTAGCAAAACACAAGTTATATGGATAGGTTCACTGAAAAACTCAAACAAAACGTTTTGCAAAGAACATAAATTAGATTGGTCAAAAAAGGAATTTACTATCCTTGGCATAACATTTACACACAACTTGGCAGAAATGGTAGAGAGAAATTACAAAGATAAATTGAAGCAAATTAAAATTACAATGAACCATTGGCTCAGAAGAGATATCACACCACTTGGAAGGACAACTGTCTTGAAAAGTCTTATTTTACCAAAGTTAAACCATTTCTCTAATGTATTACCTAACCCGAACGAATGTACCATCAAAGAAATCGAAAAACTCTGCTTTAACTTTGTTTGGAAAGGAAAGCCAGATAAAATAAAACGGCTTCAGAGTACCGGGTATACGAAATACATTGCTTTCACAAAAAATAAGCTGGGTGAAAAGACTTTATAATTCTGATGATAAATCAAAACTAAAGACATTGTTTTTATTAAATATATCTCCCTCACATAATGATTTCTATCAGTACAACGAAGAATCAATTATCAATGATGTATTAACTAAAAAAACTAATGAATTTTGGAAAGATGTCTTACATGCGTGGGGTCACTTCATAAAACAAAAAGGAAATAATGTTAAAACCCAATCCGCTCTTTTATCTCAGCCAATATGGAGAAATGATAACATAAAAATAAACAAGAAAACTTTAAACAACAAGAGCATGTCAACCGCGGGTATTTTCTTTATCAATGATGTTGTGGAAGATGATGGTAAGTTTCTCGACTATGAAAAGATTATCCAGACCTACCAATGTAAGTTAAACTTTCTGGATTACGCGGGTATTGTTCAATCAATAAAGGGGTACTTTAAAAAATCAAATGTCTCTATAAATAGAAAACTCAACACCCCGTTCATCCCGTATTTAATTGAAGATATTGTTACTAAGAGAAAAGGATGCAGAGCCTTCTACGACATATTGCAAGAAAAACCAAGTAAAGATAATGACTGTAAATATAAACGAAAATGGGAAAAAGTTCTGAAATGCTCGATCAATGAAGAAGAATGGAAAATAATACACAAAGTACCTTTTACATCTAACCTTAGCTCAAAATTAACATGGTTTCAATATTCCGTTCTACATAGAATTTTACCTACAATTGATCTCTTACATAAGATGGACATTAAAGATACAAATACATGTAATTTATGTGAAAAAGAAAGCCAAACTATAATCCATCTGTTTTACGATTGTCAATATGTAGTTGAGATTTGGAATAAACTCAAAGAATGGTTAGAAGATGTTACAGGTGATAAGATAGAACTATCAAAAAGAATTATATGTTTCGGATATCCGGAAAAAAGAAATAGAATACTGAATATGATCATAACTATCATGAAATATAACATATTTAAATCTAAGAATATCGAGATGAAACCAACTTTTAGAAGCATTAAACAAGACATCAAAAAGGCATACAACATCGACAAATACAACACATACTGAACTTGTAATTATTCGAAATTTATGAAATTCTGGTCGATTTGTCATCTACTCTTCCAAAATGATTAAAGATTTGCTTGTTTTGAATTTGTAATGACATCCTTTTTCCACTGCAGCTGAGGAATCGTTAACGTTTAGTTTCATTTGTAACCAACAAAGGCAATGCTGATACCTCCTTTATCATTTATATCATGTATCTATTTCTGTCAAAATGTACCATCCACAACCATGTATCCCTTACCCAAGACTGTGTAAAAATTGATGTATGATTTCTTGTATATGTACCACAAAAATAAATAAATAATAAAAAAAAAAGAAAAAAAAGAGAGTCTTAAGTACCATCCATTAACATTGGCTTACGACTATCTTAATTAGCACTAAGAGAGCATCGAAAATCTAGGCACAGAACCATAAGGTGAGAACTATCACGGATATATGACGTCAAATTGATTTCAATTTTGTAGCTACTCTTCAAAACTGTGATTAGTTTACGAAATGTTATTTCGGACGTAATTTTTATTCACAACCTTGTATATCTATCAGTAGATTCGGACGTTGTAAGCAAAACTCTGTCAATAGTACAAATTTAAATAACACTACCCCTGGATTCGAGATTTGAAATATCAGTCTAACGAGTTCGATCATCTAAAATCAGAAACTCACAAACAGCTTGTAATTATAAATCATTGTTGGATGTTTCCAAAAAATTCACTTAAGCAGGTTACGCTTGGCTTTTGCTTGATTTTATGCCTCCCCTCCCCCCCGACTTCTTGCCTCGTTTTGTCACTGATCTTCACTCTTTGATGATTTTAAATAAAATCTTCTGTTATCTTACTCAATCCCTCCAGATTTCACAGTTTTTAGTTTATTATTATTGTCAAAGATGCAAGAAATCTTTGGAACTTGTTTTAAAAAATGAGTATTTTCTGCAGCGAGCATCATTTATCTTGACCAAAACCACAGCTGCTGCATTTGTTCAAACATATGCCATATCACCTAACTACCATTCGCTATTCTTTGAACTACCTCAAAACTTTCATTTGACCAAATTCCACTTGCAAGGGATGTCGGTAGATAGGGAGATAATGCACTTACCTAAAGTACTTAAGTACACGCCATACTTCAAACTTAAGAACATCACTTCTTAACGATTTGCTTCAAAGTCAGTTTTAAGTTATCGGCTTTGATCTTCGAGGCAAACCATGGCAAGTTACTATGATATTCCAATGTCTTTTCAAGCAAACATAGAGAAGGTTTAATGAAAAAAGGTTTAGCTTAAAAACATGCCCAAATAAAATATGTACCATCAAAGGAAACATAGTCTCTCATTTCTTCTATAATCGCTGGGT
This sequence comes from Phorcus lineatus, assembly GCA_921293015.1. Taxonomy (NCBI): domain Eukaryota; kingdom Metazoa; phylum Mollusca; class Gastropoda; order Trochida; family Trochidae; genus Phorcus; species Phorcus lineatus. The sequence goes on from OV121083.1 coordinate 15,276,748, forward strand.
ATTTACATTGTTCGTTTTACATTTATAACTCATGACTCATAAGTCTTTATAGTCCAAGCAATATATGTTTCATTATTTGCCTTTTTATAATTCTTTTGTACAGTATAAGCAATAATATGTGCCATGTGTTAAACGAGTGAGTTCTTGAATTCTATTTTTTTTAAATATATTATTCACTTCCCCATATATCAGTATGTTAAAAAATCAATTTGTCTCAAAACGCATTTTGCTCTTACGCTGAATGCACTTACAAAGAACAACAACAACAAAATATGAACAAATGTAGTAATTGCGCAAGTCGCAACAACTGCAGTGTTTCACATTATGAAGTCATCAGCTCATCTTGTCTATTAATATTTGACAATAACTAACCACTAACATATCGTTTCTCAAGCGTAGTAAAAACTATCATCAATTCATGTTTTGGACCCAAATTTACACCTGAGGTAGACGAAGTCAAGGGGTATTTGCAATATGTCACGTTTGAATAGTTATATCTTATATTTCTCAAAAAAGATGGAAATGCAGAAACCATTAGCATAACAAAAACCCAGATGAAGCATTTGTCTGAATAATTATTATTTTGGAAACCTGTTCTTGTCAGCTGGACAGCAACTAGTTTGCCATCAATGCATTTAAATCATTGCTGCATAATGTGTCTTTCAGTTCTCACTGTCAAACTAAGAGCTAAACACTCTGGTAACATGTTTTTTTCTGTGATTCGTGTCACGGGTTTACATTGATTGATTGTTTCCCACTCGTGCGTAAAGAGAGACGATATTGTTTTAATAGGAACAGTGTGGAGTGTAAGTGGGCGAGGACTTTAAAGGGATTTAACCACTTTCTTGTCGATAAATAAACACCCTAAAAGTATTTTCCAGAAATAACTAAAGGGGTTTGAAGAAACTATTTTATTTAATCTTTTGCAATTGCAAGTATACTTTAGCAGATTACTAACCCCACATGAGTTCACTTTTATACAAAACATAACAATAAAAGCAGTGGTGGTAAATAAAATTCAAGGTACAATTGCAGTCAAAGCTAACTACATGTAAGACAATTCTACGAGTAAACAGCAGTCATTTAGACCCTTATATTTTACTAAAATATATTGACTTTGCCAATATAAAAAGATTATCACCAACACTTTTAAACCAGCAGATTAAAATTCCTATCCCCACGTAAAATATATTTTAAATATTCAGAAGATAAGATCGTCTTTAATTTACCCACCCTTTACATTACTGGAAAATGAATATGAGTGTTATAGTGGACCTAAGAAAAAGATATATTTACCACGACAAAACAAGTTTTAAAATATGAAACAAGAAATCTTTTCTTAAATGATAGACAAACATTGAAAGCAATTATTTCTTATTCATGACATCTGAAGATGTCCAGATAAAATCATTAAAAAAACCCCAGTACAGTCCCAAAATTATTACGCAAAAATTAACCTACCTGTAGTTTTGAATATGAGGGAGATGTACCTCAATGGCGTTTATTTAACATTCAATATGCACTAAGTCACTGTTCTTTTATCAATCATCTGAAGAGTAAAAGTGTAAGAGCCTACTTTGTAATTTGACTTTTTATACAAAATCGCAAAATCATATTATTGAGTCGTATGCGTATCTTAATGTTATGTCAGTCTTTTATATGACATACTTTTTAATTATTCCTTAATATAAACCTATACAACAAATTACTTGTTTGTTTTTATCTAAATATCTGTTATACAATAATTTTGCCCTTTAGTGGTATCTTCCGACTTATCTTCAACCAAGAAAATTTTAACATATAATGCCAATCTTCTGTGTGTACTTCATGTGTTTACATACACGAAGAACACATAAATAGCAAAGGTCAAAGGGCAACGAACTCACAGAAATATGTCCATATAAAATTTACAAATGTATAATGTGCACATTTTACAATGTACAAATAAAATATTCTTAGTTTACGTTTGACCTTCCACCTTTATTATAGTGTATTCAGCTGATTTTTCTAACGCCGTCCATAATTACAACTGAAAACTACGCTTTCTCTCTGATCTATCATACATCATGATGTTGGATACTCATTTATTTGCACATGAAGTTTAAATAGTCACTGCAATAAGAAATATAGTTGCAAGAGTGAATAACAGGATTCAGCCTTACACATGCCAGATTGTGGCCGTTAGGAGCAATTTTAGCATTATTGGAAAGAAAATACACTACAAGCACTACAGTAAATAACAGTTATCCACAAAATTCCTTGTTGTCCTTAGCACTACAGTCTTTTGAACAGAGTAGGATATGACATTTTGACATGTTGGCAACCAAACTTAAAAATCATAACATTTATGGTATCAATATGAGAGGGGACGCTTGATTAAAACGTCGATCAGGGTGATAGATTTTATGAAAATGAGTTCATGTTGAAATACCACATAATATATCAAGCCAGAGTGTGTTTTCCTCAAACTTTGTGCAATTTAACCCTTCCTTACGCACACAATTGAAATCTGACATGATTCAATCTTTCACCCATCAATAATAACTATACAATATTAGACACACTTCTTTTCAACGCATTAACATCTTTTGCTACCACGGCCAAGTGATTTTTCATACTTCTTTAATTGCTTCGCAAGGCAATTATCAACATTGTATCTTTTGCATGTAATGTAATCAATGCACATTGTCACATAAATAAAAGAAAGTCGTGTATATCAATAAAGGAAATTATTAACAATTGTATATATGTCATTTTGGGAGAACTTTTCAAAGGTCAGTAAGGGTACAAATAGAAATCTTTTCTCGGCCAACCTTTGTAGACTGCCGTCGATTTGCCAAACAAATTGTGCTGTTTTAGATTAGATTAACGCACCCAAAGGATTTCCTCTTAAAATTAGACCAATCAAGGATCGTAATTGTTAGTTCCTAATCAAATTGTTTGGGAGTGTGCATGCTTGTATTTCATAAGTTATATAACCTTATATTTAGTGTGTTTTGGTTTTTTAATGAGCTGGAAACGAAGTTGGATTCAAAGTCCTTAAAAGTCATACGTGAAGTAAACCTACTAACGCCTCGCTGAGATGCGATGAGAGGTACCGTGCAATGAATTTGACAGTGTCATATTACACACCCAAGTGGCTTCTGATATCAAATATATCAACAAAAGTTACACACATCCGAGGCTTGCCGGAGACATGTTTACGTTTGTCTTTTTTTTTACTGCAATATATACACACAATGACCTATAGCTAATAAACCTAAAGGACATTCTACTAAAAACCAAAGGATTAAGTTATTAGGAATAGAGTTACCGAAAATGAGATAAAAGCTGATAACGAAATTAAACTTCATTCATAAATCTGTTGACCATTTCTAAGAGAATAATCATTGATAAGGTTTCATCGAAAAACAATAACAAAAGAATTTGAATTTGAAGTGAAAAGAAATCCGAATTTCTAATCCATCAACAAACAGAATTTCTTTCAATAGTTAAGAATATAAAAGAAATGAAGATTAATCTTTATGCTTCAATTACATTAGTTTCATTTCAAACTCATAACCAGCCTTTTATCATTAATCAGTTAGAATATTATGGAATATTCATAACCACATATTATTTGAATAAATTAAATGAAATTTGTGTTTCGAAACCGAGAGCTCTTATGTCAATATTCATATATGTCTTAAAGGACTCAAAAACAATTTAAATTTATTTATATTATATAACACTTGAAAATATCATTTTTATAAAAAAAATTATATGGTATCATTTGGACAGAAAGTGAATGAAGAAAATCAAATTCTTCCTGGAATACGTAAATGCACTTTTGGTATATATCTTTTACCAATTCAGTTTCTGATTGTAGTATTGTCTAACTAATGTTCTCACTTCAAATAGATGGAATCGAGGTCAAATCTCTGGATTTAGGCTCATGATTGCAGCCAAAGGCATTTCCTTTCTGGAATTGGACCAATCTTGTAGTGGCAATGGTAAAACTTTTCGTAATTTAACAAGTGTTTGTCCTGCAGCTAAGGTTTCTAAAGCTAACATTACGTAACCGTGCCTTTTTATAATCAGAACTATTTAATTAAAAACGATTAACTCTGTATCTGATAAGATATTGAAATAATTAAATTTAAAGAGTGTTATGTATAGTTCTGAGAAATTTTTATCACCCTCGCTGTGTGGAAATGATGTGTTATTATTTTTATTGTTTTTAACCTAATATGATTAATTCTTATTAAATGTGAATTCCTCAAAAACGTTTTCTTTTCAATGTGTTCCAGTGTAGTAATAAACATAAATATGGTAAACGTATATATTATCATATTATCAATATTATGCAATTTAGCAAATCCGAATCTTAAAATGTTTTTAAAAGTTTTTTCAATTGGTTTGTTTCAGAAAGAAATATTGGTAAAGTTTAAGTACTCAACAATCACTATAGTGTACTATAACGTGAAGCTCGGTCTTTTGATTGTGTCATTTATGCCAAACGTTATTAGTGGTGTCAGTCATCAAAATACCCTGTTTTTTGGTATCAATATTGTCATTAAAATATTAATATTCAGAAAAATAAACATTTAAAGAAATAAAGTCGCGTTGAAATTACTTAAAAGTATTTTTTGGGATCAAAACTAGCAATATAATGCAATCTTGAATTTATGGTGTTTTATGGCTTTTGAAAGCAATATCCTTTTAAATTAGATGAGTGACTTCTGCTGCATTATTTTAAATTTATTGTTTATTTCGAAGAAAATCATTTTTGTGGCCTTTGGGAATAAATATGCAAAGGCGAAGGAGATGTTACAACATATTTACGATGTTAGGAATTCAGCACATGCTGTGTAAAAGAGAGTGCATAAAATTTTAAGAGAAATAGTCAGTTTCATAAGGAATGCATTTATGATTAAAGGAAATTGGAATTACTTAATAATCGTGTGAAAATTGCTGCTGATCTCCCAGTCAATCTGATTGGACTTGACTGTATTTTAAAAGTTAATTAAGCATTACAACTGGTCATTTAAAACCGGCTTAATAACTTTTACAGATTCTGTTAAATCGCCTGTAAAATGTTGTCGTTAAAGGGTACTTATCAATGCAGCTTGTTTCAAGGGGGGGGGGGGGGGGAGAACGCCCGCAACACTAGTATTGTGGTGATGCATTGAGCATGAAAATAGCAAACCATGGTTGGTACTGTGCTGAGATTCATTGTAGCATTGTATTCAAATTGACTTGTAGAACTGTTCTTTACTGCAAACAAAGTCTCCGCGCTTTGGCGGTATTCAAACATCGGACCTCTTGATCCGAAGCTTAACGCACTAACCACTATGCTATTCCGCCCCAATGACTGTTTGAACACAGAGAACACGTAGAATAAACGCTGACCTGCCCGGACTTCTAAAGATTGCCATTTGCTTCATAGTGATGACAACATAGGATTTCTTTTAAGTGACTGCATCTTAAAATAAATATAATTTACTAGGATCATTTGTGTAACTCACTTTTACGACGAAGACCGTTTGAAGACCGTCATGGAATAGGCTGAAACCATTAAGAGCTGCAATTCTTTGAAGAATCGGTGTCTAAAAACATGGCTTTGTTTTTTCACCTAAGAAGAAATCTCTTTGTTACATCCATCTTGTTCAATACGTTTCATCATTATTACCCACTTTGTCCTGCCAACTATGATATCGAGCTTAGGGGAAAGATTCTTGTAAAGCTTTGGCTTTGATCGCTTTCTACTAATGTCTTTCAATAAGTGATATTTAAGGCTGGTAGAATAGACAGAGTGATTGGGATATTCTCTGTAAAACACTTCAGGGGATATTCTCGTTTGTGTATTAATGTTTACAATAAGGATAAAGAGCCAACCTCGACGTCGTGTTTCATTGTAAAACAACAACTATTACTCAATCAATCGAGATCAGAAAGATCATGTGTTCCATCACTTTACAAGTATCATGCACATAAGGATAGCAAAGTCCACGCTTAGACTTGGGTGAGAAAGACAAATGTGATATTAAGATGTCTCAAGATGGACTATCCATATAACCCTTTCACACTTTCAAATGATTTTATGTAGTTTATGAGGTAGTTGTATATAAGCCTGCACAACTGTATGTAATTCTTTGAGCAGGCGGATTGTGCAGGATCTCTCGCTTTCAGTCGCACAAGTTGATGCAAAGGAGCTTATTAATGAATCATCCGGGTGTTCCGAGTCTCCTGTGATAATACCTTTATAGAAATTGGACAAAAGTTTTATCGAAATATTACATTGGATTATCATTACGAGATAGGGTCTTTACAAGTCACTTCAACAATAAGAGTATGATTGACTACAATTACAAACATAAAAATACAATAAATGATTTCAGAAATATACATGAAACAGCAAGAGATAAACATTAGATTACTTACGAAGCAAATGACATATCGTATCTTAACTTTTACTTTCATTAAATGTACTAGTTACAGTTTTTTAACCTTTGTATTGAGCGGTATTGCTTCTTAGGCGAGCATGCTTTTTTGCGCCACTGGGTTTAGAGTTACATCCCTTTGTTTGAGCAAATAGAACAAAACATCCCATAATTTAACATACATTTTCTTTTATATTGTTGTTATCATTATAGTAATGTTAAAGAAAAGAAATGTAAAGACAACCGAATTCAACTTAATTGCAATTAAAAATGTTGAGGTTTATATAAACTGAAGAAATACCTTACATAACGTAACGTAATGATAACGTTGATCCCATTTCTAGACTAAAATCGCAAAAAGTTGACAACATATAGTATCAGTTAAGTATGCAATGACGTAATTGAAGCTATGCGTGTGTTTAACTTTTAATGGATAAATATGAATAAACTTTGGTGTGAATTGCACAAAATAGAAATGCCGATACCTCGCTGTATATGCAGAGTAATTTGAAACAAAAGTTAAACAACTGTTCACAATCAATGTCGGTCACTCCATTCAAATTAAGATCACCTTGAAAAAACTTGACACAAACATATCAATTACTCGTTCAAAACTGTTCCATCAAAATAATTTTTATTGGCGACTCTTATTTTGAAGAAAAGACAGTGATTATGTCTTGTCTTTGGCAACCTAAAAAAACCTTAAAAATATGAAAATATAAATAAGATTGTTCATTTGACCGAGGAAGCGAGCTGATTACTAAATTTATTAATTCCTCACGTGGTATATTCTTGAGGTTATAACACGTTTTTAAAGTCCTGGGTAAGCAATAAAGTTTGGACCTTTACATATAATTCTGATTGAAGGGTGGTTGAGGCGAGGGGGGGGGGGGGGGGGGGGGGGGACTCAAATTCTTTTGTTGATAGATGTCCCCTTGTGTCTTAAATTGACATACGTTATTTCATATATTGTTTCATATGTAACTTTTCTTCTGTCACCAGATATGGATGATTCACTGAATTGCCCCTGATGTGGCACAATAATGTTCATTTTCGTTTATGATTAATTGTTAGCATTAAAACAATAACAATATGTCAAAATAGATAATATTTCGATTTTTTGTTAGCAATAATCATATCGAGCGGAATAACTTGAACTTAAATCAGTATGAAAAAAGGGAAATATTGTGTATAAGTCAAGTTGATATTAAAAGGTATGGCTTAGATAAATGTAAATTTCATCATTGAATGTTAAAAGTTTTAATTTAATTAATTTAAAAAACAAATATGAAAGTTAATAAATTGGCTTAAAGTAATAAGTACACTGTTAGCTATCATATTGCTCATTATCAATCATTAGTGGATAATGTATCTGAATGCTAACGTTAATTATAATAACACCAATGAGGAAAACAGGTTTTATGATTACTTCATGTTGTTATTTCGTGGAAGAATATAAATTTTCTTGCCGAACTTGAAATATTGAATATTCCTTTCGTAGGAGACTGGAAAATACCTTGATATGGATAGTTTGACATCTTCTGTACGAAATGACAATTCCATGAATTAGAAATTATATAGAGGTAGTGACTCTATAAATCATATCTAGAAGCATAATATCTATAGTTTCCTTAAAAACGTAAGGGGAATTCGAAACAACTGGTTTATATATTTCCGAAGTTTTGCTACATCAGCAACAAATACTACAATTAATGACAGTGATGTGACAGCATATCATTTGCTCCAATCCTTAAAACAAAGTTATATTAACAAACATATTTATTTGCTTCGATATACCTAACTTAGAATACAGAACTAAATTTTGAAATGGAAATCACGTAGTGATGTAATAATTACTTTTTGTGTGTGAAAACCCAGAAACTATCATCAGCCGTTTATGCAGTTCAACTCACGGTCGAGCATGATGTTGATTTCACAGTTTGTTCTTGTCCCACATTGTGTGCACTTGTAAGCTACTTGACTTAAGTGGTCACATTGTATTGCTAATGCAGATTGATTTTGTATTAACTATGTGTTACGAAATAAGTCGACAGTAAGGTAGAAACTTACAAAATCCGTAAGTTAGCATGATTTTAGCTGACCCAGATACAAGTTGATTATGTTAAATTAGAAAGTGTCTTGCAAATGTTAAAATAGTTCATTAACATGTAGTAAAATTGTTTCAATAATAATATCAATAATTATTTTTATCTAACAAAATGTAAATCCTCTTTCAAATTACACCTAAAGCTCTATTTATGATTTACAGAGAACACTTAAATGGTTTATTGCGGCATATTCCTTTGATGGTTCCTTTTTGACGTCATACTACTATTTTAAAGTACTGGAGAAGCATGACAGCCTTGACATTGGGTTTGATGTCAGAAATGATGGACGTATTTAAGAACATGACGTAAATAATTAGATTCGGAATTTTGATTCATTGTCATTATGTAAACTGGTTCGAAGATAGACTCTGGTCGATATTGCCAAAATAATTGCTATTAATATATTATGATTGTTATTTGTTTATTCTTATATTTGTTATTTGGTGCTAGAAAATGTTGGTGTGTCTTGTAACATCTTCTTCTTGGACTCACAGAATCTTTTTAAGAATTGATACAGATAAGTGTGAAGGAAAAAATGCATTTCTTCCAATTTTCTGGAGTTGGAATATATTTTTGATATTTAATTATAGCTAGAAGGTATTGTGTTAAAATCGAATTGGTAATGTCAAACTGGAGTTCACTAGATATAATTAAGAGTTTTTACTTGCAAAGGGTAATCATAAAGAAATCAACGTCATACATGTGGTGACTTTCTTGAACATCGCATATAACTTATAATGGCATGCAAGAGTCTGCTGTAAACATCCAATTAGATAAATAAGGTATTTCAAATGTGATACTACTTGGCAAATAAATGCTCTTTGTAACAACTCGAGTATAACTTCTTGTAACTGTGGATTGAACATTAGATCTAAAAACATAATATTATTTCGATTATTTACACAGCCAACCTCGTAACGATATATAAGAATATAATAATGTTTTAAACATTCATAACATAAACAATTGTTACATGCATATCCAACACAAATTTAAAAAAAAACATCAACATAATCATTTATAATTGCAAAGTATTAGTTTTTACCTTGATAATCTTAAATAAGAAAATGCAGAATTATATTGTATGAATTGGTTTAACTCATTGAATTAGATAGCACAAATGTCAAATTTGAATGAAATTACCTGTATTTGATAGAAGAAATAGACATGTTTCTTGAAAACGAAACAAATTATCAGAGGGTATGTAAAACATATCTTGTGACTAGCGATTTACGCGAGTAGTAACCTGTTCTTAAGTTTAACAGCCTAGTCCTTGGACAGCCTTGTCCTTTGCCTTGCTCTTTGAGTCACTGCGGTTGTTAAAACAGTGGCAGAAATCCGAGATGCCATACTGTTTATGATTCTGATACGCCTGGACTAAAACCATTTTATCACTGAATAAATGTAACAAAACCATTCCCATTCTGTAAGATATGATAAATGAAGGTACATACACAATTTTCCAATAATCTAACTTTAGAAATACGGTAATGGCATATGTGAGAATAAGGTTTGAATGAAATAACAATTAATGTCAGTAGCATTTTATTACAGCTGAATGATGCCATATCGTCACGTGCTCGAGTTTATGTACATGCTGTTCTGTTTTCGATGCGTGAAGTGAAATAGTTTAAAGAGGGTGATAAAATTGAACCGGGATGGTCAATAGAACAGCTGTTATCAAATAAACTTAAAATTAAAGGTTAAAATTGTATTGGCACCAAGCTTGACAGGTCGTTAGGTAGAAGCGAGATAAAAAAAATTGAGTTTTCAAAAACCTTCTTTCTATCTTTTCACAAAGCCTTTCTTAGCTATTTCTTTTCGATCCTATTACTCCCTTGTCTATTCTCTCTCTCCATCTTCATCCATGTTTTAAATAACTGAAATAATGTTGAAAACGCATTAAAGCCCAATTGAAGGTGTTAACATAATTAAAGCCGTACTTTGTCTATGATAGAAAAGAAACTCATCCTTTTCGTCCCGGGCTAATCAGATGCCGGGAAGAGCGCTTGTCGGCAAACGTCAGAGCCTTTTGTCTCTCAGTGCTGAGAGAACGAGACGCGGAGTGGAGCTTTTCAGAGAGCAGAAGACACTGTTACTTTTATAATGAAATGAGTAAGAGGTTGTTGAAACTTTTAGATATATGGGCATAGTATTCTCTTCATCTGGATCTTTTTCTCATGCACAATAAACGCTTTCGGAACAAGCAGACAAAGCTTTGTTTAATCTGTATAAATTAAGCAATGCTAACATGTAGAAGTATGACGTTTTTAAGACTATGATATCGCCAATCCTTTGTTGTGAAGTTTGGCGTTTGATGGAAGCACCTGCAGTTGAGAAAGTTCATTTGAAATATTTGAAATATCTATTGAAAAAACTTCTACACCTTCTACTTTTGTTTCTCAGTGAATTCAAGCAAAGAGTCCATGATATCAATATCCAGACATGGCAGAATAAATTAAGCTCGCTGAGTGAAACTCGTTTATATTTGTATATCAAACATGTAATTGAATTTGAAAAATATTTAATCAATATAGAAGTAATTTATAAAGAATTGCACTTACAACGTTTCGCCTTGGCTCTCATACTTTAATGATTGAAAGAGGTCGTTGGGCAAAGCCTAAGTTAAATTTTGAGGACAGGAAATGTCCAGTGTGTGTTCCGTATATTGAGGATGAATACCATGTGTTATTGGTTTGTCCAAAATATAAAATTATAAGAGAGCAATACCTAGATAGCTATAATTTCAATAATCCTAGCATGTATAAATTTACCAGACTCCTACAAAGTAATTGTAGTGATACCATATCAAATTATCAAAATGTATTTATCATATCTTAAAAGAAAGAAACAGCTTAGATTTCGTGTAATGTTTAAGTAAAATTATGACTGTTTGTCATTGTGTATTCTGTGACTTGATGTATTAATAGGGTTAAAAATCCCAGTTTCAGTAATATGGTGCGATTTTTAACACCTTTTCATAATGGCAAATTTGTACATTTGTTTGTAGGTAATCTATCTTATGCCTACTTTTGTGTGTGCTGAAATGATAATTATGTTCATTTTGTAATTGGTCATTGACCTATACCGAAATAAAACACCTTATCATTTCATCGACTTTTGCGTTGTTGTTTTTATCCTTCAAGGTGCCATCTTTAATGCGGATATGTAATCACAATTGATTTCCTCGCCTCACTTGGAAATTGGGCTCTTTGTATTTTTGAATATTTCGAGCCAATCAAGGTGTCCATGTTAAATTTTTTTTAAATGTTTGTGAATTGCTTGAGAAAATTAGGAGAAAGGCGTTCTAAGAATCTGACAAGAAGCATAGTGTTCGGGAATCGGACAAAAAACTAGGTTAAATCTGGATATCATTTTTGACAAATTATTTCATTTTGAAACTCACAAGCAAAATCTAAAAATATCATTACTTCAATTTATTTTTCCCCTTATAATTCTTTCTTACAATTGCCTGACAAGTTATGTACTGATTTTTCAATTCTTTTCTTTCAATAATAGGCCTTATGTCCGCATACAAATATAACTATCAAATATATCCAAAATAACAAAGAGAAAGTGAATTTACAATGTTTATCCCAGCTTGTCAACTGAAGTCATGGGAGAAGAATACGATAACAGTGACAGTTGAGACGAAACTTAACCACATTAAGGGTGTGTTTCTTACATAAGACCATTCATTATCGTTTATTGTTCAGAGGAAAGCAGTGGTTTATTTCTATATGCCTGGATGGTTTATGAATGAGAAAACACCATTGTTGATTTGAATTGTACGTGTTCATTCATGATAATTGAGGGTGGGATATGATATAACATCTATAAGAAAATTTAAATTATGCTCTTTTGATGATGTTCAAGATGAATCAAACTATATTTTTAATTGTCACTTTTCAGAAAGCTGTGTCCTAATATTCTGCATTGAAGAAAAACAAAACTATTTTGCCAATCCAGCGTCATGACGAGAAGATTGTTTTTGGACATATTCTCAAGTGAATCTATCATTGATTATTGCTCAGGCTTTTTCTCTTTACGGTAGTAACATACGTTTGCCGTAGCGTCTAGTTTTGTAAACATCAAGTATCAAGTCATTCTGATTCTTCTGATCATCGGAAAGCTCAAGGTAAACCCACTGTCGAACATCCTGCTAAATCAACGTATATGAATCCGCTCTCGCTCCTTCCTAATACCCTGATGTCTTTCAGGCCAAATGCCTCGTACGGCTGGATTGGCTCTATATTCGTAGCTTTGTTTACCTGTTATTATTCCAGCCAATGGGATGTCGTTATGCAAGGAGCGTGAAGCAACTATCTTGACCTCAACGGATTTTCCTTCCGGGTTGTGCCTCTGTTTCTGAATGCCAGTCGTCTCATTGGCTGGTTAGATAGCTAGCGATACGAGGCTTTTGGCTTGAATTGATGAACGCTGATTTAGCAGGATGTAAAAAAGCGAATTCCTTCTCTACTCACAATCCCAGCAGGGAAGCATATCGTGACTCGTTAGAGGGTAGGTCAACTAGCCCGAGTCTGATTATAAGTTCCTTTTACCCAAAATTGACGTGTTTTTCTAGATTAGCTGTAATATGAAGCAAATACTTGGATATCTGGTATAATGGGGGTGTGCTACACACTCATTTACAATCAGATGCCAATCAATATTTGCAATAGGAAGTTTGTGTACCATTGAAAATGAAGCTTAAGTGGATGATTGCGTACTTAGTTTATCTAATGAACTAAAGAAAACATATGTACTCAATCAACTGACAAAGATAATTAAAGATGACTTAATGGATTGATGACATGAGAAGCCAATAAGACTATTATAATCAATTGCAATTATCCTGTTTAGTGAGTCATTTGTGAAACATATCTATTAGACATCAAACCCCTTAGAAGAAACATGAATATTGCATTTATACTGCTAGCGTTATCATGCTTAACATTTTGCAATTATGGACTACCATGTGTGAGGTTATACAACATTGTCTGTAAATGCGTCTGGCTGTGTTAATAGAGAGAGAAATCTTATTATTTTTTTAATTATTTGTCATTATCAATGTACATTTATGTTTAACATTCAAACAAAAACAATTTCTAAAAGACATTCAGTAGTATGTTCAGAATCCCTAAACCAAGAACTAGATATCAAATAAATACATTGGCTATATGTTTAGAAAATGTTTCGACAAGCATTATTGTTATTTATATAACCTTCAATCTTATATGAATTTATCGTTAGGTAGTTTCACATGATTATGTATGTGTATATTATTTAAACCCCATTAATGTTTACTATCTGTGTAGTCAATAATTAAAAAGAGTTTATTGTCTTTCACTTGAAACTGAGTTAAAATCACTAATGATAGACGCAAACGTTGAAAGCAAATAAAACCTGGAAAGGTAGTTACATGAATACAATTCCATGTCTCGCAAAATCAAACTTTGAAACACAAATGCCGAAATGTAAACACATTCAGTTACTGTTATGCCTAATATATAATTTATCCTTGTTTATGGTGGTAGATTTTCCATTTGTCTCTTATATGACTATCACCTTTCATTAATCGAGTTAAGTTCAAAGGCTGATAGAACCTTTAATAAATCTGAATTAGAACCAAAGAAAAGCTGATGGCACTTTGGTTCGAAATCTATATCTTTATATTTTTCAATTACCTTTCTATTGACCTATTAAATATCGTAACTTTTGGCAGGAAAATGATTGGATGACTCGAACTGAATTGTACACCTAATGACAAAATATCAGCAGTTTGAAAGTAATGAAACACACTTTTTAAAGATGTGGAGTGAACCGAACTTTTCATTTGTATTTTTATTTATTTTAATCAGAAAGTGCTCAGGATCTAAAACATACCACAGACCACGTTATGTGGAGTCAAGGTTATTCAAAACTTAATATTTATTTTAAATGTCATGAAATCCACTCGATGGATTCATAGTATTGGTGCATGTTTGAATGTAATAGGTCGTCTGACATGACCTGACCATCTTAATTTGTGTCTTTTTATTAATTGATTTAAGGTTTAAATACATTTATAACTTTTTAATTCTCAGAAAACTGAAAAGAATATTTGGCGTGCTTGTCTTACATACAGGTTGATATTATTGACTTAATCATAGATCACTGTACTTTTATATTTAACAATATATTACAACCGTGTCTGTTTGATGCTCTTCCTGAACTTTCATCAGTGATGTCATATGTCCATTATGAACACATTTGGACATATCACTTTTCCATAGCAAAGATTGTTTCGGTGCACGTTTTCATTTGTCATCTGTGACTTGATAAAACCATTTTTCATGACGTATGTTGGGTCGTGGCAAGAGAGGCAAACTGTTTTCTGAATATGACCATACATTTTAAATGACATAGAATCGGTAATAAAGAAATTATTAAACTCGAAAGTATGCTATATGACTCTCGAGCCCAGTTTGCTTCACGACGTTGACGGTATGGCTAAAGTACATTTGTAAGCCCCTAAGGGTGAGTCTACTGATTACTAAAACATCAGCAAGATAATCGATTGCTTCGAACAACAATGGTGTAGACTACACTGTTAAACCGATACTAAAATTTATTATCACCAAAACAGGGAGAAAGTAATATCTCAGTTTCTTCAAAAGATTTTTTCTTACTTCTTTAGAAATAAAAATGCTAACCATACCTTTGGCACGATAATAAACACAATTTTACTTTTTAAAAAAAACTAGATTTAGATTCTTCACTTGCGAAGCATAATTTTTCTCAGGAACTTTATAAGTATTACGTTTTTTCTCTCATATCAAATGTATCCTTGATTCTGCTTGTATAAACAGGAAAATACCAAAGCAATTATTTTTTTAAAATGTAACACTTTGTGTTTAATGCATTTACCATCAAGAAGAAGATGTCTGAGGGCAAAAGCAAATAACATTTTCCTCACTAATTACAATATTCATAATTCAAATAGTTATCGTCGAAAATGTCTAAACAATGGAGTTAAAAGTTTGAAGGAAACCGGGTGACACTTTACGTGACGGAAGCACACGCAATCGTAGGATTGCAACGTCCTTAACACTGATTAGTAAGGTAGGTCTACTGTCAGGCCTTTTCTTACTGGGATTGTCCCCTTTTTAGTAAAACAAAAGGGTTTATATATGGGTGTCTTTCAACATATTTCATTTCTCTCTAAATGAAAGTACATTAGTAACATGAGGTCAAACATACCAACAAATACTTGTAAACAGCCTTCAGGAAAAATTGAATAACTGTCACGGTCAAAATTTACCAGTTCCTTTTCTTCTTTATGAATTAAGCATTATTGAAAGACACATTATCTCTAGGGACGATATGTTTCGTTGATGTAATTATGATGACTATCTTTCTACACACTTGACCAGCCTCTTTTGAGCTGTTCTATTAGCACTGAAGGTCTTGTCTTAATCAAACCACAAGTGACATGTCTCTCTCAACTTACTGAAATTGAGAGACAATCTCTTTAAGAGTATATTGCCAGTGCGCTCCACAGTCTTAAGGTGGCGCTAATTTAACTTGGCACCAGGAAGTTTGACTAATTGAATACTCTTCAGTTTAAACATTGAAGAAAACAAAGGCATAGGTATCCCCTGTCGACAAGATGCTAAGAGTCTATATGAAAATATTTGATTGACACAAAACCCGTTTGGCAGAACATGCTAGTTTCCCCATTCTAAGCCTACATTAGCAGATTTTCGGCAATGATTGGCTATCAGTAACTGCTAGTTAATGTAAGATATTAAACGAATCACTATGCAGCTAATTTTATCCAAAAGGAGACAATATTGAAACGACGTATCACTTGATTTGTCAGCAAGATTTTTTAAGTTTGTATTTTAATGGAATGTATCGTGAAGAAATCAATTGTCAAAATAGATGATAATTGCATCTTTGGATGAAATGCATGTCGAGTGAGATGACTTGAACTTACGGGAATATTAGCCAAACGAAATATGAAATGCTTTGAATCAGTAAAAACAAAGTTTAATAAAATAAATACTAACATTGCTTAAAAGTCACATCAATTCAAAATTCATTATTGAATGAAACGTTTCGTGTTTAAAATATAAATTTCAGCAACAAATAAAAACACATAAATAAAAAAAATATG
Organism: Phorcus lineatus; assembly: GCA_921293015.1. NCBI lineage: Eukaryota > Metazoa > Mollusca > Gastropoda > Trochida > Trochidae > Phorcus > Phorcus lineatus. The sequence continues at coordinate 15,293,439 of OV121083.1, forward strand.
CTTAAAGCAATACGTATAATTGTTAGAAGTCATATTATTCATCAGGACGATGTCATATAACATGCACACATGTCCTGACGCCTTCGTTAGTTATGAAATATTTACACGCTATAAGCCATCATGATAAATAGGAATCATAATGTTTGAAACACTCCAAAATCTACAAATCATGAAATAGTTTTGTAAGCGTAACAATTGCTTTATTCCCATAACAATATTAGATAAACAAATATTTGATTGTTCTTAAATACCTTATAGAATACAGAACTAAACTTTGAAATGGAAATGATAAAATGAAGCAATGATTCGCACCATTATGCTCAGTTCTTAGTCCTGTTCTTGTCACATATTGTGTGCACTTGTATGATGCGTGTCTCAAGTGGTACAAATGTATTGCTGATGAAGATTGATCGTGAAATAACAATGTCTTACAACATAAGTCGACAGTAAGGCGGAAATATAGCCCTTTGATTTCTTTACAAAATCCAACAGTCAGCATGATGTAAGCTAACAGGACTTTAAGATGATTACGCACAATGAGAACATGTCTCGCAACGGCTCGTCTTACATTAAATTCATACGAAGTAATTTTTTTACGATAATGTTATCAATAAATGTGTTTTAAAAGAATATCAATCTCTAAAAAAAATCTCTAAACCTCTAATTGTCACTTAAAGGCAACACTTAGAGAACTTATTACGACATTCATTCCTTTCATGTTTTATTTTGAGGTCTTTTTACGTTTCAAAAGTACCGTAGAAGCATGGAAATCTTGAATTCTTGTTTGATGTCGGAAAATGATGAAAATAAGGTTTTAACGCAACGTCATCTGGCGGAACGTCCCCAGTGGTGTCAACAGAGGATGAGATGGTCACGTGCAAGGTGGAGAACCGTTCTCTTCACTGATGAGTCCCGTTTTCTGCTTCGACGAAGTGATGGACGAGCACGCGTATACCGACGTCGTGGAGAACGTTATGCTGCCAGCTGTGTTCAGGAGGGTGTCCCATTTGGAGATGGGAGTGTCATGGTGTGGGCCGGGATTCGTCACGGTGTCAGGAAACCCCTTGTGCATGTTATGGGTAACCTCACAGGAGTACGGTATAGGGACTTGATCCTACAGCCTTACGTTGTTCCTCACGTCAACGTCCATGGTGGTCTCTTTCAGCAGGACAATGCTCGACCACATGTTGCACGTGTGTGTCAAGACTTTTTTTTAGCGTAGCAATGTCCAGACATTGCCATGGCCAGCCAGGTCACTAGATTTTTCACCAATTGAGCATCTCTGGGACGAACTGGATCGACGCGTGCGCAGTAGGAATCCCCCACCCCAAACACTTCCAGGACTTCTTGCAGCACTTCAGCACAAATGGCAGAACATTCCACAGGCTGTGATAGACAACTTGATTGCATTCATGGGTCGTCGGTGCCAAGCAATAATCAATGCCAATGGTGGCCATACCCGATACTGACATTTGTGCACCCCTGTGATGTTGAAACACTTCATGTTTATTCTGAATAAAATTTACTGAACAGAGATCTTCAAACAGCGTTTTAGTTTTCATTTTAATGTTTAACTTGCATCTGTGGTCTTTATATTGAACTTTGAAAGTCAGTGTCTAGTTTCCTTTTTTGAAGAGTTTATATCAAATCATTTATCAATTCACTGTTAAATTTTCAGGAGTTCATCTATGTTTTATCACTCTTAACCTCAGAAATCACTTTTGATTAATATTCACTAAAACAACAACTAGATTATTTTATCAGTAAGTCAAGATCATCAACATTGAAAAAGCGTTCTTCATAATAAAAACATCCAATTCATCAATATTCCTCAGTTAAAGGAAACACATACTTCTTTAGTACTGTATTTCTTTGAAACATTTGGCTTGGATTTTCAGCTGTTTAAAAACTGTCAATACTTTTAGTAAGAATCAATGCCAAGTTTAATGTTCAGCAAAGAGACACAAGAGGCCCTTCAGTGAAAAAAAATGAAACCCGCAATCATCTGTGTATTTCTTAAGCTATGAAAACATTCACTCTAAAATAGATGTCACCAATTGAGCATCTTTGGGACGAACTGGATCGACGCGTGCGCACTAGGAATCCACCACCCCAAACACTTACAGGACTTCTTGCAGCACTTCAGAACATTCCACAGGCATTGATTGTGATTGACAACTCGTCGGTGCCAAGCAATAATCAATGCCAATGGTGGCCATACCCGATACTGACATTTGTGCACCCCTGTGATGTTGAAACACTTGTGCACCTGTGCATTTCAAGATCATGCTTATTCTGAATAAAATTTACTGAACAGAGTTCTTCAAACAGCGTTTTAGTTTTCATTTCAATGTTTAACTTGAATCTGTGGTCTTTATATTGAACTTTGAAAGTCAGTGTCAAGTTTCTTTTTTTGAAGAGTTTATTTTGTTAAAATGAATTAATTACAATGTCAAACTGAAGATCCTTCAAAACTGATAGTATTTGGAGTTGTGGAACTCGTTCATGCCAAAGGGTAAGCAGAAACAAATTGATGTCATACAGATGGTTACATTCTTGAATATCTCATTCAAATAATGACAAATGCTGAAAATGCTGTAAAATGACAAACATCCAATTAGGTTAAGAATATTCTTTATATCGACAAATATTTTGTAGAAATTAAAGATGATATCGACAAATATTTAGCACAAATTAAAGATGATATCAACAAATATTTAATACAGAATAAAAAATTTATATACAATATTTAATACAGATTATTAAGGATGATATTTACAATATTTAATACAAATTAAAGTTTATATATACAAATATTTATTTCAGATTAAAAATGATATTTACCAACCCTTTCAAACCTATTCAAATATTTGCAAAGTGATTAAATATCTTGAAAATATCTTGAAAATACGATATTTAATATAATTAATTTTTTGAAAAGAAGTATCTTAATCTTTGTAAATAACTGGTAAAAAACTATTATTTAACATTGTTTAGTAAATGTTTTATAAATACCTGTTAGATAAATTAACATTACCGACGTCTCCCTGGAAAGCCTTCCTCAAGATAGATCACACACCACATGCTCGCACGCCAGGTAGCGTCCCTCTTCAATCTGTGTGATCTATGTTGAGGAATTCACAGGGAAGCATTGAGGATGTTAAATGTTAAATATTCAAGAATATATTAATTTTATGATATTGATAAAGAATTTAAAAGGAATATTCCAACATAATTTAATCATTTATATTTGCAGGGTAATGATACCTTGATGCAAAAAAGGAAATCACTTTTAAGTTAAACTTACACACCCCTATTGCAGATACAGCAACGTGCATTACCACTAGACAAAATACTGTGTCAAGGTGTCCTCGACCACCCAGCTGTGAGTGAGTCCCTGGTGGGTAAACTTGGTTCGTCAAATGACTCCAGCCTAGCTGTATATAGGTGCTGTACAAATGTTAGATATTGTAGAAATAAACATGATTGTTTAAAAGAAAACGAATTATCACAGTTAAAGGCAAAACATATTTTGTGACTACCGATTACTGGCAGGCAATTACCTACACCAAAGTGGAAGTCAACTTCGTCCCCTGATGCGCAGACATGTGGGTCTTGCAGATGAAGTGGTATATATTCCGATAACACTTGTTGAGTTGCCATACATACAATGAATACGCTTGCACTTATATTTATTTGATAGCATTTCACAACTCATAATTAATTTTTTTTAAAAATATAACTTGATCAATGAAAGATCATGAATTATTTCCAATAATATAACTTTCGAAAACAGCATAATCACACATGTAAGACAAAGATTAAAATGAAAACATATATTCCAATAACAGTTGTTGAGTTGCCATACAGACAATGAAACTGATACGCTTGAACTGATATTTATTTGATAGCATTTCATAACTCAGAATGAATTACAAAAACAAAAACGAACTTGAAAAATGAGAGATCATGCATTAGTTTCCAATAATATAATCTTCGAAAACAGCATAATCACGCATATAAGAATTAGATTAAAATGAAATAACAATAAATATCAATACGTGTTTTATTACAGCTTAATGATGTCATTTCGTCAGGCGCTCAAGTTTCCGTGGACTATAAGCTGCTCGTTGCGGAGAAATCGACTATCAAATTCAGACATGGAACAGGGTTAATACCATGTGTTTTGTCAAAATCAATCGTGGTTACAGTTGATGAATAAGGTAAATCCTTAGAGATTTAAGAGTTAAACACGCCTTTTATTGGACACTAGAATCGAAATAAGTTTGAAAAATTGGAAGATAGGAATGGAGTGGTCAATAAGAACACCGGAATGAAATAAACTTATAATAAGATATAAAAATACTAAAGTTTAACTTATCAGTGCGCACCGTAACATCTTTGAATGTATAGAGCACTCTGTCTACCCACAGGGTCTACTGTGAATTATTCCTTTATCATCAAAGGTGTTCTCCCGATTAATACATCCGATCTGTGTCTGTCAACTGACTTGAAAAGGGAGAAAACCACTCAATCGGTATAGAGGGGGTGCCCTACACATTCTTTAGACGGCGCCAATCAATATGGTCATCAGGAAGGTGTGGTACCAATAGACCGAAGTTTTTTTGGGATTGGACTGACGTTGTGAATACTCCGTTTTATTCTAACAATTTATATACATATGTACTTCACCCTTTGTCGGAAAAGATGCTGCAAGATCTAAAAGGTTGATGACACGATAATCAATAAAGACTGTGATCATCAATGGCAATTATCTCGTTAAATTAGTCAATTGAAAAGCATAATTCTCTATAATCGTAACCCTACGACGGAACATGAATAATGCATCTTTACTGCTAGCGTTATTATCCTGAACGTATATTGCGATTATGGACTATCACATACAAGGTACATGTAATACCAAATTGTCTGTAAATCGCTTTGCGTCTGGTTGTGTTTATAGAGAAAGACAATTCAACTAAGACGTCGGCTAAGTTACCTTCATCAAATTAAATTTCACATAAACACAATTTTTACCACGCATTCAGCATAATGATCCTGTACCCTATATATAATAAGAATTTGATTTTATATTATATAAATCGCTATATGTTTAGAAAATGTTTCGAAAAGCAGTTTTTCGACTTCTACGAACTTAAATCTTACGGGGTTTATCCTTAGTGTTTATCGTGTGTTTGTATGTGCATGACATTATGTATATAGTATATAAGGTTCACTATCAGTGTAGTTAATTCTTGAATTAAGAACTTTTTGTATCTCACTTGGCTCACTTACAGAGATTATGTACGACATTGAAAACATCAATGATACAGCACCGTGCCTAAAGTGTTGCAAGAAAAATGGCCGCCGCCGAAAGAACACGTTCTCAATTGACATTTTCATGTCATAAACAAACAATTTAAAAGAAGTTTTCTTACCCTTTTTTGACTAGTATTTGGTGATATAACCTCTTTGAATCCCTACACTCCTCAATCTACGTGGAATTGACTGGTATAAACTTGATATGTAGACAGGAGTCAAACTTTGCCAGATCCTAGAGACACAGTCAATGAGGTCCTGTCGTGTTTTGAGGCCAACAGTTTCTTTACTCAGTCTAAGTTTAATACATTTCCACACATTTTCTATAATATTTAGGTCAGGTGATTGTGCAGGCCAGTCAAAAGTTGGAAGGTTGTTGTCAGTTTTCCACCCAGTGGTCAATCTTGATCTATGGGGTGTAGCATTGTCATCTTGGAAAATGAATTCATCATTTCCAAATACTTTGGTCACAACAGGCCATAAATGTTCATCTATGAGGTCTATGTACTTCTGTGAGTTCAGGGTACCCTCAATTGGCACAAGTGTTCCAACACCATCCTTCGTAATACAGCCCCAAAACATGCAACTAATGCGAGCCGGTACCTTCAGTGCGTTCAGATACTCGTGTCTCCACTTCTCATCAGATTTTCTCCAAACATAAACAGATTTGTTCTTGCCAATTACAACCTGAGTTTCATCGGAGAAAATAATTTTCTTCCAATAGTTAAGTGGTAAATGTCTTTTATTTCTACACCAAGCAATCCTCTTTCCTCGTTTACCTTAGAAATTGTGATAGTCTTCCTAATCGCACATTTTCGGAAACCATAGAAATGTAGCCGTCTTTGAACAGTTCTTTTAGATAAAACCTGATTATATACATTGTTGAATTCATAAGTCAAATCTGTCAAAGACTGTCTCCGATTACCTTTTACCATCCGGCAAAGTCGGCGATCACTTCTTTGGTTAGTCAATTTTGGCCTCCCACTTCTAGCCTTATTTTCCACTGAACCAAATGCTGAAAATTTCTTCCAAATTCTTGAGACAGTGGACTCATGTATTCCTAAAATTCTTGCAATGTTAGAATTCTTATCTCCATTCTGTTTTAAAAATATCAATCTTTCTTTCAACTGGGGGGTCACTTCCCTCCTGACAGTAGCCATTACTTCATCTCCAATGTAAACAGGATGCCGTCTGCTTCACCCACTTCCTGTAGGTGCTAGGTGCAAAAGTACCCCCTAAAATATGTTGTCAGACAAAATTTCATTTTTGGATGTAAGAACTAAATTTTTTGTTTCCAAATACATATCGGCAATCACTGACTAAAAACAACAGCGGCCATTTTTCTTGCAACACTTTTGGCACGGTGCTGTTGATCAAATGATCAAATGAGAAAAGGACTAAACTTACTGAATAAGATTCCAAGTTTTGCACACTAAAAAAAGATGATGACATTAAGAAATTTGATGGGGTGAAATTTTGAGGTTGAGAAAAGTTTATGTTGACTTGCCAACTGAAAATGATTCTGATATATAATTTGTCAATCTAAAAGGTTTGTTATACTTGATCTAGTCTATTGATTACACATTATTTTTGTGCCAGAACTACTTCCAAGTGCTTATACATCACTTTGAAACTTTAATTTGATATTCATGTCATTCTTCTTCCTTAATGTTTTCTAGATTACATTTTTGCAATTAAGAGGTGATCAAAACCAATTGTTCTTCTGTTGTTTCAGTACGTGCCATTTCCGTTTAAACAGATCACAGGATACAAATCATGTCGATTGAAGAAATATGTTAGCTTATACCACAGTTATTAACATGTTCTTTCGTTTAAATGATCTTAATGTCATTAGGTTATGAGATAAACCTATCTAACTTTTTAAAAAAAGAAAAGAATGACATGTGTGGTCTAGGGGAGTGATTTATTGATCTAACCCCTGATCTGTATACTTGCACAAATTAATCAAGGCTTCATTCAATCATCCATTTGTGGAGACCGCTCTCTTCCCCTTCTCATCACTCCCTCCAAGCACCGCCGCATCATTTACGGAATAAGGGAGGTCATAATCCTGAAGATATAGGGGATTTACGTCAACCACGTTTCTACTCAATTAGCCTGGAATGAAGAGTTCGCCGTATATGTCTTTGTGACTGTCATTTTGACCTAGTCGAAATATCAGCACTGGTTCTGGTGCAGAAAAAAATGTATTTAACTGTTTAATTGTGATAGGTTCCATTTTTATAAATTCAAAGCAGTTTCTTGACTAAATAATTTGCAGACAATACTTTTAAAATAAAAATGTAACGGGTTCATAGATCACAGCCAAAAATATATACAGATATGTAGTATGCGGGAAACATTTATGTCATTAGCAAAACGAGGTATATAATCAAAATCTAAATTTTAGACTTTTTTATTTCTTCAATTAAATATTATTTAGCACAGCTAAGCCCAAATATTTGTGCCAAAACGGGAGATACAAGGCAACGGTTAAAACTATCTTGTTTTGTTATTCACAAGTTACGAATTGCTGCAAACTGTTTTTGAATAACAAAGTTGATATCGATGTTTTGTATATTTAAGATTCTTTCCCTATTTTAGAAATCCCTGACAAACAAAATTCTGTATTAATAAGAGTATAATGGTCTGACGAAAAGATTGTTGAATGTATCGAACGAAAGTTGACACTTAATTTCATGATATTTGCATGTAATTTGAACTTGATAAAACAAACTCTTGTTCAGCAGTTCTAGATAAGACGTGGGTCGGACCGAATGTTTTTTACAATCTTAAGTTTTTCAATTTTACTTACATATGTGCTCATGATCAAAACTTAGCACACTAAATGTTCAAGTGAAGTCAAGTTTATTCCGAGGTGAAGGTGAAGTTAGGTGATTGAAGGTTTAAGAGTATTTTACTTATATCACAGCTGCTATTTTATAGTAGGGAGAAACCCTGCAAGGCTATTGTTGCTATGCATTGCGGTGATACCTATGACCATCGGCTAGGACTAGCGAACAATGGGTGGTAAAGCTCTGAAATTCATTAAAATACCGACACCTTACTGCATGTACAACAGCTTTCTATTTCAAAGTTGCCGAGCTCTGGCGGGATCCACGCACAGGCGCCGGATCATGTAAGTATATATACATGTGGGTATATAACATAAACAAGGTATGACAGAGTCGTGTCTGCAAGGGAACCGGAAATGATTAAACTGGTTTCCTGGCTCGATCACCCTATGTAAACTTAGTAAATAGATCCCAGTTCCCATATCCGGTCCCCTTGCAGATTTGTCTCTATCGTACCTTGTTCATATGTATATGTTATTTAGCTAGTAGTGAATATCTACATGTTATATATAGAGTCAGGTTCCTTTGGATCCAAGCTGATTAAAAATTACGAAAATTGTAAAAAATATGTTTGTCATTTTTTGGAAACCAAACTTTTAAAATTTGATCGAAATAAATAGTTTCAATTGATTCATAGCAGTCGTTTGTATAAATGTAATGTACATACGGACATAATCTGACAATCTAATTTGTAATTTTTCAAATCCTTAGAAAATTGGAGATTCTTCAAACGTGCCTTCTAAACAGACCAACAATTCAAACTTGATGATAGATCACTGTCTCATGTTACGTGACACATCAAATTAGAATACGTCTCCACTGGATAGCTTTGATGTTGGTCATGAAGTGTTTAGATATAAATGTAACATGGATATTATGAACTAAATAAGAATATGGACCCTAACTCAATATTTTTTCCCTTGAAATTTAATATAATTTTGTGAAGCAAGGTAGAATATGCATACAAATGCAATTTTCAACTAACCTCTTTCAAATTCGAGTCCGGTTTGCTTCACAATGACCACCGTCTATCTGGCTAAAGTAAGCCCCTAGGGGTGAGATCACTGATTACTACAACATCAGCAAGATAATCGTTTTGCTTGGAGCAACAATGGTGTAGACTACATTGTTATACTGATACTATTCTCACCAAACCGGGAGAAAGTTATCTCAGCTTCTACAAAAGATTAATCTTTTTTCACTTCTTTAGAAAAACGAAACCAAACTTTGTCTGTCTAGACCGTGGCACGATAATAAACACCAATTCACTTGCTAGTTAACAAATTTGAGAAGTAATTGTGAAGAAACTTCATTTCACTTCTTTATTTACGAAGGACGATTTTGTCTCGGGTACATGAGAAGTAGATGTTTTTACTCATGATAATTGTAGACTTGTTTTTTTTGTTTGTATACAAGGAGAAGTAGAGAAGAAGGAAAGAGTTTATTTAATTCTGAATCGTGTATCTTTCAAAATTTAGTACTTTATTATGCATCATATTATGCATTATACCACCAAGGAGGTTAGAACAATATACGACTTATAACCATTGCAGAAAACATTTAACCGATCTTAATTCCGATCACAATTTTCGTAATTGCTAAGTTTGATGACTTGATAAATAGGTAAGGTCTACTGTCACACCCCAGGTCTCTTCAAACGCTCACTGTTACAGTTTGGTCAAAATCAAGACGATGTAAGTTAATAGAAAATGTATTGTTGGGATGATTTAATTCGTGATCGTTTATAATTACCTTTAGTCAATACGAAATTCTCGTTATGTGTTTCTTATTGACAGATTTCATTAGATATTAATCAAACTTCTTCGATTAGCATGAAACGAAAATAGTAACCAATTACTCTTCGATTGTGATCTCTGCCAAATCAAACATGTCTCTTTGATTACTGAGAAGCTCCCCTCTTTTGTAAAACAATTGGGTTTATCTATCGATGTTAAACAGGAATCTAGAAAACGTCGAATCTACATGCGTTTTTAACACAGTTTCTAGTTTTATCACCTCAGTCATGGCTCTACCCAATGATTGATGGATGGAAATATGACATTATGGATAACTACTAACCGTTCTATTTGCTTACCACTTAATAAAGTTTTAATATAATTATACCATAAATTCTTTTACTTGAGTGTTCGTGATCGTGTCAGTTTTCCATTAAAATTTGTTGAAGCTTCACCTAATTCAAGGATCTATCCGATGATTGATTGGTTGTCGACATTTCACAATCTTTGTGATCACTTGTAGGACAGAAAGCTTCCTAATCGTATAAAAGTACCGGATTATAGACTTACAAAGCTTCTCCTCAATAATCGTGAAAGTTGATATCAACTCTGAGTAATGGAGAAGACTGTGATATCCATTAAATAATTATTTATGTTTGGTCAAAAGAAATGGCAGGAATACATTTCTTATGGTTAATAAGATAATAGTGATATGGAAAAGTGAGCAATGGCTATTATGCTTGCAGTTAGGAATAGAATTGACGGTTACATACCATCAAAATATTCTGTTCATAGTTTTTCTGAAATTGTAATCGTGGTTACTTGGCTATAGGAATCAAAGTACAAAAAAATAAAGATTTCTTTCTTGTTTGTCCATATTGAAAGTTATAACACACATTCAAGTTTCGCTATTGCACAGTTGTTCTGATGGTGCCCCTGACCACTCATGATTATTATTTTTGGACGTTATTTTTTTCTTATCAATAGCTTAAGGCTTTAAAATTACCTATTTCAACGTGAGGAAATTCAAAAATGCTCATTAAATTTGTCTGCCGTACCATAACATTTTTAATTTCGTAATCGCAACATTTTTGTCAACCGTGTTAGTTAAACGATGACTAATGCCGTAATGACATTCATAAAAGTGACTTTAATTATTAGCGAATGTGATTTGCCAGTACTGGTACAAATGTATGTCCTAATTAATAGTGAAAGTATTTTATGTTCACGCATCTTGATCGTACATTGAATGTGTACAAATCGATATTTTCATATTCTTATGAGACAGATGACAGAATTAATGGTTACGATTTTGTTACATCATCGTTGCCTAATATGATCATAAATAGACATAGATAACAGGAGATCATCTTGTGAAACATTTTATTACATTAATTTAATAAATAAATATCAATCAAATACGGATTTTAGAAATGATTTGATATAAATAAATATCATTTACAATCGAACCACCCTGGGTTACTCAGGCCGTAAGTTCAAATCTTCGTCAGTATTCGATACCTCATGTTTTACAAACGTGGATTACTGTACAAATATTATTTACACAGTTAATACATAATAATACATTTGCAGTAATTTTCCTACAGATTCATCCCTTATCTCGTTAATAGATTAGTCATTGGTTAAGGATTCATAAAAATAAAGATCTGAAGGTTAATCATTTTGGTCAGAATCGTGGGTGTAGTGGATCGTAACATGGAGCCATGTAGGCTGAAGTATATTCAAAATCATCTCAGGGTGTGTCCGAAATCAACATAATTGGTATAACGGGAGGACGAAGTCATCAGCACTCCGGTACATTAGCTTTGTAGTCGCATGTCTGTTTCTGGCTGTTGAAGACAAGACCTCCGGGGCAGGGTCTGTTGTCTATCAGGTTGCCATGAAGACAAGTGGCATAGACGTTGCATCCGGTACAAGATTTGTAGTCGCCATTATTGCGGCCGTCGCAATCAGAAACACACGCATCGACACCGGGTAGGCTGCAGAAACGAATATAAGCATATTTTACGATCAGCTTTCAATCATCGGCTAGACATGTATGATAAAAAAAAAGCACATCGAAATATGAAACCCTACGTTTAAACGTCTGTAGTTAATGTTAACACGAATGTAGCTCATGCACGCACTTGGAAATATAAATAGATGTTAGCAAAACAAAAACCATTGATAAATATTCTGCTTGAGTGATAAAGTGAACAATTTTTCGGTGTCGTCATAAAAAGTAAATCATATTCACACCAACCTTTCCTGTGTACAGGTAGTAGACTCGTTCATGCAACGTTTGAAGCTGTCGTCCCACACCTGTCCCCCCACACAGTCCCTCTCGTACAGCACTCCTCCGATACACGTGACGAATCCGTCACACCCCCTGCACGACTGGTAGTCCCCTTCCGTCAGCTCGCTACACGTGTCCATACACAGCACCGGCTCCAATTCCATACCTAGGAAATATATAATTTAGTTTAGGAATATATACTTACTAATGTTCGAGATTTTAAAGCGCTTCCAGCGTAGCTGATTTCGCTCTGTGACATAATACATGATACTTATTATTAAATACATATCTCAGGCTAATACTCCACTTCGTTGTAAATGAATATGTCGGTAATATGAATAAGGTATGGTACTTGTGATAATACACACAAGCACTGAGTCGAACTTTACATTCTGTATAGATTTAATGAAAAATGATATTTTGGATATCTATATGGCGCTTATTCAATGTACTAAGACATGCTCAAGGGCTACCGTCATTATACACCCTGTGTACTCACAAAGAATCTACTTTGCGCAATGCGCGACCGTGTAGGTATGCTAATCCTTTTTTCAAATGCCAATTTCACTAGATAGGTGGATTTGGTGCAGTTTGAAAGCAGTGCCTTGCCTAAGGGCACTACAAAGTATGTGACAAATATTAAACATAGATAAGATATGAAATAACTAATTCTAAGTTGTGAACTAATCGATGCTTATCAGTACTTTCTCACCACAGGGTCGAACGCCTAACCTTGGTCAAAAGTTGGGTGCGTTTAAACTTTCTATAACATGTGGACGCTACTTCAGATATCGATAAAATCATAGACTTTTACTTCGCTGGTATTTCCATGAAATAAAAGTTGAGTCGTTCTAATTTATGAGAAATATAAAATATTGAAATGTTCGTCGAACAATGGATCGCTTATTACTGCTGAGTAACCGCTTTTGACAAGATAAAGGCTTTACTGATAAAATACAATCAAATATAGAAATTCAGGAAATGTTTTGTTGACGACATAGCTGAGACGACGATTCTTTTAATAGTAGTCAATACAGTAATCCGTTTTCAGTCACTTGATATTTTCATAGTATCATAATCTAAACATAATACAGTCAATGAAATGTTGCATTATTTTTTTAAAACCCAAGGGAAATCATATGGTGACTCTTTAAGTATTCACTATATACACGCGTTTTTTAAAAATATATTATCAAATTAATGGAATTTAGAATCACAAAAGTTTTAGTGTTTGAAAAATTGGATACGTATACTGAAAATAAAACAAATGATTTGCAAATGCAAGAATATATGATCGTTTTACCAGTTGTCGTATGTAGTGAACAAAGTGCGAAAAGGACAGCAAAAGAACCGACGACTTTGGTGAAAGAGATCATTTTCGTTCGTACAGGTGAAAATTCCTGTAACAAAGAGTGAATCATTAAAACAATTTTTAATAAACAAGCGAGCATTATCATGAAAACATGTGAATGTCTATTTATAAGAATAGTCCAAATAAGATTTACTTTCGCGCAAAGAATACATCAACATCATATACAGAAATGCAAACTGTACATGTCACTTTAAATTCATATTTACCAATATGAAGACGCTTTCGCAAGGTCAAATTTGCTTATACTTACAGATCTGAGCAACTTACTGAAGACGATGTGATGAAGACGCCGAGTTACCCCCCTTTATATTGCCCTCGTTGGTGTATGACGTCATAGTGCATTTTTGCCATCGGCAACTTGAAATTAAGATAAGAATGAGTTCAAAGCTGTCCGCTATCACAGCGATGGCCTAACGAGGTGTTATAACTGTAATCAGTTAATTCTTTAATTGGGTCTCGTTGATGCATGTCTATCTCATCGCAACCATAAGGGTTTCACGGATTATGCGTTAATATTCATTTATTACTGGTGTCCTGTGGGAAAATATTTTCAGATTTTACATACATAAAATTGAGGAGTTTCTTAAAGGCAAAATAATAGCCTTATGACTATAGAAGTAAAAGCTCGTGAAATGGAACTGAGAATAAATATGATATGGCCGCTATCATCTCGTGCAATGGTTGAATTATAGTCTGGTTAATAAGGATATTTTATGAAGCGTTATATTTCAAAGTCACATAGAGGCATTATTGAACTTTGGTATGATTTGTTCTGGTCTTTTCTCCACTTCACTCTGATGACAAAAAATGATTTTCGGAAATCTTGCTTCAAGCAGGAAAAAAGGTATATTTCTCAAAGATTCGCTAAAAATTCTGCTAAAATTGTCTCAAAGAAATACTCCGTGAATACATGGACCAAACCTCATGAAATGTGTAATTTTATTTTGAGGTAGTGACTGTTTCTGAAAAGTTCATCATAATTAAAAGATTGTGAGTGGAGTGTCAATGAAACGGTGTGAAATAACGATTCTGTTCGTAAACCGCTTCGCTAAAACAAAATTGTTTGAAAATTCAAAAACGTAATATTCATTTTGCACGTCAGCGATTCATTGGAAAGTAAGAATTGTCTTATATTTTAGGCTTTTTTTGTGAGATGTGGTAATAAATATAATTATATTGGTGTTTGACAACTTTAAACACCAGATACAATGCCAAGAGAGGCACGGAGTGTTTCTTTAATAAACGACTTACACACCTGTGAAAAATCCTTATACCATGAGACATCATGTAGGTTTCTTATTATACTAAGGAATGGAGAGTTATATGGAGAGGGTATTTACTTACGTTAGATATATTCAACAAACTGCATTTTGAACAAAGTTTGTAATCAAATGGTTCATTTTCATGTGACAATGTTGAAGACATGTGCCATACTTAAACACTGAACTTTAATTATTTGAGCAGGAAAATGACGACTCAATTTGGAAAATGTAAGTACATTTGTTCATTTTATTTGGTTTTTGTTTGTGTTCATAACATCGCGAACAAATTTGTACGTTTTAATTTTACAAGCCACGGTTAACTTATTCTTACATCCAAGAAAGAATAAAACAATGAGAAGTTTAGCAACTTGAGAGCGCTCCGGAATAACAAGACATTGTTGACCTGCTCTGCTTTGTGGAAATGTTGAGCATCGTTGACGTTAATCTTCTCTAACTTCACTAAAACTATTCCTAGACGTTATCTTGAATGCCGTCAATTTCCTAAACGAATACAAGCAAACAATGAGCAAGATAACGTTGTGATAAAATACACCAAATGAGCCCCGAATAAACAGAAATCATATACACAGTGTTAATGCTTTGGTTTAAGATAAACTTATCCATATTCCTTTAAACGATGTGTGTAAAATCTCAGGTTTCTGATAAATATGCAAGGTTGTGAGACAAACGGTAATAACTTCTGAACGTTCTGAGGTATGATTCATTAAATGCAAATAAACATTGTTCGAAGATACTTTGATTAATCTATACGAATATAATTATAAAGAACGCTAATTGCATTTATATTGAGGAATGCGAACGGAGTTGCCTTCTCGTTAAATGTTATGTGCTTTATACACGCAATGTCGACATATTTCACTTTTACTTAATATGCTCACGCCGAAATCAAACGATACCATAGTTATTGTTAAAAGTTTAGAATAATCCATGCTGTTATGTTTCATTGGAAGTAAATGTTTTCTCAGCAGATATCTTTAATGATGTTTTAAAGACAATTCGCAGCATGGAACATATACATATTAGGTTTAAAGAGGGGTTGTAGTGCACACACATCTGTACCATAACATATGAAGAATTCCCTCTGTGCTACAGTGCCCTTCACTTTCAGAATGAAAGCGATTTTTGGCATTTATGTTTAGATAAATATGCATTTAGCAGGTTTATGTCAGCTTTATGTTTCTCGTTTTAATGTCGCTCACGCCATAAAATCTTATGTGATTAACTTAAGTTTATGTTATAATTGATAGGTCCCTTATGGATTTGGAGATATTCTAGATAATCGCCAGGATCTAGCCAGTTTGCTCTTATTGGTGGTGATAACTTACTATTAGATCGAACGCAAAGAGATAGAGTATTTTTCACTTTAAAGGGGCACAGAGTATGTTGTTTGGGTCAAATATGTCAAACTTCATAAATGGTGATATTTTATCGAGAAGTAGCGGTAGGTTCAGAAAATCAGAATCTTAATGCTTATGAGTTTAGTAAACTGATGATAAATGGGTTAGTGTCGTGATTTGTGATCGAAAACCGGATGTAACTTCAGTTAATCGAATTATGTGCTACGAAGATCATCTCATTGGACCTTAGGTCTACCTGATTTAAGGTACTCTCAAATTGTTATACATTCAGTACGAAAGCGAATGAAATGAAATGAAAATGAATTCTGAAATGCAAATGAAACGCGTATTTGATATTTATTCAAATTATTCAATCTCGCATGTTTTATTACTACACAGAGATAGTTTCCTTTCCAGTTGAAATGAACATGTAAATATAACCAATTTGTAAGAATTTTGCCCTGAATATATTAGGAGTATTTAAAAAGTACGATTTTGAGCATGGTACGACCATGGAGGTGTATACATTTGGTGTTCATACATGTATATATTATGTCTTTCAAACGATATTGGCAAACAGCCTAATGCTAGCTTTTAGATATGCCGCCTCAAAAGAACATTAGACGAAGCACAATGGCCATAACAGTATAGAGATACACAATTGAAAAATAAAGATGGTTGACAATTTAGGCTTCTGATCATTTTCGGAGATATATGTATTTCAAAATATGTGAAATCAGCACAAACAAAAAGGCGCGGTACCTATCTACATTAAGTTAGTAAAATACCTTCAATAGTAAGATCTTATGATGTACTTATTTCAATGATCTTAAATCTAAGAGATCATATGACGTTGATTAAAGATTAAACTCTTTTACATCTCAATATTCATTTGATCCTGTAACATTAAGTACAAAATATGAATTTAATTAGTCTTTATTGACTACTTTTCACTGCAATTATAAGCTTATCAGACGTGTAGCCATTATAACCCTAAACATTCATTAATCAGTTGAAAATCTAAATCGGTGGTTATCAGAGGGGAAAAACTTCCTATTTCTTGTGTAGGCCGGTAAACCAAAAGGTCAGCTTCATGAGCAGACATCATTGAAATATACTAATTAAAATGAGATTAGCTTGGTCGTAATTACATTTATCGATTACAATTAAACAACGATGTCACTATTGTGGGAAGAGTGGCTTATTTTACACGTCAAAAGCTAATTAGATTTCCTGCATAAGAGGGATTCCATGCTTTAAATTTCCGATGATGTTTTCAATTATGCTTTATAAAGATGTAAATGAAATTTCTTTTATTCGAAAAGTAAGTTTTTCGAAGTGCCTTGACCAATCATGAAATACAAACATTCACCTGTGAACAAACTTGAGCAAGTGTGTAAGTAAGCGAATGTTTTATTGAAAAAATGTGTGATTGTGTCGTACAAGTGAAGCGTTCAATTGAAAAATGAATGTAGATACGTTTGCACCAGTGTTTGTACATCTCTCATTGTGGTATACGTACAAATGCTTTTATTAATATGTTATCATTTTTTATTGTATACCTGTGGTATTTAGTGACTGAAATAAGCCCTATGGTCAGGTGTTTCATATATGTTGTGCATTTCTGTATTTATCATATATTTTACACAAGAAAATTACGCTTTAGTAAACACCCGCTCTCTTCTCATCTAATTTTACATTCTCCATTGCACAGTTTTTCGAACCTTGATGTTTTCCGTCATTTCCAAGGTAAAATGAAGTGGAATAGAGGAAAGCATTTTGCCATATAGAAGCAGAACACAACAGGTAAGAACGTTATTACATTCAGGCCGAGGTTCTCGGCACATGATGTTACTGTTAAGCATATGTCACTATTCATCATATTATTGGTCTCCGGGCCATATATTCCAAATAAATATCTGTCTCACTGTCTTTTTGTCTAAGGATGTGAAGTACAGAGGATACATAGACAATAACTAACGAGTGACGGGGAATGACAGATTATCTTTCCCGAGTTATATTAATTTCGTAATTCTCAAACCTTGGCGAGAGAATTACACAATCAATATAACGAGGGAAAGATAATCTGTCATTTCCGTCACGAATATGATCGAAATAATCGTTCCTCTATAAAGGATTAGGGTTGCGAATTTCCAAATTCATACGCATGTGCTGTGGTTTTGCTTGACACATACATACGCACGGCTAAATTGTAATTTGTGAAAATGTTTCAAAATAATAGCTAAATGTAGTTGTTGTTGAACGTTTAATCCTGTTTTCATAACTGTCATTCAAACTAATTACATTTTACAGTTTTATGTTAATTTGAAGAGGTCAGCGACGCCCTATAATAATAATACAAGACGGCTGAACTTGTGACGTAGCTGATGACACTGTGACGTCTTAGCCGCTCGTGTCTATGACGTCATTACGATAAAACGGAACCAGGCGCTTCTTCGCGCTTTTAGCTAAACTTATTCAATAATCGCTCATTTCTATGATTTTCTGCAATGGGGTAGGCTTATTTCACATTGTTTGTTGCGGCACATCTGAGAAATGACGACTGGCAACTACATTGAATAAATAAACATTGTTAACATTCAGTCTAAGGGTAAACAAATAACCAGTCGGGACAAGTTTGAAAGATGAACATCAATCAATCAAATGCCAAGAAAATGTGTAACTTCCGTGTGACTTACAGAAAAAAATATTACCCTGTGTCCATCTTCCCATATGGGTAATATAACTAGTTTAATCACAAAAAAGCAATTATCACTCACAGACTAGGGACTGAATTCGAATGAACAATTATAAGAAACTGACAATGAATCAAATATTTCCAGACTGGCCAAACTAAGGACTCATCTAGGCAGTATTTAATCCAATATGACGTAATGAAGTTAAACTTTTCTATAACATTAAATGTTGGACACTCATTGATCTGCATCTCAATTGCTGTTCATTAATTGTTAAACATTTATTCATTGTTGTTATGGTTCACATGCTGTGCACAAAGCTCCAGATGATTCGATTTTTTATTTTTGATGTCCAATAACACAGAATCGCTGTGTACAGATTAGTAAGAATATTTGGTAATCGCGTCGTATTTACTTGGAACATTGGGCCATTTCTATACTTCTTCTATTGACTTTAACCCATAGAATACAGCAATCATGCTCAAGGGAAATTTTTTTATTGAAAAAATGGCCATCTGATGAAATAATCCACTAAAGGTTTGCACAATTATATTATTATTTGACTAAACAGTCAATACGCCAGAAATGTTTGTTTTTCTTTGGACATATATTTTACGATTTTTTACCATTAAATCAAAGTTCTAGAAAGGAAAAATCTAACTTTGCTCTTATTGGTGGTGATAACTTACTATTAGATCGAACGCAAAGAGATAGAGTATTTTTCACTTTAAAGGGGCACAGAGTATGTTGTTTGGGTCAAATATGTCAAACTTCATAAATGGTGATATTTTATCGAGAAGTAGCGGTAGGTTCAGAAAATCAGAATCTTAATGCTTATGAGTTTAGTAAACTGATGATAAATGGGTTAGTGTCGTGATTTGTGATCGAAAACCGGATGTAACTTCAGTTAATCGAATTATGTGCTACGAAGATCATCTCATTGGACCTTAGGTCTACCTGATTTAAGGTACTCTCAAATTGTTATACATTCAGTACGAAAGCGAATGAAATGAAATGAAAATGAATTCTGAAATGCAAATGAAACGCGTATTTGATATTTATTCAAATTATTCAATCTCGCATGTTTTATTACTACACAGAGATAGTTTCCTTTCCAGTTGAAATGAACATGTAAATATAACCAATTTGTAAGAATTTTGCCCTGAATATATTAGGAGTATTTAAAAAGTACGATTTTGAGCATGGTACGACCATGGAGGTGTATACATTTGGTGTTCATACATGTATATATTATGTCTTTCAAACGATATTGGCAAACAGCCTAATGCTAGCTTTTAGATATGCCGCCTCAAAAGAACATTAGACGAAGCACAATGGCCATAACAGTATAGAGATACACAATTGAAAAATAAAGATGGTTGACAATTTAGGCTTCTGATCATTTTCGGAGATATATGTATTTCAAAATATGTGAAATCAGCACAAACAAAAAGGCGCGGTACCTATCTACATTAAGTTAGTAAAATACCTTCAATAGTAAGATCTTATGATGTACTTATTTCAATGATCTTAAATCTAAGAGATCATATGACGTTGATTAAAGATTAAACTCTTTTACATCTCAATATTCATTTGATCCTGTAACATTAAGTACAAAATATGAATTTAATTAGTCTTTATTGACTACTTTTCACTGCAATTATAAGCTTATCAGACGTGTAGCCATTATAACCCTAAACATTCATTAATCAGTTGAAAATCTAAATCGGTGGTTATCAGAGGGGAAAAACTTCCTATTTCTTGTGTAGGCCGGTAAACCAAAAGGTCAGCTTCATGAGCAGACATCATTGAAATATACTAATTAAAATGAGATTAGCTTGGTCGTAATTACATTTATCGATTACAATTAAACAACGATGTCACTATTGTGGGAAGAGTGGCTTATTTTACACGTCAAAAGCTAATTAGATTTCCTGCATAAGAGGGATTCCATGCTTTAAATTTCCGATGATGTTTTCAATTATGCTTTATAAAGATGTAAATGAAATTTCTTTTATTCGAAAAGTAAGTTTTTCGAAGTGCCTTGACCAATCATGAAATACAAACATTCACCTGTGAACAAACTTGAGCAAGTGTGTAAGTAAGCGAATGTTTTATTGAAAAAATGTGTGATTGTGTCGTACAAGTGAAGCGTTCAATTGAAAAATGAATGTAGATACGTTTGCACCAGTGTTTGTACATCTCTCATTGTGGTATACGTACAAATGCTTTTATTAATATGTTATCATTTTTTATTGTATACCTGTGGTATTTAGTGACTGAAATAAGCCCTATGGTCAGGTGTTTCATATATGTTGTGCATTTCTGTATTTATCATATATTTTACACAAGAAAATTACGCTTTAGTAAACACCCGCTCTCTTCTCATCTAATTTTACATTCTCCATTGCACAGTTTTTCGAACCTTGATGTTTTCCGTCATTTCCAAGGTAAAATGAAGTGGAATAGAGGAAAGCATTTTGCCATATAGAAGCAGAACACAACAGGTAAGAACGTTATTACATTCAGGCCGAGGTTCTCGGCACATGATGTTACTGTTAAGCATATGTCACTATTCATCATATTATTGGTCTCCGGGCCATATATTCCAAATAAATATCTGTCTCACTGTCTTTTTGTCTAAGGATGTGAAGTACAGAGGATACATAGACAATAACTAACGAGTGACGGGGAATGACAGATTATCTTTCCCGAGTTATATTAATTTCGTAATTCTCAAACCTTGGCGAGAGAATTACACAATCAATATAACGAGGGAAAGATAATCTGTCATTTCCGTCACGAATATGATCGAAATAATCGTTCCTCTATAAAGGATTAGGGTTGCGAATTTCCAAATTCATACGCATGTGCTGTGGTTTTGCTTGACACATACATACGCACGGCTAAATTGTAATTTGTGAAAATGTTTCAAAATAATAGCTAAATGTAGTTGTTGTTGAACGTTTAATCCTGTTTTCATAACTGTCATTCAAACTAATTACATTTTACAGTTTTATGTTAATTTGAAGAGGTCAGCGACGCCCTATAATAATAATACAAGACGGCTGAACTTGTGACGTAGCTGATGACACTGTGACGTCTTAGCCGCTCGTGTCTATGACGTCATTACGATAAAACGGAACCAGGCGCTTCTTCGCGCTTTTAGCTAAACTTATTCAATAATCGCTCATTTCTATGATTTTCTGCAATGGGGTAGGCTTATTTCACATTGTTTGTTGCGGCACATCTGAGAAATGACGACTGGCAACTACATTGAATAAATAAACATTGTTAACATTCAGTCTAAGGGTAAACAAATAACCAGTCGGGACAAGTTTGAAAGATGAACATCAATCAATCAAATGCCAAGAAAATGTGTAACTTCCGTGTGACTTACAGAAAAAAATATTACCCTGTGTCCATCTTCCCATATGGGTAATATAACTAGTTTAATCACAAAAAAGCAATTATCACTCACAGACTAGGGACTGAATTCGAATGAACAATTATAAGAAACTGACAATGAATCAAATATTTCCAGACTGGCCAAACTAAGGACTCATCTAGGCAGTATTTAATCCAATATGACGTAATGAAGTTAAACTTTTCTATAACATTAAATGTTGGACACTCATTGATCTGCATCTCAATTGCTGTTCATTAATTGTTAAACATTTATTCATTGTTGTTATGGTTCACATGCTGTGCACAAAGCTCCAGATGATTCGATTTTTTATTTTTGATGTCCAATAACACAGAATCGCTGTGTACAGATTAGTAAGAATATTTGGTAATCGCGTCGTATTTACTTGGAACATTGGGCCATTTCTATACTTCTTCTATTGACTTTAACCCATAGAATACAGCAATCATGCTCAAGGGAAATTTTTTTATTGAAAAAATGGCCATCTGATGAAATAATCCACTAAAGGTTTGCACAATTATATTATTATTTGACTAAACAGTCAATACGCCAGAAATGTTTGTTTTTCTTTGGACATATATTTTCCGATTTTTTACCATTAAATCAAAGTTCTAGAAAGGAAAAATCTAACTTTGCTCTTATTGGTGGTGATAACTTACTATTAGATCGAACGCAAAGAGATAGAGTATTTTTCACTTTAAAGGGGCACAGAGTATGTTGTTTGGGTCAAATATGTCAAACTTCATAAATGGTGATATTTTATCGAGAAGTAGCGGTAGGTTCAGAAAATCAGAATCTTAATGCTTATGAGTTTAGTAAACTGATGATAAATGGGTTAGTGTCGTGATTTGTGATCGAAAACCGGATGTAACTTCAGTTAATCGAATTATGTGCTACGAAGATCATCTCATTGGACCTTAGGTCTACCTGATTTAAGGTACTCTCAAATTGTTATACATTCAGTACGAAAGCGAATGAAATGAAATGAAAATGAATTCTGAAATGCAAATGAAACGCGTATTTGATATTTATTCAAATTATTCAATCTCGCATGTTTTATTACTACACAGAGATAGTTTCCTTTCCAGTTGAAATGAACATGTAAATATAACCAATTTGTAAGAATTTTGCCCTGAATATATTAGGAGTATTTAAAAAGTACGATTTTGAGCATGGTACGACCATGGAGGTGTATACATTTGGTGTTCATACATGTATATATTATGTCTTTCAAACGATATTGGCAAACAGCCTAATGCTAGCTTTTAGATATGCCGCCTCAAAAGAACATTAGACGAAGCACAATGGCCATAACAGTATAGAGATACACAATTGTAAATTAAAGATGGTTGACAATTTAGGCTTCTGATCATTTTCGGAGATATATGTATTTCAAAATATGTGAAATCAGCACAAACAAAAAGGCGCGGTACCTATCTACATTAAGTTAGTAAAATACCTTCAATAGTAAGATCTTATG
Source organism: Phorcus lineatus (assembly GCA_921293015.1). Taxonomy (NCBI): domain Eukaryota; kingdom Metazoa; phylum Mollusca; class Gastropoda; order Trochida; family Trochidae; genus Phorcus; species Phorcus lineatus. Next base: position 15,317,240 of record OV121083.1, read on the forward strand.
ATGTACTTATTTCAATGATCTTAAATCTAAGAGATCATATGACGTTGATTAAAGATTAAACTCTTTTACATCTCAATATTCATTTGATCCTGTAACATTAAGTACAAAATATGAATTTAATTAGTCTTTATTGACTACTTTTCACTGCAATTATAAGCTTATCAGACGTGTAGCCATTATAACCCTAAACATTCATTAATCAGTTGAAAATCTAAATCGGTGGTTATCAGAGGGGAAAAACTTCCTATTTCTTGTGTAGGCCGGTAAACCAAAAGGTCAGCTTCATGAGCAGACATCATTGAAATATACTAATTAAAATGAGATTAGCTTGGTCGTAATTACATTTATCGATTACAATTAAACAACGATGTCACTATTGTGGGAAGAGTGGCTTATTTTACACGTCAAAAGCTAATTAGATTTCCTGCATAAGAGGGATTCCATGCTTTAAATTTCCGATGATGTTTTCAATTATGCTTTATAAAGATGTAAATGAAATTTCTTTTATTCGAAAAGTAAGTTTTTCGAAGTGCCTTGACCAATCATGAAATACAAACATTCACCTGTGAACAAACTTGAGCAAGTGTGTAAGTAAGCGAATGTTTTATTGAAAAAATGTGTGATTGTGTCGTACAAGTGAAGCGTTCAATTGAAAAATGAATGTAGATACGTTTGCACCAGTGTTTGTACATCTCTCATTGTGGTATACGTACAAATGCTTTTATTAATATGTTATCATTTTTTATTGTATACCTGTGGTATTTAGTGACTGAAATAAGCCCTATGGTCAGGTGTTTCATATATGTTGTGCATTTCTGTATTTATCATATATTTTACACAAGAAAATTACGCTTTAGTAAACACCCGCTCTCTTCTCATCTAATTTTACATTCTCCATTGCACAGTTTTTCGAACCTTGATGTTTTCCGTCATTTCCAAGGTAAAATGAAGTGGAATAGAGGAAAGCATTTTGCCATATAGAAGCAGAACACAACAGGTAAGAACGTTATTACATTCAGGCCGAGGTTCTCGGCACATGATGTTACTGTTAAGCATATGTCACTATTCATCATATTATTGGTCTCCGGGCCATATATTCCAAATAAATATCTGTCTCACTGTCTTTTTGTCTAAGGATGTGAAGTACAGAGGATACATAGACAATAACTAACGAGTGACGGGGAATGACAGATTATCTTTCCCGAGTTATATTAATTTCGTAATTCTCAAACCTTGGCGAGAGAATTACACAATCAATATAACGAGGGAAAGATAATCTGTCATTTCCGTCACGAATATGATCGAAATAATCGTTCCTCTATAAAGGATTAGGGTTGCGAATTTCCAAATTCATACGCATGTGCTGTGGTTTTGCTTGACACATACATACGCACGGCTAAATTGTAATTTGTGAAAATGTTTCAAAATAATAGCTAAATGTAGTTGTTGTTGAACGTTTAATCCTGTTTTCATAACTGTCATTCAAACTAATTACATTTTACAGTTTTATGTTAATTTGAAGAGGTCAGCGACGCCCTATAATAATAATACAAGACGGCTGAACTTGTGACGTAGCTGATGACACTGTGACGTCTTAGCCGCTCGTGTCTATGACGTCATTACGATAAAACGGAACCAGGCGCTTCTTCGCGCTTTTAGCTAAACTTATTCAATAATCGCTCATTTCTATGATTTTCTGCAATGGGGTAGGCTTATTTCACATTGTTTGTTGCGGCACATCTGAGAAATGACGACTGGCAACTACATTGAATAAATAAACATTGTTAACATTCAGTCTAAGGGTAAACAAATAACCAGTCGGGACAAGTTTGAAAGATGAACATCAATCAATCAAATGCCAAGAAAATGTGTAACTTCCGTGTGACTTACAGAAAAAAATATTACCCTGTGTCCATCTTCCCATATGGGTAATATAACTAGTTTAATCACAAAAAAGCAATTATCACTCACAGACTAGGGACTGAATTCGAATGAACAATTATAAGAAACTGACAATGAATCAAATATTTCCAGACTGGCCAAACTAAGGACTCATCTAGGCAGTATTTAATCCAATATGACGTAATGAAGTTAAACTTTTCTATAACATTAAATGTTGGACACTCATTGATCTGCATCTCAATTGCTGTTCATTAATTGTTAAACATTTATTCATTGTTGTTATGGTTCACATGCTGTGCACAAAGCTCCAGATGATTCGATTTTTTATTTTTGATGTCCAATAACACAGAATCGCTGTGTACAGATTAGTAAGAATATTTGGTAATCGCGTCGTATTTACTTGGAACATTGGGCCATTTCTATACTTCTTCTATTGACTTTAACCCATAGAATACAGCAATCATGCTCAAGGGAAATTTTTTTATTGAAAAAATGGCCATCTGATGAAATAATCCACTAAAGGTTTGCACAATTATATTATTATTTGACTAAACAGTCAATACGCCAGAAATGTTTGTTTTTCTTTGGACATATATTTTCCGATTTTTTACCATTAAATCAAAGTTCTAGAAAGGAAAAATCTAACTTTGCTCTTATTGGTGGTGATAACTTACTATTAGATCGAACGCAAAGAGATAGAGTATTTTTCACTTTAAAGGGGCACAGAGTATGTTGTTTGGGTCAAATATGTCAAACTTCATAAATGGTGATATTTTATCGAGAAGTAGCGGTAGGTTCAGAAAATCAGAATCTTAATGCTTATGAGTTTAGTAAACTGATGATAAATGGGTTAGTGTCGTGATTTGTGATCGAAAACCGGATGTAACTTCAGTTAATCGAATTATGTGCTACGAAGATCATCTCATTGGACCTTAGGTCTACCTGATTTAAGGTACTCTCAAATTGTTATACATTCAGTACGAAAGCGAATGAAATGAAATGAAAATGAATTCTGAAATGCAAATGAAACGCGTATTTGATATTTATTCAAATTATTCAATCTCGCATGTTTTATTACTACACAGAGATAGTTTCCTTTCCAGTTGAAATGAACATGTAAATATAACCAATTTGTAAGAATTTTGCCCTGAATATATTAGGAGTATTTAAAAAGTACGATTTTGAGCATGGTACGACCATGGAGGTGTATACATTTGGTGTTCATACATGTATATATTATGTCTTTCAAACGATATTGGCAAACAGCCTAATGCTAGCTTTTAGATATGCCGCCTCAAAAGAACATTAGACGAAGCACAATGGCCATAACAGTATAGAGATACACAATTGTAAATTAAAGATGGTTGACAATTTAGGCTTCTGATCATTTTCGGAGATATATGTATTTCAAAATATGTGAAATCAGCACAAACAAAAAGGCGCGGTACCTATCTACATTAAGTTAGTAAAATACCTTCAATAGTAAGATCTTATGATGTACTTATTTCAATGATCTTAAATCTAAGAGATCATATGACGTTGATTAAAGATTAAACTCTTTTACATCTCAATATTCATTTGATCCTGTAACATTAAGTACAAAATATGAATTTAATTAGTCTTTATTGACTACTTTTCACTGCAATTATAAGCTTATCAGACGTGTAGCCATTATAACCCTAAACATTCATTAATCAGTTGAAAATCTAAATCGGTGGTTATCAGAGGGGAAAAACTTCCTATTTCTTGTGTAGGCCGGTAAACCAAAAGGTCAGCTTCATGAGCAGACATCATTGAAATATACTAATTAAAATGAGATTAGCTTGGTCGTAATTACATTTATCGATTACAATTAAACAACGATGTCACTATTGTGGGAAGAGTGGCTTATTTTACACGTCAAAAGCTAATTAGATTTCCTGCATAAGAGGGATTCCATGCTTTAAATTTCCGATGATGTTTTCAATTATGCTTTATAAAGATGTAAATGAAATTTCTTTTATTCGAAAAGTAAGTTTTTCGAAGTGCCTTGACCAATCATGAAATACAAACATTCACCTGTGAACAAACTTGAGCAAGTGTGTAAGTAAGCGAATGTTTTATTGAAAAAATGTGTGATTGTGTCGTACAAGTGAAGCGTTCAATTGAAAAATGAATGTAGATACGTTTGCACCAGTGTTTGTACATCTCTCATTGTGGTATACGTACAAATGCTTTTATTAATATGTTATCATTTTTTATTGTATACCTGTGGTATTTAGTGACTGAAGTAAGCCCTATGGTCAGGTGTTTCATATATGTTGTGCATTTCTGTATTTATCATATATTTTACACAAGAAAATTACGCTTTAGTAAACACCCGCTCTCTTCTCATCTAATTTTACATTCTCCATTGCACAGTTTTTCGAACCTTGATGTTTTCCGTCATTTCCAAGGTAAAATGAAGTGGAATAGAGGAAAGCATTTTGCCATATAGAAGCAGAACACAACAGGTAAGAACGTTATTACATTCAGGCCGAGGTTCTCGGCACATGATGTTACTGTTAAGCATATGTCACTATTCATCATATTATTGGTCTCCGGGCCATATATTCCAAATAAATATCTGTCTCACTGTCTTTTTGTCTAAGGATGTGAAGTACAGAGGATACATAGACAATAACTAACGAGTGACGGGGAATGACAGATTATCTTTCCCGAGTTATATTAATTTCGTAATTCTCAAACCTTGGCGAGAGAATTACACAATCAATATAACGAGGGAAAGATAATCTGTCATTTCCGTCACGAATATGATCGAAATAATCGTTCCTCTATAAAGGATTAGGGTTGCGAATTTCCAAATTCATACGCATGTGCTGTGGTTTTGCTTGACACATACATACGCACGGCTAAATTGTAATTTGTGAAAATGTTTCAAAATAATAGCTAAATGTAGTTGTTGTTGAACGTTTAATCCTGTTTTCATAACTGTCATTCAAACTAATTACATTTTACAGTTTTATGTTAATTTGAAGAGGTCAGCGACGCCCTATAATAATAATACAAGACGGCTGAACTTGTGACGTAGCTGATGACACTGTGACGTCTTAGCCGCTCGTGTCTATGACGTCATTACGATAAAACGGAACCAGGCGCTTCTTCGCGCTTTTAGCTAAACTTATTCAATAATCGCTCATTTCTATGATTTTCTGCAATGGGGTAGGCTTATTTCACATTGTTTGTTGCGGCACATCTGAGAAATGACGACTGGCAACTACATTGAATAAATAAACATTGTTAACATTCAGTCTAAGGGTAAACAAATAACCAGTCGGGACAAGTTTGAAAGATGAACATCAATCAATCAAATGCCAAGAAAATGTGTAACTTCCGTGTGACTTACAGAAAAAAATATTACCCTGTGTCCATCTTCCCATATGGGTAATATAACTAGTTTAATCACAAAAAAGCAATTATCACTCACAGACTAGGGACTGAATTCGAATGAACAATTATAAGAAACTGACAATGAATCAAATATTTCCAGACTGGCCAAACTAAGGACTCATCTAGGCAGTATTTAATCCAATATGACGTAATGAAGTTAAACTTTTCTATAACATTAAATGTTGGACACTCATTGATCTGCATCTCAATTGCTGTTCATTAATTGTTAAACATTTATTCATTGTTGTTATGGTTCACATGCTGTGCACAAAGCTCCAGATGATTCGATTTTTTATTTTTGATGTCCAATAACACAGAATCGCTGTGTACAGATTAGTAAGAATATTTGGTAATCGCGTCGTATTTACTTGGAACATTGGGCCATTTCTATACTTCTTCTATTGACTTTAACCCATAGAATACAGCAATCATGCTCAAGGGAAATTTTTTTATTGAAAAAATGGCCATCTGATGAAATAATCCACTAAAGGTTTGCACAATTATATTATTATTTGACTAAACAGTCAATACGCCAGAAATGTTTGTTTTTCTTTGGACATATATTTTACGATTTTTTACCATTAAATCAAAGTTCTAGAAAGGAAAAATCTAACTTTGCTAAAAAGATCCTTGGGAGGTGAAATGTAGGTGCAAAAATTACTATGTTGTCGCTAATTACTGACTATAAACTCATTTTCGTCATTTGCTTCTTCAATTTTCATAGTTTTTATATAGAGATGTAAAACGAAAAATTCAAATTCATCGCAAGAAAAAGTGTGTTTTTTATCATGTTAAATTTGTGTACAAATTTATGAAATACAAAATAATATATAATCTACAAATGATTACAAATTATTTTTACACCCCCAAAATAATGTTTTTACTATCGAGGTAATATCCCGACAACCACATAGAGGACTAGACTTTGAATATGGTAGAAGATCCAACATCTTATCAAATAACAGCATTTCTTCGTAATAACATAAATTACTTTCAAATATTAACAATATTTTAGTTTCTTTGATATATAAAATATTATGGGTTTGTTTTTCTCAGTTTTGTCTAAGACGAGCTTATCATTTGCTTTCACGTTTTCATCTTCCCACTATATGGCCAGTCATCACGCGATGAATTATCATGTTTTCTTCCCATCAAAAGATTTCATCAATATAATTACAAAAAAGATCTCTCGCTAAACATATTTTCGTAAAACGTATAATAAACAACTTTTATGACACCATAATTTTTCTGAAGACATGATAATATAAACTCGCCCGTAGTCTCTTTTACAGCTGAAAGGAACATCGGTGTCCCAATGACCCCTGCGCTCTTATTTCAGGTACGTGTTCATTTCGGTTAAAACATTATGGCATTATGATGTTATTTTGCAAATTGGCATATTTATATACTGTTAGGTTTGCTGCATAAACGTATATTTGCAGATATTCAATTTAGAATAGCCTACCTAGTTTACATCTGTGCGTTCCCAAAGAAGTCAATGTAACTTCACTCGTGAAACAATGTCCCGTGTATCGACTAAAGCACAATAGTACCTTCTCGATGGAACCAAGGTTTTACGTTGTTGTGCATTTGTATTTAGATTCCTAGCATCATGATTGAATATGATATGATGAAATGTGAATTTAATCAGGTTTTACCTCAGCCGTAAATTTTGTGTTTCGCATCTTGCTTAAAAGATATTCCATTAGATATGCTTACGTGGACGAAATAAATGACACCTATTTAACAGCTCATTCGTCATGTTTCAGTTTTAAAAAAACCCATTAACAAGTCATTAAATTTAACTTTATTTCAAAAGTTTTGTAGGATATGCATTTTACAATAGGACATCACCAAATGAAATTTACACCACTATAACTCAAAAACGGAAAATCAACAATCCGGTACGTTAGCACTGTAGTCACACGTCTGTTTCTGGCTGTTAAAGACAAGACCTCCGGGGCAGGGTCTGTTGTCTATCAGGTTGCCATGGAGGCAGGTGGCGTATACGTTACATCCGGTACAAGATTTGTAGTCGCCATTGGTTTTGCCAGTACAATCGGAAACACAAGGTTCAGCGCCAGGCAGACTGCAAAAAAAAAGAGATGTAAACAAAACATAACCTTACAAGAGTGTTCAGTATAAATGTGATATTAATGTTCATTATAGGACATGCCTTTACTTCAATAGTTACAATTATCAAAGCATTAACGCAACGATAAATCCAAGTTATGCTACTGGTTGATTGTCAGAGCATCAGTTTGTTATGGGGCCATACTTGTTCTAGTGGATTTATGATCGTAACAGGACGTTGGATGAACGGACTTACTAGAAAGTTTTTGTTACTTGATTTTGTTTTGAATATTGACGCAAAGGAATGACGAATCTTCGTCACATGTTTATTTGTAGAACGAAGATGGAGATTGACACTTAAAGCAATAGTTCCACTGCTGATAAACTTCATAACGAATTCTTAACATTCGTTCTTAAAATCAGCAAAGACAGACAACAACTACGTATACCCACCTTTCCTGTGTACAGGTGGTGGACTCGTTCATGCAACGTTTGAAGCTGTCGTCCCACACCTGTCCCCCCACACAGTCCCTCTCGTACAGCACTCCTCCGATGCACGTGACGAATCCGTCACACCCCCTGCACGACTGGTAGTCCCCTTCCGTCAGCTCGCTACACGTGTCCATACACAGCACCGGCTCCAATTCCATGCCTGGGAAGTATAGAATATACCAGGAATATTAATATATGACACTTATGATATTATACACGGCACTCACTCAAACTCAATATCGGGGAAACAATGGGAAACAAATTGTTTCAAAGTGAATGAATTTATCTAGGTAATGAAGTAGATTCGATGCTTATGATTACATGCACAGCATAGCCTTTAAACATTTCGAATGTATGTATTGAGCGTTACAAGGAAATTATTTGGTCAAAGGGAAAAAACACACGTCGGTTGTGAATTCGAAATAATACAGTTACTAGGTCATCATTTTCTTTTAAAATTAAGAGAAAACAGCATTCATGGAAAGACAAAATCATTTTAGAAGAGGGAGGGGAGAGAGGTTGTGGGAACTAAAAATACTTGTATTATTTTAAATACTTCTAAATGGTAATACTGGAGGGACTACGATCAGATTGTTTGTAATTATCTTGGCTATCTTTCAAAAGACCACAAGGTTTCGATTTACCTGTTACTGTGTAGAAACTGCAGATTATAGCGAACAGAGTTGCCGAGAAAGACAGGATTTTCTTGGATGAAACCATATTTAGAGTTGACTGTTGTACCTGAAGGGAATGTTACAAATAAAATAAATTCGAAATATGCTTTTGTCAGCAGATTTCGTCGCAATTGATAACGGTACATGCATCTAGGGTTATATAAATTTATATCTGTAAAAATGAATCACAACAATCGATTAACAATGAATTGGAATATTTTGCTTAAAACTTACCTAAAGTATCTACAAGTAGAGCTGGAAGATGTTGAACGAGTGATGAAGTCTTTGATTTATCTCCCTTTTTATAGGAGCACCTTAATGGATGACGTCATAATCACCCAGCCTGGAGCCTGTCGTTATCAGTATACTATTTGCTTAATACACTGTTGCAGTCACTGTAATGACGTAATAAATGTTACACTTGTACTCATTCTGTTAATTTTGCCTCTTAAAGCATAAACGTGATATGACTTTGCAATCAGATAACTCTTCATTGCCCCTTGTTACAAGCTGATGAGAACTTAAATGATGGTATCGTAATATATTTACCTAGGGCAATTGAGATCGTCAGTCTTTCAAGCACTATGTAAAAACCTTAAATGCTATATTTTAAATGAACATATTTCATTTTTTCAAATTGACATTGTCCACCTTAATTAATGTTTTTTATAAAGTAAAATGATATTGAATAGAATTCAATTCTCGAGTACATGTTTAAACTCTTTGTAATTGTAATTGGTCCTTTCCTGGTATGGTTTCAATTGCAATTAAGAGCCTAAGAAGGGAGACACTTACGCTTAATGAAGTTTGCTTGATATTGTCATTATTCTTACAATTTTGGTGTGCATTTTTCCAGGAAATACAAAACCTGCTACCCTTCCCGTCCTTACAATGTCATGATAGCCACTAGAAAAACATGTTGAATCTCGCAATGTTACGCTAACGCCGTTTGATATTCATGGTAATTATATTGGATAGATTAATGATGGAGGCAGAAGTTTAGTAAAACTGTAATAAATATAAAGGATGTTTACTCTTTTCAAGGTTGATATATGTTCACTAGTTTGCCTTCTTTGATATTGAACAGTGTGCTCGATCTAGTGACTTGATGATTTGTAATATTGTGCCTCGATTAATGATCAAGTGTTTATAGATTTGAGGCATACTTTGGGTTGGTTTGTTTGTAGATATAGAATTTTCTTAGACTAAGAGGATGGAGTTTTTTTAAACTGTTAATGTTTCTTACAGATAGGTTTAATTTCGTGTACCTAACACTTCAATACAAAACCACCAAATATGTATTTACGCGAAAATACCCCTTAATTTCCTTTCGATAAGTCGCAGCTTAGATTTTAAACTTCTTTGCACACGCAAAGTTTCACTCGCATTTTTATATCAGCTTTTATGAAATGATATTTGCTGTATGTAAATGAATGTCAGTTCAGTCCTAGACGTGTGTAAGTGCATATTCAGACTTACAAATGGCCTGCCACTTTATGTTGGTTGGCTGGTTCGAATCCCGACAGGGGCTCGGCAAATTTGTCCGCAGTAGAGCACTTTTCTACACGCTGTCAGGTTTGGGTGCAATGTTACACTGAATTTCAGTTCAGTACCACCCATGGTTCGCTAGTTCTAACCGATGCTCGCAGGTTTCACCGAAATGTATAGCCACAATCATTCTCTCCCAACAGAGGTAGCTCCGTCATAAATTCCTATACATCTTCTGTCTTAATACAAAGGTTTTTCGGTCTGCCGGCACGTTTCCCTAGCAGGACAATGTTGCAACTTAAACTACCTGACTATATTTCAGCCAATGAAAACAACGAATGCAAGGAAAATATATATGATATCACACAGGCCTGTGCAATGAAACAGTCGGAAAATGAGGCGTTTGTGTTCTGTAAAGACGACTCAAAGTGCAAGGTGCATAATCGAATAAGGTTTAGCTTTAAGAAAGCTTACGGAAATAACTTAGGCGATTTGAATGATAATTTTTTAAACTACTTTGATTGCATCCAATCAGCGTTTATGAAATCATTTAAATTTCTAATGGAGTTGGGAGTTTGCACTGTTGACTTAACTTATCGGAACTGGCGCTTTACATTTTCATTTGTAACATGCATTAGCTGTCTGAAAATATTTTTTTAATCCTTGACTTCTAAATACAGAAGAAAACTTTGGAAGTTTTAATAGAAATGAAAGCATTCAGTAACAATTTAAATCAATAGTCTGCATTATTGCCTCTGAAATATTAAAGTTGTCCTCTCCTTGTCTTCGTTAATGCACAAGGCATTCCTCTTAAGAACTTAAGGATGTTCGCTCCTCGCCTGCTTACAAGTCACAGTTACAAAATTCAAATAGCCTTAAATCATAATGTTCTTATATAATAAACCAAGATGAAGCGGTAATTTCTCAATTTTGATGATTTCTGAGTAAATATTCATCAAAATTAACAAATGTAGTATTTTTATTTTTAAATAATTCACAATTTTGCTGACTCACCAATTTTCAATTGTAACTATCATGTAAGCAAGTTCTATTAACTGTTTTTCTTAGAAAGTAGATGTTGTTGAATGAATTTGATTTGCATGTATGTGTTCAGGTAGATTTTTAGATAATGAGTGGGAGAAAGCATGTTTATAGTTCAAAAACAGCTTGAATGTTGATAATTTAATTGAAATGTTTCAATACATGTTGTACCGTAGCGGCTACCCACACTACAATATATAATTTTTACTTTTTTCTTGAAGAAAATTATGTAAACTCTAACATATTTTGCTATTAGAAAAAGTTTAATACAGCAACTAATTTAAATTTAAGATTTCTCCAAAAAGGTCATCATTTCCCCATTGACTCCCATGTTAAATCTCTGACTGACAAAGGGATCTTTGTCTTAAAATATTTCGAAAAACCCACACTAATCCCTATTTTTTTGGGTTGATACTTCAAGCAAATGCACTAAACTTTTAAACAATACAAGTTAGAAAAAAAGTTTAATACTTTAAATTTGAGGAACGAACATCCTTAAGTTTCATGTTTAATCAAGTTCGATTCTTATCATGTTTGCACTCAGGTGAAAACACTAAAAGCGTTTTATAACAACTTCAAAACTTATCATTAACTTATGACGTTTCAGTATAGACTATATCAATGGTTATTTATTATTCGTTTAGGAGAATTCTTTATGGTTACATACAAGAAACCAGTGGCACATAATCAGTTCCTTTTAACTTTCATATGACGTGTGATCATATCGATGATTATTTAACTTTCTCAAAATCACATAATCATTTCCCGTATTATAACAGAAAACACCCCTCATTTATTACACAGAAAACTTGTTTAACTTTAACAAATTATGTCATATTCACATTGCCATCATCTTCATCACAACCCTATTACTGAAATGCTCAAATGTCGTAAATTGATTACCACATCTTTTCAAGTAAGACTTATTCACCTTATGTGCCCAATAACATGCAAATATCGACATCGTTAGAGTTTTATTAAGATGAAAGACTTTTCATTATATGAAATGAGAAGATCACTGTACTTAATAATCTGTCTGTAGACATACATATGATTGAACTGTAATGTAAATGACATGCGGCTGACAAAGTCAATAAATGCAGTTGGATATTTGAAGCTTCCGATGAGTTCTTAGCATCTTCCTTGTAATACGTCTTTCGTTCGTAGACCTTGAGGGGGCGGGATAGCGCAGTGGTTGGTGCGTTCGGCTTCGGAACAGGAGGTCGGTAGTTTGAATCCCTCAAGGGGCTAGGCAACTTTGTCTGCAGTAGATAATTGTTCTACACGCAGTAAGGTTTGAGTGCAATGCTACACTGAATTTCAGCGCAGTAATTTCAGCGCAGTACCATCCATGGTTCGCTAGTTCCAGCCGATGCTCGCAGTTTTGACCGCAAAACATAGCCACAATGCTGTTGCGGGCTTTCTCCCTGCAATAATACTAGCAGCTACGATATAAGTGAAATACGCTTGAAAGCGGCGTTACACCCCAATTCACTCACTCATAGACCTTGTGCACAGGTCCATGGTCCTTTTGTGGCTTATGTAACTTTCTCTTACACTGTTGGGTTATTAAGATCAGCGACGTTTTTATAATTCTAAAATGTCTATTTCTGGTACAAAAATAAAAGGTATTCAGTAAGACGATTTTCAAATCGCAAACCCTTTGGCATACTAAACATGTTTTAGACAATGGAAAATAGTTCATCGCATACATGTATATCATTCATTTATCAAACTTTGTTGCACATTGGCAGCATTCATAAAAACACAGGCATTGAGTTTTTATAAATACAAATTATTTGCTATTTTTATTTCATTGGGAAAATTGAAAAAATGTTGTGTGTGTAGCTTTAAATATTTACGTATTTTCAATCTTCGACCCTGTGATGTCGCCGACTTGATAAAGATTCAAATGTCTTGTCATGCATTTGGAGTATGGAAAACACTTTGAGTAAATAACTAAGCTAATCGATTGGACTGCACTTTCCATTTTTAAGGGATTTTGACTGAAATACTGAATGACTTCTCTGAAGATCTGTATATTGTATGAATTATGTAGCGTTGAACACGGAATCGTATATGTTTCGCCATCGCCTTATGTTTTAGTCATGCAAACCTTGCGACAGATCATTTCTATTTAGTTGAAATTCAATCTAGTTAAAACCAGATGTAATGATCCGTCATTACATCTAGAGAATTACTGATTGAGGTCATCTTCAGCTGACCTTTGACGAAATTTGAAGCGACCAATAAAATGAGGGCATGAAGTCAGCTTTTAACCAATCAAAGACGGTTGGTCAAAGTAACATGCAGACGTTTACCCTACGTTTGTCTATATTTATCCTCAAAATTGTTTTATTGTTCTACCTGATTTGTTGATTGACTATTGCACATATGAAAAATTATGCAACACAAAAATATTCCGTAGGTAGGCTCGATGGTAAATTCATCCTCGTAAATTGCACCACATAAAATTATAACTTATATGTAAAATTAAGTCCACGAAATCAGTGTAATATTTTTGCATGAATGCATCATCATGCTAAATAAGCGTATATGAATCCGCTCTCGCTTCTTCCTCATACCCTGATCTCTTTCAAACCAAAAGCCTCGTATCACTAGCCATCTAACAAGCGATTCGCATCCAGTAACAGAGGCTCAACCCGGATGGAAAATCCGTTTACAGTTCATTGGCTGAAATAATAACAGGTGAACTAAGCCACGAATATCAAGCCGATCTAGCCAGGCATTTGGCCCGAAAGAGATCAAGGTACTGGGATGGAGCGAAATTCAGCGCAGCAATGTAGAACAGTTCTCTGCTCAATGTGAAAATGTCGAGTAACCGACGGGTATCGATCCCAACCTCCTGGTCAAAAGCCGTATAAATAAAAACAATGATAATAATAATTATGATACTGATCATAGAAATGGTCAAAAGACGTATAAATAAAAACAATGATATTAATAATTATTATACTGATCATAGAAATAACAACGATAATAATAACGGCTGCTTTTATGACACTCACTTTCACACTGAGTTGTGCTGAAGCGCGAAAATGTGCACCCCTTCGGTAAAACCTTGAAGATGATTATTACCTTATGATGTTGACCTCGGTAAAAGAAGCATTTTCAGAGAATTCATGAATGAATTCACTCTTTCTACATTTGGAAATCTATGAATTAGTTCCGGTGAATTATCACAAGATTAAGTGCTAGAACTAGAAAGGTTGAAACCAGTGCAATTGATATTAAGAGTTCAGGCAAAATGAACCATGATATTTATTTATATCACATCACTGCGCTCCCAACCAATCAACGTTCGGAAGTAAGTCTAAACTTCAAAAGTGAGAAATTATGTTTATTACAAGATGACAGCAGCCTTGTTTTATCGAGTACGGAATAAGATAGATTAGTCTGGAAAAGCTTCATTATTTAAAACGTCAGTATGCATTGTTTACACTTCTATGATCGGCATGGCTAAAGCTTATGGGGAACTTTGATTTAAGAACCCCGATTTACTTAAACGACCTGAGTGTTTCAATATTTCACTACGGTGAGATGCAATAACCATTTAATAACACTTTGACTAAATGTCAAGATGTCAAGGAGAAAAACTTCAATTAACAAAATGAATTTTATTTTATTATATGACAACATGACTAAAGTTGTTGCTTTCATGCAAAAAATTGTTAAAGGCGCGCATTTTCGCGCTCGAAATGGCTATTTTAGGGCATATAAGAACATTAACATTCACTTAACTTTCTAGTAAAGAAATAAAATGCATATTATTCTTCCGAAATGACCCTGCAATCAACAGTTGAAAAGCTTCTAAGGCGGACGAGGTCTCGAAGAGATGTAAAAAATCATAAGTGTCGTTGGTGCAGAATTCGAAAATATTGTTTGTTGAAAACGGCTGAATTGGTTGTATGTTCAGCTTTTGAATATACCTTGATCTTTGTACTGCAGAAAAAGGATGACATTTTTCAAAATTCGGCTATTTTATGAACTTAACCAATTTCTTTTACACATCAAGAATTGTTTGCCGAAAGTCGTGGCTTCTAAAGCTGTGTGCAAAATTTGAAAATTTGCGACATAAACTCTTAAGCTTGAATACATGCTTATTTTCCAAATTACTTATTTGGCAGATTACCCAAATTCGCGTCATAAATTATCTCCGCATTATTCAGAAAATAATTTTGTAACTAAAAGAAAATAAATTTTCAACAGCTAGATGCTATAAACACACGCAAATATTAACATCGGCATACTAACATAACTATATCTTATTACTTCGTTCATGAGACATGAATAAATATCTTTTTCTGAGCTCTTTGAAATGAAACAAGAAAAACATTTGAAATGAAAATTTGTTCTGCGACTGCTGATCAATATGCTATTTCTTTTAATGCCAGAGTCTTATTGAAATGTTTATTATTGTCACACTCTATCACTTTATGATATGTCAGTTAAATTATATAGGAAATTCTTTGGCTATTGCAATAAAGAAATTGTCATATTTCTCAAAAAGATAAAGATCTCTTCATGAAATGCCTACGTTTTTTCAGACCACAGACTGAAAGGTGGCAAATCTGCCCCCTCGAGAAGTAACCAATCATGTTTCCTCGGGATGATTCTTAAACAAAGGTTTGACTGTCTTGGGGGCTTGCTAATAACGTACTACTTGAGGCCGATCTCTGTTCCGAGGTAATTATCACCTCTGATTGCTTGTGTCAAGCTGTCATACACCACTGGGGGATGATGTTGTTGGAAACATTTACAATACAGGAAAAGATCAAGGGTTTGTTAAGATCTTTCCGAACTTTAGAAGGTCATTTCTGAACACAGATATCTGTAGATATATATGAATTGACATATGTTATTAGTTTTCACCTGTATTAGACAGGCAATGTCCCGAAACACTTTATAAAAGTATCAATAAACCGTTTTAGGTGAAATACCTTTATAAGTCTCAAATCAGCAGAGTTAAATCTTTGGTGTTCTATACGTTTGTTTGGAAACCTTATACGCAATAATTTCTTAAAAGCAGTAAAATGTGTTATTTTAGTATCAGGTGTGAGGAACCCGTGTGTCACCACAAAAACGCTATGTCTAAAGAAAAATGTCAACATTCATTTTGTCAGCTGTTTCAGTCTTCACGTAAGGTTGGTCATTCACGGGAAGGTGTGTTAAGGATCTTTAATGTCATTTTCAAACTTCTATAAGTTGTTCAATCGGTGACTGAAGAGCTTAACACTCTGTGTAAAACAGTTCTTAATACTGTGTGCCAATCCAAACAGTGTAAAGTGAGATCAAATTAGCCATATGTCGAAGTTTATTGATCAATGCCTGTCGTCTGGCAGATGATAATCTCTTATCAAAGCTGTCCAAGCTTCTATAATACATGGCAATATAACATCTGATGAGTTTCATCCATGACGTCACCTAGAATCACAGATGTCGGTGGACATACTTAACCAAATATCGGCCATAATGCAGTGAAGAAGCATGTTCGAGTTCCAGGCGTTTCAAATATATTCACAACCTTTCTATATTGTTGCATAATGTTTCCAATAAAAGTGTAGAAAAAATGGCGATTCTTTTAACAAGGGTAGTCTTTAATTAGTTTGAGAGTTTTGAGAGGAGATTTACTATATTTTAGCTACGGCTTTCGGCGGTGTTAAGTTGTTTTTATTGCAAAGGTGATGACCAGCATTGCCTTTGTACAGTTGTTTAACTTTTTGTCACTTGTCATCAACAGCAAGATCACGTGATTTTGAACTTTTTCACAAAAACACATATTTAAGGATCCATTTAAACTTCTAGATAAGAAGGTTTTTTAATCATCTTGTTGCGAACTCAACTGACAATGGCCATTTTATTTTGTTTCCAATGTTTCAGTATTATTAAGTATAATTGTTCATTTTATACTGTCAGGTATTTAGAGTGTAAGGTTAACTTATAGAGATGAACATTGTCAGTGTGCTATAAAATTCCCTATATTGCAATTTTACGTTAATCAACCATCTGTGAATCGGGGTCTTGATTTTATCTTTGCAAGTTGCTCCTAAAAGCAGTTGACCGATTTGAGGAGAGCATTAAATAATTTACACATGGGTCGTGGACATCTTTTCTTAAGCCACTCAGATGTTAACTCAAGGAGAAAATACTTTAATAAAACCGACTTAAAGCAACTGGTAGTCCCAAGGCTATTCTCTGAGCACTGACCTAATGTATATGTAAACACTAGACTTCCTTTTTTGTTTATTTTACTTTCAATAAAATTATAAATACGGATTCCCAACAATTATCATTCCTTTATGTCATATCTTATGGAAAGAAATATTGTCTTTTGCCCGAAAATGATTCAAATTATCAAACTGCAAGGTCGACTTAACGTTGCATCAATTGTATTTGATTCGGAGTCAAATTATATAGTTATGTTAGATAACGTAGCCTAGACTCCCCTAGTTCATGAAAGTTGTTAGGCTACGAAAATGGTTATAGACCCTTTACGCACAATTTTTTAAGGTATCAATATTTAATAGTAAATAATGTATACTATAAGAATACTCAATAACATGCGAGGAATTACGGTCTATCTGTCCTGAGTGGATTATTGTGATAAATTCCTAGCTTTGGACAGAAATTGTCACAATAGTTCACAAGGCACAGATAATTCCTAGTTTCGAGCTGGCTAATCTTTTTCTGATCCAAGTCAAATCAAAGAATATTTACGGTAACTTTTGGAAAATAATTTCGGTTTCGTTTGATCGCGAAGTATCGACTGTTACCAAAACGACACATTTTAAAGCTTATTGGTATTTTACAGTGACATTATGAAGGTAGAACGTCGCAATTATGATCGAAAACCGGACAGTGGCGCGCGTCAAATAGTCAAACGTAATTTTTGGAGACTTATCTTAAACAGCCAGGAGGGCAGGAGTTGATAGCGTTTGTTGGGTTATATAACTAGCTAGCATTCATGTATATTGGACGTGACATCTACACCTCTAGGCTTTTTCCATGGAAAACCAATATTTGTCATATTTATGTCTTTTGGACATGAGAAGTTCAGATGTTTTGATTTTATATCACCACATATGACATTAAGGTTCGTATCAAAGGTAAATAATATGTTATGAAAATCACGGAGTGGCTCTTTAACGTTACGAGGTGCTGTAACCACTTTATCGACTCAGTAATTTATTCGTACGAGTCGTCTACATTCATTCATGAATCACTGCTTGTTAACCTTTTCTGCTTCGACGCTGATCTCAAGCAAGATAAAACCTAATAAAAACTAGGAACCCCACTTACGATATTACACTCTGCACCAAGTCCACCATCATGATTGTATACAGAATTGACACCAGTCTAACCCAGATATTGTTGATAAATTATATAGTGACGCCATCATAGAAGTTGCTCGTTTAACTGGTAGGAACATGGGATTGGTAGTCAAGAGTTGGTCAAGACCACTTGATCGAGTTTACACTCAAATATAGTTAGTACAATCTTCCATAAACAAGTACATAGATGTATACGTGTGCGTTATCTATGTCCAATTAGTGATATCGTAACTAGGAACCGTTCAATACAAAAATAAGGACAATGAGCTCCAGGAAATAAAAGAAACATTCATCGTAGTTGAAGCTCTCATAAATAAATCACACAAAAAAACGGAATACCAACGATGAAATGATGATGTTATTTTCCATATGTTATATTATTCGAATGTGAATTACACGAGACATAGATAATTAGTTTCTGTCCAAAGATCATCCGTGTGCAACCTTTAGGTAAATATTTTGAAGATTAATCGTACTTGTAATGAGCAAATCGCAATATATCGGTTATTAGCTCTCTCTCTCTCTCTCTCTCTCTCTCTCTCTCTCTCTCTCTCTCTCTCTCTCTCTCTCTCTCTCTCTCTCTCTCTCTCTCTCTCTCTCTCTCTCTCTCTCTCTCTCTCTCTCTCTAATATCCCCGTTTTAGCAATGATTTCATTGGAGGTAAAGTTCTTACATATATATGGAGAGATATTGTGATTATGTGACATTGCTGAATAGTTACCATATGAACATCTGAATCATTAGGCCATTCCTCTTGATTACAAACGGACGAAACTGCTTCTCTTATTTCAATTCTTATTTTCAACAACCTTTTCAAATCACTCTCAGGCCTTTCTTATACTTTACACTTTCTTGGTGCCCTCACAGGCATGCTTAGAAAATGACCCTTGTTCAGGTTCTCAATCTTGGTGTCGCCTGTTACGTTTAACATAATTTACTACTAGCTATTATCTGTGGGCACAACAGTGAATAGCAAGTTAGTGGGGTATACATGTTTACAAACGTTTTACGACTTCACTTTTGCATCCCATCATTGTCGAAGCACCATTAAAACAGACATCCACTGATCCATGTTTTCTTTTTTGTGTGCATCTTTTATATGAGATGCATCAGCCCATGTTGCTTTTTCCAAATAAACACATACTGACTTGGGGGAAACCTTGATGTTTTCATATCTGATGAACATTAAGTCTTATTCCATCATCCTGCAATCTTTTATACCTACTCACAAAAAAAAGCTCAGTAATTTTTCAATCCAGATATAATTTCACTCATTTTCGATTCATTGATAAACTCAATTAATTTCTTTACCCTTTATCTGATAGATAGCATCAGTGTCAACCCTTGCAATTGGTAAGGTTTTCCATTTAAAGTTAACAAATGTGCAGTTGTAAATAAAATCTTCAAACTGGCTACTGCACTAGTGCAGAATATATACAGCGAGTTCGAATTCTGTAAAATGTCTTTAAATAAAACAATCCCAAGGGGAATATTCTTCTTCTCGAAGTTTTTAAAAAATGAAAACTTAAAATTAATAATGTCGAGTTTGGTGATGACTTAAAACAATTACCAAAAAAACAGTTTGGTTCAAGGATATTTCTTTTACATCTATTGAGCTATCTGCCATTATGATATGCGAAGGTTTGCATGTATCGGAGTCGATATTGAAGGTGTCAATGGTGAAAAGTGAGCTCTAGAACTTACAGCTACATAACACATATAATGATTGACGCAGTGGAGCACAGTTGTATTCTGGTTAGCGTGCTGGCCTCATGTCAAAATCAAAGGTTCCAATTCCGCTTCATGCTGCTTCATCAGCGCAATTGAATCCGATGATCGATACCCTGATCTCCTGTAGACAAAAATTGCCAGGTATCGCTACCTATCTAAACAACCAATGAGACTACTCGCATTCAGCTACAGCGGCACAACCCGTATGGAAAATTCCGTTAAGTTCAATAGAGTAATATCAATCTCCTTGGATAACGAAATTTTATTGGCTTAAACAATAACAGGTGAGCACAGCCGCAAATCAAGCTGCGCTAGCCGTACGAGGGTTTCTGCTCGAAGGAGATCAGGGAATATGGAAGGAGCTCGATCAGAGGATTCAATTACGCTGACGAAACAGGATGATCCCGGTTGAGTCACACCACATTTGTGACCTTCGTACGATACTGTGTTTTGTCCTTGATCATGACATTTTATTCACATCGCTCTCAGTCCACATAGCTCTTAAATGGGTACCTGAAAACAGGGTTGTACGGACCTACATGGTTACGCTTACCTTGCTTTAAGGCACAGATCCTTCAGGATAATGATAAGGTAGCGCTTTAAAATGTATTAGTACCTGAAAAGTTTCCATATCAATATCCATATTTCATGTCATATATATTTGTTGTTGCGAAAGTGTTGCCAATACGTACAATTAAACTCATATTACAGGTACCCCCTCATGACGGTGCAACTTACTTTCATGACTGCAAGAAACGTTACTTTATGTTTTCCTAAAGTTATAGTTATCTGACAGCATTTTTCATGTGAACAGAATTATTGGATAGAAAAGAGTGCACGTATTTCTTACAGGAAGTCTCTGGAGTTATAGGGTTGACATATTTTGCCAACATAAACCAAACGTTTTTGTGGTGAACACGTGTTCTTATACGTCGTGGAAACATCTACCAAATGTCACTATATATTAGTATTAAATGACAAGGAAGCAAATGTTTCCATTATTACTTTCTACACACGTCACTTGTTTGCCTCGGGTTATATTTCAAAATTCTTTAAAGTCAGTTCAATTATTCTCTCAGAAGGTGACATTAGACTCTAAAACCAGTTGCCTTGTTAATAAGTAAAACTACAATAAACAACACATCAGTGATTGAGAAAATCACAATACATGGTGTTACAGGTGTGGGATTAAACAAAAGATGATAAATTTAATTTTACACTCTTTGTCTGTAATGAACGAATTATATTATTAAATAAATCTCTTCAAATTTTAGCGTTTATCTTTACAGTATTTAAACAAATAATCCTGAATATTAATCTTGAATAATATACATGTAATGTATTCTCTCTCCACAGTGGTTGCTTAAGTTATTCCTTCATACTTTTCTTACAGGACAGTTTTTCTTATTTCCGTGAAAATTACATCCACACAATGTATATGGGAAACGCTGTAGTTAATGGTTTTCTTGCTGGCCTCTCGCGCACTAACCTCGTATTCTAATACCGTTGGATATATCAAACCTTTATGAGACCTGCTTCTCTTAATATGTTGTGTCACTGGGCAAAACACTACACTTTTGTTTAACTATGTCCACCTTATTGTATAATTGAAACCTAAATAAATGAAACATTAATGACCACTTCATCATCATCATCATCACTGCATCAAATTGTATTATAAATCGGTTTTTCAATATATGACAAGTCTATTTTCCCTAAAGCTATCCCAATGCTTTTGATATAATGCTCGTATCATCGCTTGTTTTTAATCAGTGTCTTGGACTAGGTATCACACATTAGTCTTTAGACCATTTCATTAGGTGCAGGGTCTGGGTTTAGAATCTTCAAGTGGGTTCCCTGTTTCTCTTACTTTTCCTACGTTCCAAAGAAGGTCCACTTGTCTAATAGCTAAGACATGTAGACCAGTGATAATCAAACACGCAATCGGTGAATGCTAAATACATCAAAGCCTTTTATATTTATGACCTGCTTTCCATTAGTGATTTGCCACTTAAAAACATTTTTCAGTTGATGGCAAGAAATGGGCTATGTTTAAATCTTAGTCTCTATTTCTATTTCATTTGAAATATAGAATACAACTTTTACTGTAACAAAGGCATTTATGAATATATTGTTTATATACTATTTCAGAGTAATGTGTCTTATGACTTTCAATTGCTTTCGTGCGTTTTCCCTCTTAAATCTTAACACGCGTACGTGATCTTCTTTGACTGAACAAGGTTTAGCACTTCAGTATCGTTTGTGACCATGAAACTTCTTTCATCTTGTACTCAGAAAGACTTACATCATAAGAAAAAGAGACAATGTAACAATTGTACGAAGACCTTACAACCTTCGACGGGTAGAAGAAAGACTAAATTTGAGTCGTTCAAACACCTGCTGTCTATCTCTGACTATGCCTGTTTGTCCGTATTTTCCCTCATTCCTTTGATCCCTTTCACCCTTAACGGTCCACTTACTTTCGAATGCTTGTCATCAAGGCGTTTAATAACTGAAATGACTTTAAAAACACGTTAAACCCAAACTAATTCACTCACACTATTGCACTAATATTAATTATGATTTTGTCAACAGTCCACTCGTGTTCATATCTTTTTATACGAAAACCAAGCATACATACAGTATTTTGACCCCCAAGATGTTAAATCAGACCGCAGGAATGCAAAGGTTTACAAGCATTTGCTTTTCTCGGATGCTTTTATTGATTGAATGTCATCAGTATTAATAGAATTATTCATGATCAATGTGTCTGTTATGATATGTTAAAATGAAGAAACAAAGTGAAACATTTAAACCAAACGATTGTTGAGATTTCTTCCAATGCTGTAGAAAAATACGTAACAAATTGGTGCACCGGATCATCAATCATGCATAGTCATGCATATGAAAATAAATCGTTGTGTAGCATTAAATCATCTTTTTTTTCAGATGCACAAGCACCACATACGAGTAAATGTATTGGTAAGGATATGGCTCCTGCATGGTTCGTGATGGACCTCGGCAATGCAAACCTGTATTTTTGTCCTTTAGAGCCTACTTAAGATAACTTTTAAACAAACTGCTGTCATGTTTACGTCAGTCTTTTAAAACATCATCTGTCATAAATGTAACATTCATGATTTTCTTTGCTATAGTCGATTGCCTCCAGCAAAGTGCACTGGCACAAGCCCCAGTGATCATTAGCAGCAGATAAAACCTTTGTGTTGATAAAACGAACTGGAAATGCTTTGTTAAACGATTCCTTATTTTGTCAGGTCATAGACTGAAACGATGCAAGCCTCTGGTCACAACAAGCCCTTTGAGATGATGCCTTTGCAAAGGTTAGATAACGAGGCTAATAACGTATAACCTAAAGGTCGCCACTCCCAAGAGCCAATTATCACCTTGATGGTTTCAAACTGCCAGAAGTGAAGGAACTTTTGTCGTTGAGGTTCTGCATAAATAGAAAAAGTCTCGTTGTATTCATTGTAGTTTTGCGTTTGCAATAGCCATATCCTTATACAATTACTAAAAACAGTTCCCCCACCCAGGAACTAAAGGTTGCATTATTTAAAAACAACTCTTAGCGAGTAAAATTTCGATTAACTGACACAATTTTTATTTTATCAACTTAAATGTAGTTTTACTTTACAATCTTTGAGAAAAAAAGTGCGTCTCACAAGGGAAAATACTCCTCTAAACGGTATGTCACATACTTTTGTTAAACAAGTTGACTATAACACTAAATTACAACCCATCAGGAATCTGTAATTCAGGCCAACACTGCCCTACATGTAAGATAGGTTAAGTGGTAAGCTATAGGAGAGCTTCTTTAGGGAGAGAATGCCTCACACACTGGTTTTAAATCATCACGAAACATTTTGTCGGGGCAATCTGGACAATGTGTATATCTTAAAGTTTGGGGAAAATACATAAAGATATCATCAATGAAATCGATCAATTCAAACTATTAATAAGTCTCACAAATATTGTTTCATATATATTAAAAATAGATCAAAGTTCAGTTGAAATATTACATAAGATTTAGATATGATCAATATACTACCCACTGAATATCTCTATATCTCGTAGCAGGCATACTAGACAATTCTTATGGATAACATTGCAGGCAGTTTGGTATTTTCACCAATAATGTTTAAGTTCAAATCATCAGGTTTTAAAGATCATTATTATGCTATCTCAAGACATACAAGACATTTGAAACAAAAATCCAATAGATATAACACCATAACATCTTTGTGTTGAAACGTCTGGAATATAATACGTTGTATATTTACGCTGTATAAACTAATGTAACTTACAGAAACATGTTTGTCCTTTTCGGTATTTCACTGTTGGTAGACTCATACAACGTAAAAATTGTCAACTGAAAACTGCATAAGACTTAATCTTCCAATTTACGCCTCGTGAATTAAAGTTTTAGTTATAATGCTACTCTTTGAATATGAAACCTGCCATAGTGTTTACAATTTACTCTGCCTAAGTCTATGTTGGAAAATATCCAACTGTCAGAAACTAAATAATCATGTTGTCGTATGTTTGGTCCCCTTATACTATAAATTTCATATTTACGAAGAACTGGAATGTTTTGTTTACGTGCGTTACAATGATTTCCTAATGGCTATAAAACATTTTCGAGCCATCAAATGGGTACAGGTTATCTTGTTCGAGTTAAATATGTCAAACGTTACGAATGGAGTTACTTTATCGAGAAGTTGCGGCTGTTTCTGAAAATTACTCACGTAATACTTTTCTGTTCAGTATATTGACAATAAACCGGTTAAAGTTGCGTTTTGGGATCGAACACCGGACAGTGACGCGCTCAAATGACTTAAACGTAATTTTGGAAATTTAAATACGTCATAAAACAAAGACAGTTTACTAATTGTAATGTAAGATAATTATAAGAACAGCTCAGCATATCAAGTAGGATATAATGTAAAATTTATCTGTTTCAAAAGGTTTCCGCCAAGACAAAAGTATTACTGTTTATCAACTTTGTCTTAAGACTTTAGTCAATTGGACGTATTTCAATAGTACTACAGACGTATTAAATAACGATTGATTTATCAATCTGGTATCTGTAAAATAGTTTTTATTAACTACCGTTTAAAATATGCATGTTCCTAAGGTTAAGGGATGGGTATCATAAATTTGCAACGCTCTTTATCTCATGATACTTCCATGTGCATTAAAGAATATTAAACAGAATAAGAGTTTCAACAAGGTAAGGTGTATATTTTCTGTTAGTTCAAAGAGGTTTGGTTGCAGGAATGTATGTCGACCACAGCTTCAGTGAAAAATCTTTTTTGCCATGTCAGATGATATATCTGGGCAGATCACAGACATGAAAAAATACATATAAGGTTTTATGAAATGTCAGGATATTCCAGGGGGATTATAATCGGCTGTCTGGAACAAGACAAAAACTGATTTTGCTGAATATTCCCTATGATTGATGGTGTAATGTGTTTTATTTCCGTTGGGACTGAAAACAGAAAGAAAAAACGCTGTGGTGTATAACATGAAATAGCTTGTCTTATAGCGAACGCTCATAAGATAAACAAGATTATAAAATTAGCTGAATTAGCTCTAAAAATGTATACATAATATTTTATACTAAATATTTGTTATTGGGTATTAGTTACAATACTTACTTTTATCCTACACGATGATTGAGAATTTATTTGCAACCGTGATGCACTATTTGTATTCTATTAGGCTGACAAATTTTATAACATAAAAAGTTCCTTTATGTCTAAATCACATAACCGTATGTAATTATTTTTGAGAAATTCAAAGCACAACCCTTTTTTTACAAGTATTTTTTTACCTTCACAGTTTCTAATGCATATTAGTTATCATCTAATTCTTTGATAGACATTTGGCCTTGAATGAACATTTTTGTGGTAATGTTTTTCATTTGTTAAAATAAGAAATAGTCCTGCAAGAAGATACACTAAAAAAGTACTCAACAAAAAAGACACTTACACACGTATAAATAGAAATGACATTTCGGTTTTAAGTAACAGCTATGCGTGTTAAATGTTTGCATGTCTCGAAGATTCAAAGCGATAGGCGAATTTTTGCTTGCTTAAGATGAGTACTAAAATAACATGCATTTTCACGATACTTCCCTTTTTGGTGAAATCTAATTCGATAATGCCAACTGACGGTTCAGTTATTTGAAGTTAAGAACTTTTGCAGCATGAACAATACCAAATGTTGACTTATACCAATGCAAAGGAATGAAGATTTTTAATTACAGAAAACCTTGGCTCCGTTTGAGCTTACCAAACGTGATGATGTTCACCTACATATGGCCAATTTTGCATGTGGTTTTTTTCCAAGAAACAATTTCTCTATTGCGTTCTACAAACTTCGTGTGACTGCGCTTTATTACACATAGTTGCATTTGTATAGAAGTTAATTGTCTCACAGAAAGTATCATGAACACTAATACACTATGCAACATTAGTAAAACACAGACTGATAATATATTATTAATTATATAATAATAAACTAACTCCAAGTAATGCTTGCTTTCTAGAAGG
Source organism: Phorcus lineatus (assembly GCA_921293015.1). Classification (NCBI taxonomy): domain Eukaryota; kingdom Metazoa; phylum Mollusca; class Gastropoda; order Trochida; family Trochidae; genus Phorcus; species Phorcus lineatus. The sequence continues at coordinate 15,343,997 of OV121083.1, forward strand.
GGATTGATAATATAGGGTAACACAACAGAATGTATATCGCAAAAGAGGAACAGTGAACTTGCAGTGAGAAAACCTTCAGATTTAGGCAATCATTTGCTAATTGATAAGCCTGGAGAAGACCCGCTATAGACGCAGGGATGAGATACACTATTATAATATTCTATCAACAGTATCATGTTTTATTCACATGGAACTAATAGAACAAACTAGATCAAAGCATTGTAGATTGCATTTGACGGTTCATCTTTGCTCGATGATTTAGATCTCCTTTTAAGTAATTCATAGCAATTCTTTTCATTTTTTACAATGAAATGGCCGTTGGTTTTCGATCGAACGTCAGAAGATCCCACGTCCTACAAGACCTTTTATAAGTAGCAGAAATTTTTATTGTCTCGCCAATACATTTTTCATTTACCTTTCTTGTTTTCATTACAGTATGATTATTGATAGTTATTTATACTCTTACAAAAATAGGGGACGATGAAAAGCAAATAATTATGCAGTTTGTGATGTGACGAATAATCATAGACACTTGACATGCTTGATAAAGATAAACAACGTATCGTCTCAACAGAACCACTGAGCAGCACGCTCGCTAGCACATGGAAAAAAGGCGCCAATGGTGTAGACAGCGTAGAAATTGGGGTAATCGTCAATTGGCGTGTGTTATGTTCTATGATGAGTCCAGATCTAACCTGGATTTCACTGATAGGCGTGTTCTCGTTTGGAGGCGTGTAAGTGTGCATCAAGTTAACGTCAGTCGGCATAACAGATTCCGGTGTGGATCTGTTATGGTGTGGGGAGGATTCATGACCACTGGCAGAACGGACTTGTATATTGTTCAAGGAAGGGTCACTGGTGTGTATTTCCGTGACCAAAACCTAATGACGTTCTGGTATCCATGTTTTGAAACAAAAGCGTTTGAAGGCTTTTTTTTAATACACTGACCAAATTAACTAGATTGACAATTTAAACTTGAAAAGGTTAAATTTTATACTATTTCAAGTTATCAGGATATAACCTTATTGAAATATTACTTTCATCCATTTTCATTTCTTACCAGCTTTCCTCATAAGTGAATGGTGTTCATGTGTCGGTAGCAATTTCATATATCTCTGAATAGAATTGGTAATGAGAATCAAACATTTGTCTTGAGGCAAGAAAATTTACTCATTAAGTGCAAAGTCTTGTATCTTAAGTAGGGTTCGTCGTTTCTGAAATATCTTGTCATTGTTAAGAAGATTCAATAACGATCAATGGTTTCCATAAGTTCCAGACATTTTGAAGGTGTCCTATATTTGACCAAAGATTTTAAATTTATTGCACTGATGTCTTTATCAAATATCAATAGAGTTTCGAATTCTGATTTCATTTTGATATTTTATAATGTTTAAATATAATGTTGCACATGTTATTAGATTTGAAACAGATACACAAAAATTGTGTCAGATTAGAAAAATCATTTCACCTCACAATAGGACACCACAAACAGCCATTGGATCTAGCTACATATCTACTAAATTACTTTCATTCCTCAACAAAATGACCGATGAGTTTATATGTTGATATTTTATTCAAATTTATCTCTGACGTTAGCAATGTCCGTGGAATTATGTCGCTGATTTATATATTTATATATGCCTTTCTAGGCTTTCATCATAACATAAGTTATTTGTTTATGAGGTCTATTGGATAATATATTAATAAAGCATATGGTATGAAGAGCCTGGCACAAGCGTGTACTTAATTTCAATTGACACAAATATTATTCAAAGAATATCAAACGTTTAAACAATAACATCTACAGTGTATTTAGCTACCGTATATTGGGTTATTCAGAATATGACTACTTAACGTCTTCTTTGGAGTGATTTAATTAATTTCTTATTGATATACATATCGCATAATTTTAAACATAATGAATTTCAAAATTACAAATTAGTTTTATGAAGTTTGCACCACTTAAAAGAAACCAAGTTGAAAAGTTAGATTAGCAAGTTTGAAATCCTTTTTAGAAGGGACAACGAACGCTGTACAAACAAAACATTTTGGAAAATAATAGTTTAGTACTGTACAAGTTAGCTATGTCATCACTTATAATTGATTACACAATAGTGTTGTTATATTTTGTATACTTTTTCTTCAAAGGACAAATTCTTGTACGTGTTCAAGTCGATTCAGAATCACGTTCCACTGAATTTCCTATACATCAATCCGACATGTGGCTTAATGTTGCTAAATGGACATAAGGCTTAATGTTTTTCAATCAAGTTATCCATTCTAGACAGCAGTTCTTCTACTTTAGAGAATACTGACAGCAACAAACTCTCCAAGGTTCTATTACTGACTGACACCAGTTATAAAGGTGATAATTAGCTGTGTGGCATTGCTCAGGGACAAGCCATCATACGTCAGGGAGATCTTAAACCTTAAACTTACAAACGTGTCTTGAGGGAAATATTTACAGGGGGAGGGGGGGGGGGGGGGTCAACGGTAGAACGTTGTCTCCAAATAAATAAACAAGCACCATTCGTGATATCATCAGAACATTAACACAACAAATAATAAGATTTAACATGTTATTAACATTCAAATAAGTAAAGTTAATGGATATGCTTCTTAGCATTTTTATCTGTGTCAAATAACTGTGTTATGCAAAGTGAGGTTGCACATTCGATGTTGGTTTCATTTTTAAATACAATACATTATTGTAACGATACGCGCAGTATATAATAAAATATGCGTTCCAGAAACTTCAGTCAATGCATCCCGTTCTGTTCTGTAGAACATTCGTCCTAAACTCATCCCTGGTAGATTCAATAGCTAAAATCAAAAGCAGCAGATCAAAACCGTTTAAAGAAGGCGTATTTTACCACATTGTTTATAAATAACTTCTCCGATTTCAGGCAACCCCTGGTAGATTCATGAGTCTCGATGCTTTAAAGACCAATTGAAAACAAATAATACATCATTTATTGCATCAGAATCAAACGAAAGTATTCTGACAAAGTGTATCCATATTGAAGCATGCAATAGTGCCTTAAAAATATTTCACACTGAAAATGCTTGTCGAATGAACGGCTCACGGTATCGTAAATATCCCACTAAATGCTTTTTAATTAATTTCTCTTCAAGATTTTGATAAACATTAATGACAATAATAATTATTGTTTAAGTCTACACTTACGTAGACTTAACAAACCAGAAAGCATCAGTGTGAGTTGTGTACATGTGACAAGTTCGTTTCTTATCTCAACGTTATCTACAACAAGGAGAAGAATATTAAGAATGAAATGTCTTATAAGACCCGTTTCCAGGTCAAGGAAAAGCAACTCGGTGTATTTGATGTACACCATATGCATTAACGTCGGTTCATCGTAACGTTCGATAAAAGTTCATTGAAATCAATTATCCAAGGTGAGAAGGTTCATAGGAGGTGCTAACAAGTCATTCTGAACTATTTGAGTACTCGAAAATATGCACATATGTTTTGGTGCTGTAAACGTCCAAAACGTCCTAGTTACATTTCAAAATAACAAAATGAAAGCAATCAATGAAAATTGTTATTTAAAATAAATCAGTACGTATTTTGTCGAGTATTGCTTTAACTTATCGTCATACCATTTAATAAAAAGTGTATGTTTGAAAAATATATATAGCTTTTAATTTCAAGTTGTAGATTGAAATTGAAATAAAGGAAACATATTTTCCTTGAGAAGGCCTAAACGGTGAACGCTTTAAATTGAAGAAACTATTGCCCAAATGGGAGCTGTACCGAACGTCGTTACGGTGATGAACAACCTGTTCACTTACTTGGGCGACACATCTATCAAACGTAGCATAATATCTATTTCTTATTATGAGGTTGCAATCTTTACTTCTATTGGCTCCTACTCACGTCATAAGACTGTCTCTGCTTATATTTCCTTGTTTTTCCAGGCAAAACCACTTCAGTTATGCTCTCAGAATTGAAAAGACGATAACACACAGCAGTTATTTCCAATTCTTATAATTTATCGGTTATTTGGTGTTGTTGAAGGTATGATAAATGATATCAGACGTTGTTACTCTGTCTGAGGAAAAAGATTTTGTCTAGACAGTAAATAAATCCTGAAGAAAGGATTTTGAAAAGATTAATTGACAAGCAAGTGCAAATGATAAATCTGCTTATGATCCTGTATAATTCTTATAGCTCACATCTTTTTATTAACCCGTTAATGCTCAACATTTACTGAAAATGAAAAGAAACAAGTGAGTGAATTTAACCACAAATAATGTTGAGAAAACAACAAAAAAAACCTTTTACTTTTGAAGGTGTGCTCGTGTCATTGACAAGATAAATGTGCCTGAGATTTAAGCAGCTAAAATGCAATGGATAAAAAGCACATGTTTTCGACAAGTATTTTCACTTTGCTACTTATATTATGTTATTTCAAAACTAGTGTCAAATATCAGTATTTGCCTTTGTAATTTTGACAGACTGAGTGTGCCTATTAAAAGTTAAAATAAGGGTTCAGTTTTTCGTTTCCTTTTTATTTAGGATTGTGATAATATTTTATGATATACTCCCCATTATTGATTTCTCATTTTGAAGAATTTCATTTTGATTTATTTTAAAGGATTTGAGTTTTAACATTGCTAATTTCATGTAATGAATTAGAAATGCAAACAACAACCGACAGGGAACAGCAGATTGTTTTTCTGCTTTAATCCAAAACAATTTGAGATCATAGAACTTTTGAAAACTTCATTCCTAAAGATCATTAGTTATTGCCTACAGAAGTCCTTATAGCCATCAGACTGTTTGACACCCACAGTCAAGAGGTGATAATTAGCTATGTGTCAGAACGACATGGGATGCTATATTGGATACTTCTAAGACCTGATATTGCAGAAAAGGTTGTCCAGAGGGATAATTCAATGAGTTTAAAATTTCAATACTCACTATAATGATTACTTATTCCTTCACACTTCAATTTATGACAGTTAACAATAGTGTTACATTTTAAAAACAAAATTTTCGAAATATAACAAATAAATATAATATGCAATAACAACATAACGTGTTGGTAACAGAAAACAATATTTTCTATATTAAAGTTTAATTAAAGATAAAAGTGTGTTTTTGAATATGTTTCACAGTCCGTTTTGTCCATGTAATTGAACAAACTTTTCCTGATTAGATCTAGACTTGTTATTCTATTGTCTGCTCTAAGACACTTTTTCTACATCGATAGTTGTTCATATAATCTAATTTTCGAGTAAAATAAGTTTGACCTTTAGGTAAAACATTCTTATCTTTTCTTCTGTGGAAAGACACTCACTTCTTAGTTCCATAGTTCTTTCTACTTCTTTAAATTTCATACCTGAAAACAAAACATAACATTACTTTTCTTTTGAATGAATCAACCGAACAAATAATCGCTTACATTTAGATATACGAAATAGCTTCTTAACCGAATAATAAAAGGAATATATAATTCAAAATTTGGTAATTCAGGTTGGTAAATTGAGAGTTTTGTTGAGTATATGTAGTTCCCTAACATCACAGCACGTCACAGACATCATGCACGATGCAGAAGCACAAACATTTTCGGTTTTGGTGCTAAAAGGGTGGCGGCCAATCTAACACGGAGTGCGAACTTTCAGGATCGCGGTTGCAGGAGTTTTTGTGAATTATCCAGTAATTTTTTCCCAGCTTGTCATATCACAGACAAAACATAACGTGAATTATAATCCGTAGTTACAAGCAATACATATTATTTTGTCGCAAAGGTCAGGGGAGTCCCATGAGCTGCCTTAAAGCTGTCTGGATTGAGATGAACATGCACGGTACGCCAAATAGCCAGATATCACCCCTGATTGTTAGTGTCAACCTGTTATATTCCCAAAGGTAGATACGGTAGATATATAAGACGTAGATTATTGTGGATATCCCACTTCCTTAGTAGTCATGTAGATCATGCCACAATTTTCAAAACTTATTTTGTGAAGTTTGAGTTTTCTTGCCCCTTATAAAAATACTTTAAAAGAAAAATTAAAGAAATAACTAAATCAGTAAATGCTCCATGCGTGATTGTCATGAACTCTCCACTTTTAAATCTCAACTAAAGACTCACTTGTTCAGAATTGCTTTTCCACATGTATATTAATTCTCCTGCTCCCCTTTATTTCTTCATGCGCTTTGAGCATGTATTGCACATGGATATATGCGCATTATAAGTATGCTATTATTATTATTATTATTTAAAGTTTCAAAAGATTAAACAAATATTAATATGTCAACCTATCTCCATACTTACTTTCGCTGAGGGTGGGGAATTGGGTTGCACCATCAAAGGAGAACATGTATTGACATGAATAGAAACTGCCTCCTTTTCCATATTCCTAAACAAACCACAGATTTATTTCTTACAATTAAGAATCACTGAACATTGCCAACATCTGCAAATGCACATACAATCAAAATCCAGATTATGGTAGACAATATTTTGATTTTTTATTATTAAAATGTGACAAAGATAAATCTTTGAAAATAATACATGAAAAACAAGAGAAATGTAATAAGTGTGGATAAGTATTTATCTGTTGCAGTGAGATTCATCTGCGTGAACTCCCCAGGATTCACTAGGTATAACCATAAAGTGCTCCACTGTGGTTATAATTGATGAGAAATGCCATAGTAGAGAGAGAATTGATTCAATCAATACTGATCCAGTAACAGACCTGCGTGGATTAAAGAAATATGTGCTTGGTAACTTATGGTGCTTCGATGATGAAATCAAGAAGCAAATAATCTAATGTAACGACAAAGCCTACTTAAGAAATTGCACACTGCACCTAATGCACTACCGTTTTTGTAAGTGAGGTTCAACACCGACCTAACAATATTGATTCAAATGCCTGCATCAAGTGCTTACAGAAAGATTGGTTATAATTTTGGCACGAAAAATAGATTTCTGAACAATATCTTTGATGTGAATGAATTATCCAATTGAAGACCGAGGCTTATTTTGAAACACAAATGGAACAAATACTCTCGTATCTTTAATCGTAGTGTGACTGATTGTGAAGGGAGATGTGTATGAGATTATGAAATACACTGATGAGCTTTGGGTCCGATTGGAAAAAAGTATCAGGGTTTTATAGGTATGACACCAAGATTTTCCAATCATTCATTGTACTCAAGTACTCAAACTTCTCACAACACACACAACTAATTAAATCTGGTCAATTGGATTTTTCTACCTTTGAACATTAACGATCTTATCATTTCATAAGATGAAACCCAGAGTTAGAGTTGAAAATTCAGGTAGGTCCTTTCTTTCAAAAGACATAGGAGTTGAAGCCGCAAAACATTGTTACTGATATGAACCATTGCTAACGTCTGTGAATGATGAGGAATAATCCGTTGATCAAATATCCTATTCTATTTAACGAGATGTACTGATAGTTATAGCTTTACACTCATGTGACTAAATCGCCCCCGGTTATATTTAAAAAACTTTTAAAGCCTAAGTCTTCATTTACTCAATTAGAAGCTTACTTCTTAATAGTTAGATAATAAAGAGGCGAGTATTTCGCATTTGAATGTATGTGATGTCCTTCCATCTTCATACGTTCTTGGTTTCAGTGTCTTGTACCTCCAAAATTTTACTGTATGTTCATGTAATTTTCTTACTAACGGTAGATGTTCTGTAATCCTTGTACACTACGAATTGTTAAACTTTCAGTGAGCAAGTGATCATGAGTTGGGGTTTAAAGTGTTTTGACAAGCATCCAAAAGAGAGTGGACAGATCAGGGAGAAAGGGACCGGAAGGAAAATTTGATCTGGTTTCTACCCAGCTTGGCTGCCCCTACCAGGAGCATGTAAGCTCCGGCTTGCATAACTCTCGGGGTTCCTGAAGCACGCATACCATGAGTCAATGGTGCTTCAATATTGACAAATTTCGTTTAAATTGGAGGTATCCATCACCTTTCCTAAATTAGCTCTTAGAAAGGACAATGAATAAGAAGATGGTTAACTTAACTGAGATTTTATTTGCTCGGTAATCGGAGAAAATTGATAAATAGTTTACTTAATGTACATGTTTGTATCATCAAAAGCGCAACAGAGTCCATCTTCGTCCATTTAGTCAATCATAGGAAATATGTTTGCATCACTTATTATTATAACATCTGCTAAGGATAGGTCATTAATAGATGTAGGGATTTGTACCTGAAAAATAGTGTCCTCCAAAGTCAGACATATAGTCTACAAGTTAAGAAAGGTCTGTCTTTCAACATACATGAAATGATTCAAGGCTACGTGTATCGGTGGAATAATTAATTGAATGATCATAAAAAGGTAATGACAAAATTAATGATTTACTTACTTCTTTGATACACGTGATTCGTTAGGGAAAGTCAGGTTCATCCAAAGATTTGTTATCACTTCAGGAGACTCTGTCACGCACATTGTAGCACTACTTTAAACACTTCAAACACGTATTACAGAACCATTAATTTTTGTCAAACGTACAAGTTTTCAGTAATAGTTCCATATTTGTAATAGATTATCGTAGATGCGAAATAATGAAAGGCAAATGTGGAAGATACATTATCAAGACAATGTTATGAGACAGGGTTAATAATCGACGGAAATGCTTCATGGCGACTTTTGGTAACCTTTAAAAATGATTCCATTCTGGCATTGACTTAAACATGAATTTCTGAAATCGGCCGATAAAGAATTTAATACGCCTTTTTCAAAACACCAGACCAGGCCAATGTTCTATGAAGCGTGAGTCTTGCCGCCTGACCGGATAGTCGGCGACCTTTGCAACCTCTTTATTGAAAAAAACCCCAGAAGATCTTGCTGTTTAACCCAGCCTTTAAACATATTAAAAGTCATCCAAAGAACTCCAACCTTCGTTTAATCGATATCTAATTTATTCTCAGTAATTTGTATTGTTGGAAGGGAATGAGTGCTTTAAGACGAAGCCATCCTACAGCATCTATAGATCAATTACGGCGTCTGCCCACTGTTTTCAAACTTATCAGACTACGTGAACAAGTCTACTGTTTTGTGAAATACAGGTATCAATAATGTAATACCATCGCAATCAAATTTAATTCTTAATTCAATGGTCTCTAATTACACCTATTGGATATTTACGCCTTTGACCCGTTGATTACTAGCGACATATGTCAAACGCCCTCTTATAATGGCGTAACTCTTGGCATTCGACTGCTACTTGGTATATTGTTATTACGTCCAATTTTTATGAAACAATGAACTTGTAGAATATATATTTAACCGATTAAGTCAGAGAAGGAGATTGGGCTCATGCTTTTCTATCGACGATGACAATAATTTGGAAAAGTAGATCGTTTGGAAAGGTCACCGAAATCCTTTAGGATTATATACACTGAAGATCAAAAAGAAACTTGTCACCCTAAAATTTTGAATAATTCCAAAATGGATTTGAACCCATGCCTGTAACTTGCAGGAGCAGTGCACACAAACGCAACACGCTCATTTCCAAAGAACCAAGCTTGTACATTTGTCAGGGCACGTGCTGTGTCCCAAAAGCCGAAAAAAAGTTTTTTTAAATTTCATGGAATCTGCATGCACGGATCACTATATAAAGCAAAAATTGTAGCTTGCCATCACATCAACCAAAAAACATCAAAACAATGCATCGCTTGACTAGAGAGATTGGCATGGGCCTGGTGGGGACAAATAAATCAACAATAGCCAGAAGACCTTGATGTTCACGCCACTGCATAACTATGTTGTTCTAAAGGTACCATCAGACAGCCACAAGACGGGACAGACCTCTAACCCCACCAGCTACTCTTCAAGAACTTGAACACGCCTTTATGCTTACGTGGTAGCAGATTCCTGCTGACGTCATCACAAGATTGACGTCTTCCATGAGAAGAAGGCGTGAAGCGTGTATTCGTGCCAGGGGCGGTCACACAAGGTAATAGTGACATGTTAACAGTTGCTAGAGACAATTTCATTTGCGATATACGTTTGCCACAGATGGGCGAAAAATGACTTTTTGGACCTCTGGGTGTCTTCAGAGACTGTAACTCGCTGAATTCCACTGTCAGAAATTTGATTTTTGTCATGATTTACCTATATTATAAGATAACAGAATTGTTAGATTACTACAAACGAATAACTCACTTTAGTACCAAGTTGTCACGAAAGTTAAGTAAAAGTAAAGAAATTTTCTGTGAAAAATTACTGTAGCTACAGTAAATATGTATGTGTTTTTAACCTAATTTAGAAGAATCCCGAATATTACAAACTATCATGTATTGTGTGACGAGGCTAGTTTTCAGTCTGTATTAAACTAAATCAAGCGTACGGCATTTCTGAACCTCCTTTCTCATTTTCTTACAAATACGCCTGTTGTTTGTTGCATTTTTACAGAAGAAAACTTCAATGTATACTGAAGTCTTGAGTAATCTCTAACCACCAATTTGAGAGGAATTGAAATCAAGTATTTCAAGAAATCTATATGCAACTCATGGAACGTTCAACGTCACTTTCACACACATACGTGATCTTTAATTTCGATATAATCCATCAGCTCCGTCCTTCCATTTCAAGTTAATTTTTTGCGACAGACAAATAATCACTATAATCACGAAATGAGTATCGTCTGAGCGTCCATGGGAATTGCTTTCGCGAAGCACGGTGTGCATGTTTTTGTACTTAGAGTGGGATGTAGTTTCCTATGATATATTCCGCCATCATTAGTTTTTTGTATCAATGTCATGATGACCGAAAAATAACCTTAATTTAGACAGCAGTGACCTTGTTCTGTCAACAACACTATTAAATTGACCTGCAGTTCTGAACATGCGCATTCATGATAACTAATAACTTAATTTAATGAATATATATATTGCAAATTTAACTCGAATTGTAAACTCGTGACTTGAAAAATATATTTAATGAAAGTACAAAATCTCACTTTATTAGATTTTCTGCTGACTATTTAGGAAATTACTTCAGATCTACTTTCGATTTATCTGCTGCACCCTCGATTCTTTACAGTTTTCAAAACACTGATTTCATGTTTATAACATTGTTGGCGATCCAAAGATAGAAGATAATAAATAAAAAAGCTGATATCAGGTTGTATTTTATTTAAGTTTGTGAGAATTTGTTCGGCGCCGCTTGAACATTTCAGCCATTAGCGGAGTGATATTTAATCAAATTTGTTTAGTTCATTCCTCGTTTGTGTAACTGACTCAAAAGGATATTAACATTGTAAAATATTACTGATTGTCCAATACGTTTTACGGTTTAACATCTTGTTTGAGATATATTTAAATGATTGCAGTCCAGTGATGAGGAACAGAACTACACAAGGATGATCTAACTTGATCATCTAAAACTGTTGAACTGAAATGAAATCGTTTATCCATTAACGCAGATTTTTTTACATTGGTCTTCATGATCCAGGAGAAACACGCTTTAATTACATAAAAAACAATTACAATTCATTTAAAGTATTAATATTACAGTCAATGGTTTCCTCTCAGAAAGAGGAATTACAATTAAAAAGTATTGATTCTAAACTTCCGCAAATATGATAACTTCACAATGCCACAACTATGAAAAGGCAGTAGGTTATAGAAGTCAACATGCATTTCCATCTTTTTCGTAGTGGATAGCCTCGTTCGATTCATTTGATTCATCTGGCTTTGATCATTATTGCCTAGGGTGTAACCTACTTTTCAAGCATGTCTTTCATTTCCATACTGACTGACGAATCTACAGCATATTTGATGTTACTCTGTTATACACACAGCTTTCAGCTATTTTCTAAGCCCATGATGAATCTCGATTCCTATTTAACTATTCTATAGAATTGGCCCGACTATCTGTCCGGAAGCATTTTCTGTTAGTGACTCAAAGTCACTGAACGTTCTCTCTTTATAACATGGCTAAATATTCTGACCACTTGTAAATGTTGAATCCTTAATGGGCTAATAATGAATGTAAACATTGTCTACAGTATCATCAAAATAATCAATCCTCAGCCTTAAGAGAAGGATTCCATTCTGAAATAAAGGGATGGGAACGACCAACTACTGCAGATGCCATTGTTGCGTCAAGTTACGTGTTCATAAAAATTTTCCTTGTACTAATTACTATCATATGTTATAAGTTTGTTTCCACGCCATTACATCAAAACGAAACCCGTGGCATTCATATCTTATACTTGTTAAGCTTTACATGATGACATAGTAAATAAATAATCGCTAAGTTTTATACCTTTTTGCGTCGTTACACGATAGAAATGAAGAATGGAAACTACCTTGAATAAAAAATCTTGTTTAAATGCAGAATACGAGATACCGACTTGCAAGTTTGTAAAAGTTTGAACGATGATCGACACAGTCCTGGTACATTTTGATTCGTTCACAACAACTATTCAATAGACAGAAAAAACTGCGGTGTGACATACAAGGAAAATACTACCGTATGTCAATCTTCCCATATGGGTAATACAATAACGAATTTAACAATTAGGTCAAAAGACTTCTTCTACATTGATGTTCCTTTTACGTATTATAAATTCAAAGACCATTTCTATTACAACTAAATGTCACTACTGTCTCCTGAAGATTGTTTTATATGTGACGATAAAACTATTAGTCTATTGTTAACTAAAACATTTGATTAACCACGTGATGCTTCACCTTTATTGACTAAAAGACAGGGCATTGCAAAATTCCTATCAACATTGTAAATACTATAAAGTTTGTTAAATACGATTCCTCAATGAATCATGCAGCCTTTTGCCTTTCAGGAATAAATTTAATACATCGATGTCACTGATGGTTTTTTGGGAAGGTATATATTAATTGTTCTATGAACTTACATGCATTGCATTATATAAAGTGACCCCTTTCCAGTATAAGGAACTCTCACGATGGTTTTCTGCAAGCAACTATACAGGTTGAAATAGCCTTTAACATAAATAAGATAATCTTTACATATATCTTTATATAAGCTCACTTTATGAAAGACCCTACTGCAGCTATCAATAGAGCTTGCGTCCTTCAGACAGCTGTGTATAACAAAAAAGTGTAGCGTATATTAAAACTAATGAGTTTGTGTTTTTAGATGCATAGTAGAAGGTTTAAGGATGATACATTAAATTTTTAGATAGAACATCGGTCCGTTGTAAGTTCCATTTTTTTAAAGAGAAAAGAACATAAACACTGCAATAGAAACTCTAATCACGCTTTCACCTCATTTTATAAGTAGACGAGATGAGATGATTAGGGGTTTCAAGAGTATTTCACTTATATCTTATTATATGTATTATTGTAGCGACAAAGCCCGCAACACTGTTTTGGATATGCATTGCCGTGAAACCTACCAGCAACGGCTGAAACTGCCCTGAAATTCAGTGTAGCTTTGCAACCAAACCTCACAGTGTGTAGAACAGAACCCTAAAGGGGCTTCGAATCCAGCACTTCCAGATCTGAAACCGAACGCGCTAACCACTGCGCTATACCGACCTCACTGTATAAGTACATTCTGCATATAGTATATATCTGCTATTTTACATTGTTGTATAAAACCTATGAATTAAAAAAGCTATTTTCGTAGTTTATGCAATGGATGAGTCTACGTGCTGGGATTGAGTTGTGAAGCATTAAATTAATTTAAACTGATACTATATACATAGATGTATAAATAGCGTCACATGTGTGCATTTGGGTCGTTTGTATTGAACGAGAAGATGTCATGAAGAAGAGGAACAAGGAGTTGTTCTTCCGTTTCCATGACATCTTCGAGTTGCGTTCTGATCTGCTATTTCAAGGGATTTACCAGCTTCTCTGCTTGTAATAAACACTTATCCCCCCAAATTTGATGCTATTATGTGGAACTAAATAATATCATTAGTGATTTGAAAAGCAATAATTCTGACGCTTAAATCAGGAAAATGTATTGGAAGCTTACAGAGAGATCAAGTAGCCGAGCAACGTGGATTGCACCTTGCGATACGGAATTCAAAGAATAAGTATATGATAAACTGATCATTCCCAATCATTTAAAAAATTTTTTTAAATCAATGGCCTCCTAAAAGTTATGAACAGAGTTTACTTAATATGACGTGGAAAAGGTTACATCCGGTTCTAGGTACTTTTATATTTTGGACAGAACATTGGTCCATTATAAGTTTCCTTCTGAAAAGAGATGGCACAAGCACTGCACTGGACATGCATTAAGTCATGGCTCAGGTTTTCGCACCTTTTGACGTCACAATCTATAAGAACAAAATGTCCGATTAATTTCCTTTACGAACCGGGGTTAATTGCAGCTATTTTAGGTGATGATCAGTGGTGCGCATGATTTAAATTCATTCAAACAGGGCAACTACCATAAACGATTGTAAGCTAATAGGGCATTTTAAAACACTAAAAACAACCACTTAATACGAAACTCATTTTAAGTGTAGAATTAATGCACACCAAATGTTGCTGTCACTGCCACGACCGACCTTGGCTTTGAAATTCATCCACATCCACCCTACTGCCCAGATTTGGCACCATCGGACTTCTTCCTCTTGTTTTTGCTGATGACAACAGACTGATTGCTGCCATGGAGATTTCTTAAATCCAGGATGCGAAGTTCTACAAGAATGACATAATGAAGCTGGAACGTCGCTGGTCCAAATGTCTTGATGTCAGTGGAGACTGTTGAAAACATAAAATGCAAAAAGTGATACTTTGATCTTGTTTTTTATGTCTTCTAAGAACTTTTTTTATTTAACCTCGTAGTAATCCCGTTCCTTATTATCTCCATTATCAAACCTGATGTCAGTTTACGTACACGCATGATGATTGATTACCCTATTTTGGGCAGAAAATGATGATTTATGTGACAGTAAGGAAACATTTTCGTCAAAGAGATAATCTAATCTCATCAAGAAATCAGTGAAGATAATGGTTACACTATTATCGTTTATTTAAATCATTGTGGTCACTGATTATTTCCTGACAGGCAATGGTTGGTAGTCATGAACTAATGAGTTGCTTTATGGTCTACGGTATTATTGTAATTAGCCTCAAAAAGTTGAGTTAATAATTCTGTTAGTCGTTTAACCCAATTGCACTCACCAGTAGTAGCAAATATAGACAAATTCCTTGTTAATTCCTTGAAATTAGCAAATGTCAATAGAATGCGAAATGTATGTATAGCTTACAAACCGAAGTTCGAGGTGTGCATGAATTGGATCACAATTATTTCCAATTCCAATTCATGCACGCCCACCATGATATAGGTAACTGATTAAACATTCAACACTTAATAAGTTTGCACTTTGAAGTTTGTACTCATGAACGTTGATTGGTCGAGAGTACGGTCCCGAGATATACTTTTCTCACACTCATTTCTCATAAACTACCGTTCATACTGGTCTTGTGAAAGCTCGCCGGAACTGCATCTCGGTTTGAATCTTCAATGATCAAGTTTCATGAACTTTTAGCGACGAATCTGAAGTTTGATGAAATCCAAATTACCATTTTCGTTTTACTTTATATAATAAAATGAATCTGTTGATGACATTAACGAAACGAGATGTATTTGGACAAGTTGAATTTCACGATCAATATAGGATACCATCACGTAACAAACCAAACTAACTAAACACTCACGATATAGAAAATAAGGGAACGACGAATGCACACTAATTATAATCAAAACTTTACCAACTGTTGTTGACATATTTCGACTTAGAAACATGGACAAATGGCGGCCGCTATTTTGTAAAATTGTT
This sequence comes from Phorcus lineatus, assembly GCA_921293015.1. Lineage (NCBI taxonomy): Eukaryota > Metazoa > Mollusca > Gastropoda > Trochida > Trochidae > Phorcus > Phorcus lineatus. Next base: position 15,359,801 of record OV121083.1, read on the forward strand.
AAGTATGCAGATAACTATTATTCATGCATGGATTTTATTTATGTGTACGCTTCATTCAGCATGATTTAGCATTGCAGGTAAGTAATATCATACAGCTCATGGATTAAACGATGTTAAAATGGGGATTTGTTTCGTAATGTTCCTCGTTCAGAGACTAAACAAAATGTGTTCTACTCCGCTGTCTCATTCCTTACATCATAAGATTTGAACGTCAGTCTGTGTTTCTGGAATGGAGAATAATATTTCACTTTGGGCATTAAACAATCCTGAATGTTGATCGGTTGAGAGAACGGTCATGTGATTTTAATTTTAGAGGTTCATTTACCATGAACTAAAAAAATAGCAATAGAGAACAAGTTATATGGATTTAGAGCTTCTTTAATGCAGGCATGCGACGTTTCGGTGTAGATACTAACACCGTTATCAAGCAAGTGATGATACAATGATGATAAACAAATATCTTTCTCACTTGTGTGAAACTTTTCTAGCCGATCGAGCCGTGTGAACTATTTACATGGTTACATGATTTCCTAAATTCAAGAAATCCATGTTTCTCACATATATTGTGTAAGCATCGCCTTAAGGCAATGTAAGGGCCTTATTTTTGGCTGTTGGAACTGAAGCAAATGAAAGGAGATGCAAGAGAGAAGTTCACTTTACGATCAATAGAGGGTATCGTGACGTGAGAACCCGACTGCACACTAACGATGTATACATAGTCAATAAGTGAGGGGGAGATTATACAGTAAATGTAATCACATACATACTTAAACAACTGCATATTTTGACGAAGAAACACGAGCAAATCTGATCTCCCATCCTTGCGTTGAATTGACTTCTGTGTACGCTTGATTAACCATGATTTAGCGCTGCTTAGCAGCAATGGACATTTCACATAATAAACGTACGGTAAAATCTTAAATGAGTTCATTAAAGTTTCAATGTTGCTTCATATTTATACATTGCCGACATACAGACGGACATCCGATTCAAACAACAATTCAAAAGAGTCAATAAACGATAAGAGTTATTTTGTTGGTATTATTGGTATACTTTCATTGCCATATCCAGAGAAACAATTAGTGTCTAAATGAAATATGCCAACCGTGAAATTAAAAAAATACATGTACATGACATAAACGTTGTTCGTCACGAATGAATGCCACGAGTTAACGTTGAGGTCGCCTCCACTACGGTATTTTCATAACGTACCGTAATTATTCGTAAATTTATCTTCAGTGAGAAAACAAGAATAATCATCTTGTGAAGATCACACCCTTGTGCCTGTAGTAGAAGAAAGGGACAGACCACGGGATGGGAATGTCATTGACGTAACGCTGAGCCGTTAGATTTCAATTCTTGATAACCAGCGGCGTCTTCTCACCAAGTATGCCTCCCCAAACCATGACACTTCCTCCTCCTCCGTAGAGCACAACTTCCTGAACGCAACATGCAGCGGTTCTCTCTCCCCGACGGAGGTAAACATCGTCCATCTGGTTTAAAGAGACAGAACCGACTTTCGTCAGAGAAAAACACCATCTGCCACTGACGTCGCTGCCAACGTAAAACCGTTCTCGCCCATCTCAGTCTTCGTTGGCGATGTTTGGCTGTCAACAGCTGTCCCCGGAACAGTCTCTATGCCCTGATGCCATGGGACCTTACCCGGTGAGTCAGAACATTTGACACCGATGACGTCACTGTCAGAAAGCGGTTTCTGAGGTGTAAGGCGCGCAGATAGTGGTCTTCCTAGTGGGTTGTGATCCTCTGTCGGCCTGATCTTGGTCTGTCCCGAATGCCGATAACGTTGCATTAGTCTTATGACAGTTGTACGGTGACAGCCAGGCGTTCTTGCAGCATTGGTGTGTTTGACTCCCATTTCAATCACCCCGATTGCTCGCTCACGTTGTTGTAAAGTCAATCTTGTCATTCTTCAAGTGTTCTTTTACAAAGTGGGTGTCTGACAACCAATTCGCGTTGGTTTTATACCCGTCGGCAATGGGGCTATTTTACTTTGCATGAAAAGGTGAAAACAATAATTTGGCAAACTTTGGGAAAAGCATGCGTTTGATACCACAGTTCAATAAGAAACAATCATTGTTGTATTTTTTCGTAATTTCAAATATAAAGTGGTAGCGTTTTTTTGACCGTGAGTTTAGTATCCATAGTTGTTCACAAACTGAAAACGTTTCAATACTGTCCTAAATTCTGGATACATTGTAAATAATTATTCTTTGGGATAATCAACCTTAAAACGATGATGGTTTTGCTATATAATTTTCATCATAACGTTATGACTTGCAAAAAATCGATTTCCTGTATCAGAAGTTGGTTTAGGGTCTGGTTATAGCCCTATCACTGAGTACAGGCTGATGACCGTAAGATATGATAGCGGCCACCGATTACGCTTGGATGTTTCATTACTCATTTTCAGCTCAACACCTGTCTATATGAGTTCAAAACAATTATAGATATGTAGATAAAAGTGTGCTTGGATCACGTCTGCCATATAAAGAATGGAGTTACTGTAATACTTAATATGAGGCGTTTGAAAAAATACCCGATGAAGCCCGTAAATAAGTTTAAGGATGACTGTAAACTGCCACTCACAAACCAGCATGGTGGCCGTTGATTGAAAAAGGAAGGTCTAAGGAGAGTTGAAACGAAAAATAATTCAGTCATGCTTATCTAAGTGTAATAGAAAATTTGAATATTATTAATATTATATTTCATGCGGATTTAATGCAACGTTGCAATATTTCCGGTCATTTACAATTATTTTATAACATGAATACGTACATATTTGTTAAATAACTTACGAGGTAGATTACCTGAGTGAGGATCGTTAGTAATATCGAGAGATATGCATGATCTGTGCAATCGTTGTGTATACTAAATATTGGTGTGCACTAGTACTTTAAAGAAAGCTTTTTGCATTTTTACATCCATTTATCAAATGCAACAGGATTTTCGGATATTTGTGATGTGGGAAAACATGTGCATGATTTCAAAAGTGCAAGCATATATTATCAAATGCAGTTTCCGTATCTATGACGGAGAGTTGCATTTTCTGCTACTATTCATGTTTTCAAGCCAACGACATTGACAGAAACTGAAGCTAGTTAAAGGTGATACCGGATTTCTAAAAATAATACAAACAAGAAGTTCTGAGTTGTTGCGGTGAATTGGAGTCTAAAAGTTTTGTCAACGGCATATAAGAGTGACATCCTACTTGAAATAGACTTTTAAAGTACAAAGTCGAGTGTTCTTAAAATGCAAATATAGATACATTGAACGTTTGAAAATGTAATTTTCAGAGGTTACTTCCGCAGTACTTGTTAAATGAGCTCCAAATGACTCATGCTGACTGAGCATCATTATCAAACAACTTTAACAACTCAGTGAATGTAAAGCCCTGTGTACAAGAAATATCTTCTGTTGAGAAAAAAATATAAAATCGAATTTCTCGTATAGTTTTTCACACGTCGCGTTAATTATTTGGTAAAAATTAATCATCGCAATTTTGCGATGATATGAAACCTTGTTTGTTAAAAAATTCTTGTTGCCTTAAAATGCGTACATCAGAAGATAGATGAGCGTTAGCGGGACATCGCAAAAACAGAGCAACCCCGCCTTCCTCACAGCCACAAAAAAGTTGGCTTTTTTCTAAATATACCACAAAAGACAATTGAGCATTAAAGTAATTAAATCACACTAACAACTAGTAGTATTTGGATGACATGACTTCGTTGCAGTGATATCACACAATTTTAAAAAGATTTTTAAACTAATTCAAAGTAGCTTGTCCAAAGAATTTTTAGGTCGTTTGATAACTAAATGATTAATCTAAGATCTCAAAAATCAATTTCTGATTTCAAACTTTGACTTAGTCTTATCTCATGACCTTGACCTTTCACATTCAACGTCACACAATCTATAATGACTTTTCATTCGGGTTTTCACGACTTTATGACTTGTGACTTCAAATGTTCAGCTTCCCTTGACGTGAATGGTAAAAGTGGTCACAGTAATTACTAACTCAGCTCAGAGAGTAATCTTGCCGAAACTTGCAAATTGAAACCAAACAAAATGCAGGGTTTCCCTCATTTTCGTTCTCAATATACATTCTAAACTTAGATACATATATCACTGATTTGTTTATCAGACAGCTTCACATGACGGGGCTCGGTGTATCAGGTGCGGTATATCCGCTCTTAAGTAGACTATGTTGTTAATGTGAAGACTGCGTTAAAAGAATTCATCACAAAAACAAGCATCCCTATAAATTTGGAGGTAGTGTCAATATAACTAATCATTTACATAGTTACTGGCATTATGAAGAGTCGAGTCAACTCATTCCAGTCATGAGTCCATTGTCAAGTGTTGGCTGCTAAGACCAATCTCAAATCAGTATACATGTTTCAAACATTGAACTATTTCTCGTGCAAATTTCGCGAAACTTAAACGGTGAGTAATTTGTATTAGCGCATCAGGCGTATATGGATAGCTACAGAGCCAATGCAATGGCTACCATTTGCACATCCTTCTTTATCAGTGTAATTGAATCCGCTGATCGAGCTCCTCCAATATACTCTGATATCCTTTAGGCTGAAGGCCTCGCATCGTTAGCTATCATACCAGCCAATGAGACACCTAGCATCCAGCAACAGCGGTAAAACCCGAATGGAAAATTCATAAGAGTAGCTTCAAGCTCCTTGGATAACGACATTTTATTGGCGTATACAATAACAGGGGAGCACAGGCACGAACATCAAGCCGCGCCAGCCGTGACGAGGGAATTGGCTCGAAAGAGATCAGGGTACATGGAAAGAGCTCGATAAGTGGATTCAATTACGTTGACATAGCAGGATGGTTAAAATGTTACCAAGGCAATCTATTTTAATCAAAATAAGCAGACACGAAACGTATCATATTCAGTTATGCTTGATATTTGATAGTTTTTCTAAGACTACTGTGAATCGGGTTGAGTTATGAGGTGTTTGACCCACTTGGTTTTTTAAGCAGATAACACATTTTTAGAAACACAATTTTAATTTTCAAATAAACGTGCAGAACGAAAAAAAGATGAGCAAGTAATCATGTTTGACAATCGGAAAACCAGACGGAAGGTAGAATCGGCAAACTGGGGAAACAGGAAGTTTATCTACTGAATGATTATATATCCAAGAACATTATTAAATAGAATTTCATTGTGAAATATTGTTATCTATGCTGAGAATAACTGTCGAGTTGACAGTGACATGACAGTTGAAACCCATGAGATTATCTTGGCTTAGGTTAAATAAAAGGGAACGTATTAGAAATATCTTCAGAATTGCCATGCAAAGTGATGGAGGAGATTTTGGTGTGTCTAGTTAATGAAGTGTTTCTTGCTCATTATGCCCTGTAAAAGTGAGTTGGTGAGTTTGGATTTAACGTGTTTTCAACAATCTTGTAGTTATTCAACACGTAGATGAAACTCTTCGAACAGAGAGTGGACAGAACAAGATGAACGGGATCAAACGGTAAATAGAAAGGCATGGTGAGAGAAAGAAAGCAGATTTTAGAACGACTCGAAATACATTGTAGTCTGGCTTCTGTCCGTCGACCTGTCCCTGGGTGACCTGCCAGGAATGTATTGGCTCCGGCTGGCATAGCTCTTGGGTTGTCTGAAGCACGCAAACCAGGATAAGGTATTGAATCAAGTGGTGGATTGGTGATTAAAGAGAGAAGGAAAGTTCGGAGATTCCGTCTCCTTGTCTTGAAAGAAAGGTAACTGTAGCTTTCAGACTTGAGTGTAGACAAATGACCGTTTGTCTAAGTTCTAGTCATTCAATATTATCCGTGACCAAAACACGAAAAGTGATTCTATTATACCATGATGAAGGGGATAGCTTCTGGAACATTTCATTTCTTACATTGTATTCGAATACACGTGCTTTTGTATACTATGCCTCACTAAAATGGGTTTGAATTGAATTCTTTTTATGGAGAGAAATTGCAGCAACATTGTTTGTAAGTTCAAGTCAGAAAACTAATTAAAGATACTTAACATCCTTCTTTTACCGAATGTACTTGTTTTTATTCCACGAATAATGATTTCATACATAAGAAGCAAATATAAATAAGATAGCAAATGATTCACGAGTTACTTAAATTGTTACAAAAACGTTAATGCTTATTAGGAGATGCCAGTATATTAATTTTGATAGATTTCATAAACACATGCCATTCATGGTTTTAAACAAAACACTTTCTTAATGAATATTTTTGATCTAACATTCACATTTCGGTTTCCACTCTAATGTAAACTATAGTCGAGACTGTTTCATTTTATAAAATCTTAAGTGAAAATATAGAATAAAATTCCTATCAATCTGTTAATCTATCCCCACAGCTACTAAAACCTCTCTGTTGTCACGAGGCTTCACGTGTCAGATTGCGTGACCAAGGGCATTTCTCAGGGATGATTTTCTAAGAACTATGAAGGGGCTTTTGCATTTTCTTCTACACATTCATAAATAAGTCATGTGCATATTGTGTCCTCTTTCATCATTCAATAAAACCATAAAAATCTATTAAATTACTATTGAACATCTATGCTGTTTTCTAAATGGTAAGCATTGACCTAGTTATGTTTACGTTTTAAGTAGTAAAAATGGCCAGATAATATCTTAAGATTATATATACATCACTTGAATTGATATATTTAGATAAGATAAACACTTTCTTCGTTTCAAATGGCATTAACATATGTATGATATACATTTATCCAACTCGAACGTCTGATTGAAGAAATGTTATAGTTGTTAAAATAAACCTTTGAAAGCTTGGATTCGTGGTATCTACGAAGCACGCAACCGCCACACCACGATTCGAGTATAAAGCGGTGGATAAACTAATCAAATACTGAAAATATATTTGTTTAAAAGTGTATTCAGATGTAATGTATGTTGATCATTAAATATTCCAAAACGTCATTGATAGGTCCGTATTAGCAATGATTTAAAACCTACACTAATGAACTGTAAATATGGTTTACAAAGTGTACTCAATCTTCTAATAAGAAGACCAGACGAAAGATTATGATTAATGGGGATGGATGGATATGATTTCCTGTTTATTTACGGTTACATTATTCTAAATCATGATGCGCCGAGTTCATTTTTTTCGGACAATGAACCACATAAAAAAGAAAACACGAATAATTTTGGCATCGAACTTTAATGATGATACGCTGGGTACGCATCAAATACCATCATGTATTAATAGTAAATCAAATTCTTTATAAACGCAAAGGAAAGAAATAACAGAGAAAAGGGTTGATGTATACTTTACCAAGTAGACAACGGTTGTAACTATCATTGTCATTATACACAAGAGGGAGGATGGTTAGCGCGTACTGCTTCGGATCAAGAGGTCCGGGGTTTGAATCCCGCCAGGGGTTTGGCAACTTTGTCTGCAATAAAGAAGTATTATCTAAATCGTTTGAGAGGCGTAGGGGAATACAACAAAGGGATGTTATTCAGTGGTAGGTGGCGCTCTATGGAAGTATATAAAGTGTAAGATATTTGAATGTTCATTCGCGAATGTTTTCCACTCATTGCGACATGGAAACATTCCTATTTTTGATGATTGAAAATATATTGATTTGTATAATTTGTTTCAGGATATGGGCCTGTCGTGGACGGACTGGTAGAGGCTTGTCGCCGTTGAATGGCTTATTGCCGCCTCCGAGGCTTGTCGCCGTTTGCGAGGCTTGTTCCATGTTTCAATTTCAGGTTCATATGTAACAAACGTGTACACCTTTTCTTTTCCTCTCGACACTTTTTCACAATAAATGTTGTGGTGCACAGGATAGCCATCCAGTGCGTGTTATGTAATTTGATGTTTAGGGTGAAAGGGCCAGGAGAATGTTCTACATGAAGGAAGGATTGTCTGCATTGCTACCCTGATTTCGAAGGCAATAGCCATTGTTCGGTGGTTCTAGCCGATGCTTGCAGGTTTCACCACAATGCATAGCCACAATAATCCTGCAATAATACAAAGAAAAGTGATTTAAGTGAAATATTTTTTAAATTGATGTTTTACCCAAGATCACTTCACATCATCTCGAAGTCTATTCGCTCTTCATAGAATTCGAATTAGCTCTTATGTTTTTTTAGGAAAACTACTTGGTCATCGACATGAAACATATTAAATATAAAAACAAATAACCTGTAGCCATTGTATTTACTTATAGGGCAGCATCGTCTATATAACTACCCCAAAAGACACATAAAGGGAAATCAGAATCATAAAACGTCTATTTTCTCTGTCTTATGATAATGTATTATCAAAAAATAACATCAAACGACAAAGAATGAAAGAAGTTAGACGGTATCGTGACAAAGATAATTCATTAACTATACGTTTAAACATTAGAAGTTAAAAAATAGACTCACAAAATATTTTTGAAAACCATTTGCTTTAAGAAAAAAATAAGAATGAAGTTCCGTGAAAAAAGATAAATTTTTATGACAAATTCATAACATACCTTCTCTCTAATGGATATTAATTTTAATTCTAGTGATGGAGGTTGCCTTTCAACAACTATTATTTTTCGTGAAAAAAATGTGGCTCGGCTTGTGTTTACAAGTTGGTTAAATCATTAATAAATTACAAAAAAGAATTGTTACGCACCTCAACAATTATCAATACATTCATTAATGTTGGAGAGTACATGATGCCTGATAGCCTTTATATTAACGTTCGTATTTTACCAATGATAAACGACAATAAAATAGTATACTTTAAAAGACATGACAAAATTGTCAATGGTTTCATAGCATTCTATATAGCAAAAGATTAGGACCTAATGTAAAGAAGAAAATTTCGTACATACCTAATTTAGATTGGATGATTGATCACACCGCTTTAACATATTCCCCTAAAAGACATACACGTTAGATTACATTCATGTGTTTCAAAATTGATTTGTTGCTTATTTTTTGTAAAGACTTTATATACATAGTATATTATTAAACATATAGAGAGTAATTTAAATAACATTTTTGGAACCATCTAAAGAGTTGCTTTGTAGTTACAGTTTGTGAATCACATTTCTACATACCGTCCATCTATATTTCTAAATGTTTCAATATTAACTTAAAGGAATAATTAAGACAACCATACGACTCGGATGACGTACAAGTTACATATGGAACAAACTAAAATATGTAGCAATAGCAATATTGTTTCAATTGAATTTGATTGAAAAGGAGAAATCGTCTTGCTTTCATGCCTTTGGAGTGATCGAAAATAATTGTTATTGGAATTTAGTCTATCCTTTTAAATTCTAACATAACTAAAACCAGTTGAATATTTTCACTAGAAGGAAAAGCTGAAATCTTGTGTTTAGACTTCTCAGGCAATCAGCGTTCTAAATTGTAGAGTTGGTGACTCGGTCATGCCAAGTCTCAGGTAATACTGAAGGTAAAGCCTCTTCCCTACCCCCGCACCAGTAAACTAGATAAACAAGTACTAAGCCTTTACCTGTAGTAAATTCAGCACACCAGTAATTTAAAGGAGCCAGCTGCTATGTGCTGGCGCAAAGACACCTAATGTTAGTGACATATCATTATTTTGGACTGTATTTTGGAAACGCAGATCAAATCTCCAAGTTCAACTTATCGTTTTTCTACTTTTTTTTTTTTTTTTTTTGGGGGGGGGGGGGGGGCTTTGATAGGCAACTGAAGTTTATGAATCTCGTGATTTTCGTATCATTTACACTCCATTGGTATGTTTTTCATGAATGTACAATATGGTTTCGTTTCGGACAGACTGATGTTAATAGTAAGCCTTTTTTGACGCTCGTCGTTGGAATCCTCTTTAGAAAAAAGTGAACTCTCTTTATGGAGTGATACTCATACCAAAACATATATTTATTTGGGAAATCTTAAGATATTGTTTAATTTTAGCTCATTGAAACTTAATAATTTCAGCAGAATTTCAGAACATTCATTGTCTTTCATCTGTATCATATACATCTATCCGTACTATGATTTTTTTTATGCTACGGTATATCTTCTGTCAGCTTAAGTTTAGATAATGGAATACGACTGTTAAGACTGTTCATGTGACTCTCTAGAATTACGGTTAGAAGCCTTTCAAAGAACATTACAAGAGATAAAAAATGCCCTTCGTGTGATAGAAATATATTACTGACATGTCAGTATAGCCATCTCATCTGCCGAATTGAGAGTCTTTACGTGCAAACATGTACATTTTAATCTTAGATAGTGTAAATAGGAAACGGTAATGTCATCCGATATATCCTTTTTTTATTTATTCTAATTTCGGTAAAAACACGGATATCTTTTTTCAATAACTTTGATGGATATTGTAGGATACTTACGATGTTTTTTTTTATACAAACATTTTCCTTAAAATTTCATCAGGAATATAAATGGTAGGGTCCTGTAATGTGACAATTTTGGGTCAAACAATGTCAAAATTAAGGTAATGTTTAATTAAGCACAGACGTTGAATAAGTGTCGACAATGTCGTATGTGCGTAAGATCTGTGTCAAGATCGGGATTTGTAGTTTCATCAAATATGATACTTGAAGAGTCCATCTTTTCTTAGCTATAACGCCTCAAGCCGAAATAGTCAAATTCTTTCAGACAAATTTATGTATGTACAGACTATGTGTGATATGCACATATTTTAATTTCTCACGTCACGTTTTAAGAAGGCAAATGCGCTGTGGCTTTACTTCTTAACATTATAACACAACACACAATATGATTTGTTATTTAAAAGACGAAATTTGTCGTTGTGGAAATTTAAGTAAGAGTATAGATGTTTCTTTCTCATTCAATTTACACATACATAATTAACAAGCTATGAAACCATTAGTGTAGTATGTAATGCATCAAAGTCAGTTGTAAAGAACAGAGATAATTCGAGTGACAGTTTTAGTTAAAATGACAAATGCAAATTATCGAAGGTGTCATGAAATGTTGATTAGAAACCGATGAGATTCCCTACAACAGCTGAGCAAAGAGGCAGGACAACTAAATCCTTTAAAAAATGACTGTAGAACTAAGGCTGGAGGCAAATGTCTTGACAGTGATGAAGCGACAAACAAATTGTCTGCTAAAAACAATTAGTAATTCTGGCTGTCCTCTGTAAGTGTAAAAAGGGCTTGTATTTATCTCCTGCAGTTTTTGCCCAATCTATCCAATCTTAAGGAGCTGGAAGCCTGTTTGTACAGTGTTAGTAAAAAGGAAATGTTTAAGGCGAGGAGAATATATGTTTTATGAGAGGAAAGCATTTAACAGATCTTCTTCATATGCGTCGATAAATATACTTTCATAAAGGTGTTATTCAGATTGATAATTTCTTGTATATCGATCAGACATAAAACCAAATATCAGGTATATATTTACAAATCACAGCACTGATATCTTTCGAGCGAGATTTTATTTTCGATAACCTGCTATGATTTGCTTGAGTGCAAATAGAGAGACCTGCCGAAACATGAAAACAATATCATTCAAAACGGCACACTTACTTTTTTTAAAAGCATGATAGACGAAAAATGATTTTAAACCTAATTTGTAAATCCTAATGTATTACCCAAACATTTTAACGCCATGAAAAGTTTGATTTGAAGTTAAAGAGAAGCTATTCAACAATAACAAGGAAATTCTTGTGGAGACAAACGAATAGATTAACGAATACTAAATTCTCTTTTTAAAAAAAGGAGTTTTTTTTACAAAGCTTGAGAAAATGTACTTTCTAATAACACATTTTTAAAAAGTACATTTTCTTAAGCTTTGTAAAAGTAGCTCTGTGTTATTAAAAGGTACATTTTCTTAAGCTATGTGAAAATACCTCCATTAAATGACTCCGAATTAAGAGAAAAGTTAATGCATTCCAAGGAAAGATAGAGTATTTTAGGAATTTTGGGAAGTGTAACATAACCATGACACTTAAAATTTTCGAAAATATCCCGAATTATTTCCTTCCCAAAAGGATGGGATCTATCATGCTGTCTATTTCATGAATAATTTTGTGTCCCTATATTTCTTACACCCATGCTTTTACTTAACTTGAATAAAAATGTAGTTGAATTTTCACTTGGATTGCATCATCAATTATGTCTCATTCCCATGACGACGGAAACTTCAGCTACTTCTATTGGATGTGAATGGCCTGATATAAAAGTTGGAAGTTCGTGAGAGACAGAGATTAAACCAGTGCTTGTTAGCGCATGCTCAAACACTTAATTTTAAAATTCCAAAGAGGACCTTGCATGTTAAAAGAAAATGAATAAGAGTTAAGAACTTGAATTGCTAGTCGATTTCCTGAACATTAACAGTTATTTTTTAATCCCCTATGGGAACCATCAGCGTAAAGGCCGAACATGTTAGCGAAAGCGACGAATTTAATTGTGCTAAGTCAGGTACCTAGCTGCATTTCCGATCTAAGAACTACTCAGTAACAGTTATATCATGTGGCCTAGTCTATGACCTTTCAAACTCCATACTTCAAAGAGAGACCAACTTCTATATCAAATCGTTCCATCTTAGCATTTGCATCGGGTAGTCCTCAGATCAAACATTCAAACCAGGTTTGAGTGATAATTTAGATCTCATTTCAATGAGAATGGGTAATTTCAGTGCAAATTTCCTTGGCGGAAAGTCCAGGGTAATACACTGTACAGTTTAGAAATAATATGTTGTAACAATGATGCGAAACTTGACGAGTAGGCTTGTAGTTAACTAATGGTGGAGCATAAAAGTTCCAAGTTATTACAGAATAAGATATTTCAGAAAAAGTGAATAAATCTATGCTGGGATAGGAAAATCAATTATTGTTGCCACTTGTAAACATTTAATATATTATAGCAGGGAGAAAAGCCTGTGGCTGGTAGGGTATGGTGAAACCTTAAGACTAGCGAACCACGAGTGTTTCTGCGCTGAAATTCAGGGTACCATTGCGTCCAAACCGCACTGCATGTGGCGGCGGGATCCAAACCACGGACCTCTTGATCCGTAGCCGCACGCACTAACCCCTAGCTGTCTCACCCGCAGGAAATTTGGATTCACTCCCTGGAAAGCAATAGATACATAAAACAATTTTGTAAATTATAATCGATTTATCAAGTGTATGAAACTATGTCTTGTGAAACATTGTTATTCTAAGCAAAATAGTGACTTAAAATTGAAATTAGTTATTTTACCGCAAAAAGCCAGACTTGAATAATTGCTACCTGTAGGTTAGATTACCTCACCTATTTCGAAGTTTGAAATGTCTGATCATATACGATTGATTGTATTGTACCAACTATATCCTGTACATTCATAAGTGATTAAATTTGATTTTCTCATGCAATCTCTGGATGTTTTTCTTGAGGAAATAAAGAATATGTCTGTTTTTAAATAGTTCATATGTGGCTTCGTAAAAATGATCGGTTAAAATAAAATAGAAAATCCCCGTGCGATTATTTAAGAATTGCCGTCACCCTGTACAGCGAGACTGTATCTTCTCTGTGAACCTCAAGGGAACATTAGTAATGTAGGCATCTAGATGGTATACAGCATCAGAAAAAAATGCACAAAAACAATTTAAATCTCAAAGAGATATAAAAGAAAAACATCGTCTTGATATAAGAGTAAAGCTGTCTTGACAGTGATGAAGTGAAAAACGAATTATCTGTCGAAAGAAGACGTTCAATAAAGAAGACTCATTGTTAGTGTAGAAAGGGTTTCTTTTGGATCTAAGAGCTATTGTTAATTAGTTCAAAATTACAGGAACCGACATCACTGATTAAAATAATCTTGTTTTCTGACTATAGCGAAATATATACTACTGTTAATTCTAATAAATTCCAATAACCTGTTTTGACAAAAAAATTGACTGAAATGTTCTCAAAAAATATTTTATTGCAGAAATAAGAAACTGTCCAAATTGTAGTATGCCAAAATGTTCTGGGTATTTCAGATATATGCCTCTCGTATATGTAGTGTCAAAGTGATCCTTCCACAAAACGATAAAAAAAATTTGACTGTAAATTTTTTAATAACAATGGTGACCATTTCAAATTTTCGATAAATTATGAACTTTTTTTTCAGTAGCTGCATCAAGCTCATATAACCTGCTACATAGCTCACCTAAGCTTTACCTTACCTCGCAAATTTGTGATGTTAGAGTAAGTGAATGAGTTGGGGTTTAACGTGCTTTGAACAATATTTCAATTATTAAACACGTAGGTGACAAGCATCCAAAAGAGAGTGGACAGACAAGGGAGAAAGGGATGAGAAAAAAAGACGGAAAGAAAGGCACAGTGAGAGATAGAAAACAGGTTTCAGAAGGACTCAAATTTAGTCTGGCTTCTACCCGTCGACCTGTCCAGCTTGAGTGTCCCAACCAGGAAGCATGAAAGCTCCAGCTGGCATAGCTCTTGGGGTCTCTGAAGCACGCACACCACCACACCACGATAAGGTATTGAGTCCAGTGGTGGCTTGTGTTCCGAGCTTAAGCATACCACATATGGTATAATGATATCTATACAAAATTATTCCATATGTATGTTTCGAGCTTAAAACCACACTGTAGCATTAATACTCAAGTATATTGTTGTCTATGAGATAACTTATATTTTGACGTTGCAAATGTAATATTGCAAATGTAATATCTCAAGTGATGTTTGTGACTATTTTTTTACGTAGGATTTCTTTTAAAAATGTCAATGTTTTCCTACTACTGTCTATGTCATCAAAAGTAAGATCAATAGTTATCGTATTACGTAGAAAACAGTTGGATTTTTCATCCGACCTTTTTGCTTTTTGGCTAATGACTGATGAATGTTGTCATAAATGATTAGATGGAAATCCCTGATGATACATTAGCAAATTCTTAAATGATGTATTCTAATGTTTAATAGTCGGAAGTGTCATGACTACTGCATCATGTCCAGTGCTTGTCAGTTTAAAACCCAATGGATGTTGTATGATGGATTAAATGTCCATTCAAGGATAATACCGACAAGTAATTGTTTCGTAAATCATTTTTTATGTACTCTTAGACAAAAACTACAGCTGAAAATTTTGCGAGGGGGGAATCTTATGGAAATAGACAAAAATTGGTTCCGCAGCTCATCAGCATATCTATAAATCCTTTTATTAACGGTCATTAGTCACCTTATGAGCTGCGGCGGGATCACCATATCTATTAATAATCATTCTCGTTAGCTTGGAACTCTAAACACATGATTCCAGCTTTAAGGTCTTTGTTTCTTGATTATGAAAATAAGCTTTTAGAGCTTGCCCCTGTGGTCTTTAATAGACACATCACATCTATTGATCCCTATCTGCGTATGCGTCTGTTCACAAAGTGTCAGAGTTCTAGGCATCATGTGTCGAAAGAAGAAAATGCAAATTGTTTTTTGGGCGTTTTTCGGCTCTTATTGGGGTTCACAAAATTTATCAATTACAATCCCTATCAGCTAAGGAGTTCTTACACAAGGTTTTCAGCTTCTGGAGAATAGGTTATTATCATTATTATAGAAAAAAAGTTTTTTAGGGATTGGTCTCGTGGCCCTTAGCAGGGGTAACCAAATCTTTAGATTATAGAATTCCCCATCATCATAGGATTTTGTTCACAAGCCTTCATATTTCTTGGCCTTTTTCTTCTGGAGAAGATGAAGATGAGTAATAATGATATGGCTCCCGTGAAGGTTCACAGGGTCACCAAATATATTGATAAGAATGCCCGTTAGCAAAAAGGTTAGCACAAAAGTTTCATCTTTTAAGACCATTTGCTTTGGAAAGAAGAGGATAATACATTTACAGGGGCCACGCGGTCACATAATTCATAAAAAAAAGTTAAGGAGCCTGTACACAAGATTTCAGATTTCCTGAGTCATTTGCTCACGAGAAACGCCAAACGCCGGACGCCGGACGAAATGCCATGCCTTTAGCCCATAGGGCCTTGTAGGCCAGATGAGCTAAAAACCATGCATTTTATTTGGTGGAAGGACCTCTACAACTCATCACACCGTAATAAATTGAATGACAGTTGTTGGTTTACATTTATGCTTTTCCAGTCATAATTCTGCACGGCGATACTTTTGGTGTGATTCTGACAGTCACCATCGCTAGAGGAAGGCCAAACTTTGACTCATTGAAATATCATATTTGTCTTGCAATAGATCATAATGCGACGATGTATGAATTTCATTAGCTTCTATATTGTCATGTGTAATGTCTGTAAATGAGTTGTTTCAATAATTTTGGTTTGATTAATACATGGGTATTGCTGAATGACATTCTTCTTCTCCTGTGAGTAATCAATTATTTGTGAATATAATAATCTTAGCACGTGTCGTTGTAACTCATGTATCAATAGATCCCTTTACGTCTTGGTGTATTGGCCATGTACGTTGCTAATATGTGTTCTTGAAATGAACACTTAAAACCAAAAAGGATATAAAAATATAAACGCTGAATACATAGAGGTTATCATGCGAGTATGTTTTGGGATGGTAAATATCCTGCATAAGGAATAAACATTGTATTTTGCGAGCCTTGGCGAGCTAAATACATAGTGTTTATTCCTAATGCAGGATATTTACCATCCCAAACCATACGAGAATGATAACCTCTTTATCATACAATGTCATTCTGTATTTATTTTGCCATACAAGGTCTGCCGTCATTACTGGAGCTGTACAAGTTATCTTCAAATGTGCGCATTGATATATGCAAATGAACAGCGTAACGATATCCACGGTAAATTTACATTAGATTAATCCTCCATTCTTTGCCTTT
This sequence comes from Phorcus lineatus, assembly GCA_921293015.1. Classification (NCBI taxonomy): domain Eukaryota; kingdom Metazoa; phylum Mollusca; class Gastropoda; order Trochida; family Trochidae; genus Phorcus; species Phorcus lineatus. The sequence goes on from OV121083.1 coordinate 15,376,618, forward strand.
GAGGCAACAGAGCTGTTGGCATGATCGAAATGTTCCAGTTGGTCTAAGAATTTGTTTCTAAATAAAAGAGATGTAAACGAAAATAAATTTCCGTTTCGAAAGTACTTGTAGATTTGAACCCGAAAGCTTTCGCATTTGCATTCACACGTACTCAGAAGGCGAGCGTACCTCACTTAGAACGAGAGTTCTTTCCCTTTTCAAAATGCAAATGGCAGCTTGTGTAAACGCAGCGTTACGGATAGATTAACTAAAATTTACACTACTTAATTTCCAAAAAACCAATAAATGGTGAAAACATGTATGATATGAAGCTAAATATGAGGTCATTGAACATGTGATTCAATCAGCCTTTGGTTCCCGTGAGTAAAATATAACTCAGTTCATTCATTGAAAAAGCTAGACCTATATATTTCGGTTGATTTCAACCAGCGATGTAATTAAGTTATTTTGTACTTCTTGATCATGAACTTCACGAAACAGCTGCACAAGGTCCGTTTGTCATTTCTTCAACTTAATTTTGATGCATTAGATGACGAATAATTTGCTGAAGCCATCCGTTCGTGCAGGCATTCCAAATGATAAAGCGTGTGACGTCATAGTAATTTTCAGAAAAAGTTCCGGCACTTGACCTCTGTAAATTGCATCGGTATCCGCATATGACCCCAACGGATATCGAAAATATCCGTTGACTTTGTTATGCCGAGAACACTATCCATTGTATGATAAAGTTATATATTTCCATCAATGCGTTTAATCCATATGTTATGGTCATTTTCGTATCAAATAACAAATTACGTCTTCAAGAAGCAAATTTTTAGGATGAAGGCAATGAGGGTGTTTATCCGAGCGTTTACTATTCATATAAGGTCTTTCCGCTTCAAATGTTTGAGGATGCGGGATAGCGGCAACATTGTATGCAGTACATAGCTGTTTAACTGTTCTACATGCAGTAAGGTTTGGGTGCAATGCTACACAGCGCAGTTCCACCCATTTTTACAAGTTTGTGAAGTTCACCTTACCCCAAATCACTCACTCAACAATATTCTGAGTTTACGTTCTTCTTCAAATTCAATGTTCTGATGTTCAATGTTCAATGTTCTTTGTTGGTGATCTTTTTCCTTGCATATTTATATAAGGAAACAATAATCAAATTGATTTTTCTTCAAACTTATAAGTTTTATTTACGTGGCTACTCTTGACAAATTCAACAAAAATAAAAGGAACGATTGAATTCAAAAGTTGTTACTTTCGTTTTCAACTATCCTAACCAGTTTATTGGTATTGGAATCATACTACACAAGATAATTGTTTAAATTTGTTTAATTCATTAGTGCTCAGAGTAAAGCTTTTACAGTTCTTACCTAGAAACTGTATTCTAACTTGAGTTGTCATTAAACTATACACTGCTTATTTTCTTAAGACGTTGAAAACCAAAAATGTCACCAATACATAGATAAGTGTTCAACATCACGTTTCCGTGTGCCAGTGCTAATTGTTCTGGTCTGAAAACTAAGTTATATATTTAATACCATGAAAGCAATAATAGAAGGAGGAAGAAGTTGAAAACCAAAAAAGGCAACACTCCACATGATAGTTCTTCAATATACGAAGTTTCAAAGTTAAGATCTTGTGGATATGAGTTTTGGTCCAGAGACAACGTTACAAGGTGAATTTACATGGATACGACCAAAGCTAAATGGTTACTTCAAATAAGGAATATGACATGGTCTTCGTCGCGTGACACTATGCTTTGCCAAACTCTTTATCATCAGAAAAAATGTTAATACTTTGTCATCCTTTGCAACTACAACTACCTCAACATAAACCCGTTCATTTCTAATGTGGTAGGAGTTTATTTGTGGTTCAGTATATAACACTAGCAACAACTATATCCTTTCGTTTCCGTTTGATACTTTTTATGTAGTGTTCAAATCAGCTTTGGCTATATTTCAGCCAATATCAGTGTTGCCAAAAGAAAATTAAACTAGCATTTAAATCATGGAAAAGTATCATGTCCCGACTTAACGTGCAAATATGATAAATATGACATTTCATAAATGAAAGGAGTTTTATAAGGCAATACTCACATTATCATTCAATCATTTCTCAAAACGTACAAGACTTTTCTTCACCTTGATGAAGAATAAGACAAGGACATTATCTAGTCCTTTAATTAAATCTTAAATTGTGAAAGGGTCACAGAGTATGATGTTGGAGTGAAATATGTCAAACTTCATAGATGATGTAACGGTATCGACAAGTGGTGGTTGTTTCCATCAAATTACCATCTACTTGCTTACCAGTTCAGTATAGTGGCAAGAAACAGGTTACAATAGTGATTTATGATGGGAAAATCAAACAATGGCGTGCGCCAATCCCTAAAACATAATTTGCAAAACTTATGTAAAGCGACACTGAGGTAGTTACAACTTGGTAGATTACGCAGGTCATTTTATAAATACATACATGCAAAGGTAACGTAATATTTTGAACTCTTAACATTTAAATTGTCCCCTTTTTTATTATTGTTGAAAAAAGGAAAATTATAATTTGTGAACATTATATATGAAGATAAAACTTTAGAAAGGGGACTTAAACTTCACTCTGGATACATGGTATTGCATGGTATTAACTCCGTATTCAAATTTTATTAAGATTTCTGTGAAGATTCAATATGTATCCTTTGTCCTTTCAATTTTAGATTTGGTTGTTGCACATTCAGCCGAGTTAGAGAAGATACAACAGCTGACAAACTAACTTTTACCTGAATATTGGTGAAAGGTATATCTATTGATAACTACGACATTTATCGGTCTCATTTCTTGTAAAATAGCAATTCATATCTGTCCTCAGGAAATATAAGTAATTGGGAAAATGACATATTAAGGTGTATGCCGAGAGCCAATCAAAGGTAACCATATTTTCCATCAGCACAATTTAGTCAAATTCCCTCGAAGATGCTCGAAGCATTGATTGATTGTTACTGATCATAGCAGATAGATCGTAGATTCTTGCTTCAATTTAAACTAAAGCGTGGAAAAGTCATTCTGACCATTACTCATTCGTCTGGTTGATTTCAATAGTACATCCTCTTGAAAAGGGAGACAAATAACATCAATGACTAGAGTAAATGTTATTAAGAATGATGACAAGTATTCGAACAATAAAGACAGATCACTGGGTCATCAGGGGGCTCTTTAAAAAGATTGTTTAACCAAAGTTCACAAAATTAGGGAACAAAGAGAGAAAGGCCTGATAGCATATTTCAAGAATGGGCGTCTTATCACCCGATCGAAAGACCACTTTGCTACACAGGCGAAAACTATACTACCCAGTCAAGAGGTGGGTGGTATGGATAGAACATTTGCAAAGGCAGTAAGACAACTGAACAACGTCAGCTTTGTTGTAGACAACCCGACGACGTCGGCGACCCCTGCGCCAGCATCTACATCGGAAAGTGCTGTGTCCACAATGTCCACCTAGGATCACCGGGCCTTTGATCACTCTTACCGTGATAAGTCCATTCACCAACCAAAGTCTCAGTTTGATACAAAGAACTTTTATAAAGCTCATTTATCCCTTCACATTCCTTTCATGGAATATAGATGTAAATTACAGGACTCAGTACTTTCTATCATTTCAAGGTCAGTTTGACCTTATCTGTTGTTGATGAACTAGTCAGTATACATGAGCTATCTGAATTCCGTGTGTATTTGTGTAAAGTCCACAAACTGTCCAACTATGGAAGACTTTCAGGAGGTATCTATATATTTGTTTGCAAATCATTATCAAAATACTGCTCGGAAATACCTATGGATATCGTCTAAACAAGCATATGTTGAATATTGAACGGGATATTCTACTTTTAGATGTCTATGTGCCATCAGAGGGTTGATAGTTTTATAAGTTTTATAATGTAAATATTTTACCAACTGGAAGAATGGTTATTGGATAACCCTAATTATTTGGCGGATTGGGATGTCAAAATTGTGGGGGACTTAAACGCAAGGGTTGGAGAGGGTAATCAGCCACCTGACGCTCCAAATGATACAATCGATCTATACTTTCCTGAAGATGAATCAGTGCCGATAGATATTAGATCAACCCAGGACACTGTTGTAAATAGTTTTTGGAAGTTACTGTTGATCCGTTGCTATGTTTTCAATTTGTTCATGTATGTGAACTGTTCTGTGAACTGTAAAAGAAGAAAAATTGTTTGTCGCTTTTAATGATTTTAAAAAAGCACTTGATTCAATAGACAGGTTTAAATTATGGAGCTTATCAAGTTATGGTTTGAGTTTGAGGAAGCATTTTTCCTTTAGTGTACAAAATCCCCTCTATGTAAAACAAGAGCTCTGAGCGCGGAGCACAAAGTTATGAAAACCCATAGTAAATTGAAAATAAACAATATTTTAAAGTACATAAAGTAAGGATGTTACGAATGACAAACGTCATTTTGTCAAAGTTACTCGAGATATAATGGTTCCATATAAAACAGGATGCGGCTTTAATTTGGCCATTTGGAGTCACTTCCGGCTATGACAGGGTCTGGCGAGAATATTGAAAAAATTCGTTGAATAAACTAAGGAGAGTGAAAGAAAGAAAGTAATTCAGACATACGCTGTTTAACATTGTGCATTCATGTATTGAATTGGTTATTGAACAATAAGGTTAGCCAGTATATATTATCGTTATCATACTTTGTTAAAAGCCACCATGGTTAGAACGAAGGAAGAGCACACGGGAGGCTTTCTCTAATGAGGACTAGCAGTCTGGTAATCAAAAACTGTCTGAAAATGAACACATCTCGCTCGCGGCAAAGGTCACGTGCATTACCTCTTCAGAAAGATGTCAACCTGCTTTAGGTAATCGTCCATTTTGGTTCATTGCATACTTGAGTTGAAATTCATAAAAATCGATCAAAATCATATTTAAAATTATGCTTCAAAGAATTTGATAAGTAACCTTAGATTTTCATCATGTGTCTGTCTTTCCATCCGTCAGTAAATTGTTACTAGTCGAGATGCCAAGTTCACATACTTAATCGATCATGATCCTCAAAAGTTAAAGGTGCAAGAGATCGAGATGTGATTAAACGTATTGTTCGCAACAATTCAATCATTCTACAAGTGGATGAACAAAAAGGTAGTGGACAGGAGAAAAGAGAATGAAAGGATTAGGGAAAAGACGGAAAGAAAGGGATAGCGAGGGAAAGACAGCAGGTTTTGAATGATTCAAATTTGGTCTGGCTTCTACGCGTTGATGTGTCCAGCTTGGGTGCCCCGACTTGGAACATGCTAGCCCAGGCTGCCGTAAATCAAACGGTAAGTGAAGCATCCAAACTAACACCGTTAAGGCATTGACATCGTCCGTTCTAAGTACTAAATTAAAGTATCTTTAAAGAAGTTCATGACCTTGACCTTCATGTCAGGGTCACAAGGACACTTTTTACAATTTACCCTTGTCAAGAACCATTTGTATGACTCTTTGAATAACTTTCATACAGCTTTTTATCAAGACAAAGCTGGGCCCAATCAAGCATGGTGACCTTCACGTTATTTTCAAAATCTCAACGAGGCTTTTAAAATGTCTTCGTTGAAACCTTTATGTCATTTTTGGAGCGTGATATCTCAGGAATCATGTGTATGATTCTCTTCAAAACTTACACGTGATTATTTGGATGAGACTTAAAATGTTCGGCATTGAAACCCGCATGTTAAGCTTGTCAGAGTGAGTGAGTGAGTTAGGGTTTAACGTGTTTTGAACAATGTTTCAGTTATTAAACACGTGGATGACAAGCATCCAAAGGAGAGTGGACAGATAAGGGAGAAAGGGATCGACAGGGCGAGGGAAAAGACGGAATGTTCTCTGTACATTCTGTTCACAGTTTGTACTTCAGTTTTTTTGGAAAGATGCAAGACCTAGTCAAATTAGGTAACCTTTACGTTATTTTCAAGGTCGCAGTGAAACATTGAGTTATTCAGTATTACTACTGCAAGTATATCTTGTCAGTGGACTATCTCAAAGGTTTGGTGTGAATTTATTCCCAGAGAAAACACTTGAATAGTATTTTTTGGTGATCTATACATTTTAAAATTTATCGGCATGTGAAGCTTATCGGACTTAACACTGTGTTTCGAAAATATTGCAACCACCACAACGAAACATTTCAAGATACCGACTCTTGCTCATGTATGTTTCTGTTCACATGTATATTTCTCTTCTTTCTTTGATCTATGATTCTATGCAGCGGTAGATCATGTCATCCTAGTGATTTGCTTGTTATACGATATACCTACACTATTTGATTACATCAGAGTCTTTTTAATCATCTACACTATCGAACAACTATGTTTCTTTTGTGACATGTACAATCTCGATTTTCCAATTTGATCACGTTCCCACAGTGATTACTTCAATATGAGTTTTTACGATGAAGTAACGTTGTCATCACGATAGGTTTCATTAAAACATTTACCTACGTGAGCTTCTTTATCCATGACACCATGGTTTTGTCAATGAAATTGTTACCAGAATGATCTATATGTAATTATCTGGGCATAGCATATAAGACGACGCACAATCGCCTATTCAAAATAATCTAAAACCTTCCATTTTAAGTGCTACTTGTTAAACATCTCAACATTTATCATTTTCTTGATGTTTCTTTAGACTTTTCAAAACATGACATAAGATACAATTATCGTATTCATTTAAAAGCACGTTACTTACCGAGACTTATCAAGTCCCCATTGATTATTCTAAAGGAAAGTTATTTAAATATTGCACAGCCAAATTTAAAAATTGCATGCATGTTTTGTGTTTAATAAAGCATTCAATGATCTTAAGGGTTGAAACATTCTTTGAAATCCATTCAAAACGTTCTGTCATCAATGAAAATTCTGATTTAATTCAAACGATGTAAGGAATGCAATTAAAATTGATTAAAATCTCCTCAATTATCAAATTAGAAAAGAAATTCGTCATTTTCACGGAACAGTAGTTCGAAAACCGAAATCAACTGCATTTATTAAAAAAAATAATTGTTAGTTGTATGCATTTGCAAAGGGAATTGGACGATGTCCAAAGCTACTTCCAAATTGTGTTAAACAAAGCGAACTTGCCTTCCAGTATTTTTTAAAGTTGTGTTTCCATGGGAACCGCAAAATAAAATGAATAAAGAGTTTAAATATCCGAATAAGATATACTACATATGGTGATTTTTCCAAGTTTCAATTAGCAAGGCCTTGCAGTTTCAGAGTTCTCGTCCGGAAATGAAATCGTTTGTTGGTATTCCATAGAAAGGGCCTTAAATTAATGCAGGTTATTATCCCAAAGGACAGCACAACACCTTAATATTTTACGCAATCCTACATCAGGGTTATGTTATAAGATAAAATTATTTTTTCAGGAAGGAAGATAGCTCCCGTTTTATCTTGAAGAGTTACTCCCCTTTACTCTTGCGAGATATCAAGTGCATCATGGCGTTTTGCTTGTTAGCAGAAAGGTAGCGTTATACGCTTTCACAAAGATAGCAGAAAATAGATCAAAGGAAGCAGGCAGAATCTGGCTATTTTGAATCTAAACCAAAGAGGGTCAGATGTAAGGTGAAAGAAATAATCAAGGCACTAAAGGACACATCGATGACAAGGGATTTCAATGGGAGAAAACAGACATTTCACACGGAATATGGCGGGGGGAGCGTACCTCTGTATGACAAGGAGTATAGAATGATACAGTCACAAGAGGTCTTACATTCTTACATGTTCCTGAACACCCTACACTACATTATCATACCCGAGCTAACACTACCCGTCATCGAACCATAATACCTTCCCTGCCTAACGTTACTCTTCCCCACCTCATTCACTTCCTACGGCACCTTACTAGCCTAGCGAATCCTCATCTTTTCACAAACGTGACCATTCAACTCTATTGTTCTTTTTAGGTCGGTGACCAACTTGAATTTTAGCACATGGATTGGTGGTAACTTCTTTGAAAACAGGTGTTTAAGAAACTTACCCATCTAATAGCGGATGTGCTCCCTCAAATCTTCCATGGCAAAGTGAAAGTGAGGTAAGGTTTTGAGTTAAGTAGTTTTGTCCAGACCACACTCTTTGAATCACATCCTCGTTTGAACATCCTGCTTCTTCAGTGTAATTGAATATGCTGATCGAGCTCCTTCCATATACCCTGATCTCTTTCGAGCGAAATTCCCCGTACGGCTGGCGCGGCTTGATGTTCGTGGTTGTGCACACCTGTTATTGTTTAAGCCAATGAAGGTCGTAATCCAATAGGCTTGAAGCTACTATTTTGAATTTTTCATCCGGGTTGTGCCGCTGTTGCTGGATGCGAGTCGTCTCATTGGCTGGTAAGATAGTTAGCGATACCAGGCTTTCGCCTTAAAGGATATCATAGTACATGGAAGGTGCTAGATCAGCGGATAATCCTGATGTAGCAGGATGCGTTTGAATGAATGAAAATATTTTTGAAGGCACCTTCGACACTATTACTCACTGGCTCATTTCGAACATTTAGCCTTCCTTTAACACAGTAATTGTACATTCAGATTAAACATGTCAAGTTAAGATGCAGTCATTATTTTTCATGAAAAGAATTAAATTGACATTTGAATTTCAAACTCTAAATGATACAATACATTTAATTCAAGGCATGAGAAAAGTTGCTTTGATTAGCTTAATGGAAGTTCTGCATTTCCTATGCAGAGTTTAAGCATCACAACAACGTTAACGTCTATTGTGTATATTTAATTTCACGTAAATGAACTCTTGCTCCACGGTTTTTCTCACAATGACACTCTCATGTCTAACGATGATTTATTAAATTTTAAATTTTAAACTAAAATCTTTAAAACAGTGGATTGGAATTATCCTGTGAATCAATGTTCTCGTATCCACAGAGCTCCTAAGAATACGCTGATTTGTATCAGTCCAAATGCTTTGTACCATCATCCACTATGATTCAGCGTAATACCAAAGTGAACTGTTTCATGTAAATTATTATTTGAATGATGTACATTAAAATGTGACCATTCAATGCACTTTTAATGGGAAAGTGTGCTATACCCCTATTACTATCTATCTGCAAATAATTTTAAACATAAAAAAATTAATTCTATTTGACTATTTTTCGTTTATTGTTGAGTGATTATTTCTTACCTACGGTTTCAGGGGCCTTTGATTTTTAACTTTTTCCAAACCAAAATCACAAAACGTCCTCTATTCCTGCGAATCAAATAGATATTGTATCTAACCGTTTAATAGGGTAACTATGGGAGTTTAATGGAGAAAAAAAAATTCCGAATGAAAAATCTCTGCGATGACTGAGAAGAGCATCGGTACATTAAGCCCTGGTCAACATAGGATGAATCATAATATGATATGACCTGTTCCTTAGTCTCAATTACGAAGAAAAAAGTAGGACTAAATGCATCTCCGAAATTATAAAAATAAGAAACTAATTTGATAATGCCCATTAACTTAGTAGTGAATTAGACAGTTGAAATCTTTTTGCAACATAAGGGTGGACCATACACGTTACAAAGTATTCATCGTAGAGGATAAAATTCAAAGGTTCATACGTGTGATTTCTCATATATTCATAAGGGAACAATAAGTTTTCATTGGGTATGGTATGAAAATACTAACATTCCTAGAAATAAGGTTTTATATATAGGGCACTGAATGATTGTACATTAGGGATTTTCCCCTTCAAATGATGAACTTCTTTGTGGCATTTACATTAGGCAGATTGCGTTGGATATGTACGTTATTCAAACAATGGGCGCATATATAACTTTATATGATTGAACTAGATTCTCACATACGTTTACCTATATTCATTTACATTAGACAATCATATTTCCCAAAATGGAAAGCATTTGTTGATTAGATTAAATGACATTTTGTCATTTCTTAGAAGATTATTTCATTCATCAAAGTTGAGTGGTTGACACAGTCATGTGATTCGTGATAAATGTGTTTTTGAGGCACCTTTGAAAATTATCAATAATTTTCTCATTTTATCTTCGTATTTTAATAGACATATTAATATGAAGACAGACATCTCGGCAATCGAGAGTATATAATCTTAACATTATTTGTTCAGCTTAGTAATATAAGAATATGATTAAGGAAATAATTAGTATACAGAAGACAAAATCCATTAATTACATGACAGACATTACTAGTTAATTCATAAAACTAAAGCCTACATCGGATATGTAACCGGTTTGTTTCTTTGTGACTTCACAGAATATTTTCAATGTCTAAAAACTGGAACACTTTACTATTTGTACTTGTATGGGTTACTATTCCACGCTATAAAACCTTTACTTATCGATGATACCATACAACAGTGCCTCTATTAGTTCTATACAAATGTGACGTATTAAATTTTTCGTGGCAACTAAATGTAATGGACGTCGTGGTTAAGGGTGTTATTTGTTTTAATGAGATTTATCTGTTTGGTATTATTGCAAAGGAGATTGTTCAATGATACAGGTGTTTAATTTCAGAAATTATCACATTCAACCAATTACGAAGCACAACTTGTGGAATTTTTTTTATCGAGACCTGTATATCTTTACAATCCTTTAAGGAAATACCATTGAGAAGACTCAGTGTCAATGCTTATATTGAGAAAGGATGTTTTAATGCACACAAACACGTTAACATGTATTATGTGATGTAATTTTTATGGATAATGGACATAGGTTATTGTGATAAAATAACAATTACTGAAATACCTGTTGTCAGATTAAGTTTGTCATTCTATGATATGCAAATGCAGAATTTGAATTAATAATTAACTATCTTTTGAATAGTTTATGTGATTAACAATTTTGGGTTAAGCATTTAAAACAAAAACATTCGTCTCAATTGTGAGTTATGAGATTCGATGATTACTTGATCGTTCTCATAAATCAACAACTTACAGTCTAAAACATCACACACAAACAGCTGAAAAAAGAAGCTGTATTCGTTTATTTGATTTTAGAATATTTAAATCTATATTAGCGCTCACAAATGTGGTAGAATAAATTTAATTTAGAATCAAAGTATATTTGTTGTAAACCAAATATGATAACATCCCTTAGGTTGCATTTGATTAACATTGATAATTTTTTAAGACTGTTCCCAAATAATGTATTAAGTTTATACACCTATTTTTAATAATTTATCTTTAATGGACAGTAAAGAATTATTTGAGAATTGACAGACAATTTCATGGAATCTGTTAAAAACGGGACAAACTAAATACTTAATATCTTGTATATTTTTCAGAAAACTAGATAACCGTCTAAGCCATAGGACTCATAGTAACAAGGACATAAAGAGTGGAGTAGAGAGTATCGGCGAAAAGATATATTTATATTTTTTTTTAAACTCTAAAAAGTACAACATTGAACCTGACAGTCGTTAACCAGATTCCTGATTATCAATTGATCAATCAATCCTGTCTTCAGATGATATGTCAACTATCACACTTGAGATAAATTACATTACACAAAATGTACTAATTCCATTGTCAGATATATTGATAAGTTTGTAAAATATAGAAAACTACATAAGTGATGATACGACAACTGAACACTGTAAATCTTGGATCAGATTGTCTGCTTTTGGCAGCACAATCACATTTAATATGTTAGTCCCAAAGGAAGATGAAAATAGTTAAATGTGAACAGGCATAAACGGTTGATGTTGATCATGGATTTATTCATCGCTCTGATCGGTGAGAATGCTGGTAGGAATCGATGTATTAATGGCGAACAAGATACAGACGTGTAGTGATTTATTGATTGCTGAAATCAATACAAACACGAAATCATAGTTTTGCCTTAAGAACATTAAATGTTTCTTAAGTACAAGTGTTCAACTGTCGTCTAGGTTTGTATTCCCATTACAGGATGGTAAAAGAAATGATGCACTCTTTAAAAAGCTTTTGGGGAGCAGTGTATAAAGCCAGACCGATAATGCAATTATCTTGATTGATAGAATTACAGAGTACTTTAGTTCAAGAACACTCGACCCCCTACCCCCTCCTTCCCTATACCCAACCCCCGAATTCACATCTAGCATTCAGTCGTTTCTCTGTCTTTTGATTACTGCAGGTATTTTTTTTAGGAAAGCAGTTGATATCAATTGTTCGTTTATAGTCATGGTCACCTTTTATGTAGATACTGTAAATCACGTTATGTTTGCATAATGTTACAAAAGTAATACGTCATCGACAAAGTTGAAAAAACCCAGTTCATATCTCTTTCTATTTATTGGCATGCATTTTATGATAGCTTATAATTGTCAACATACCTAATTTTAATGTCAATGAACTGACTAGAGCGTTCTAACGTAAAACGTGTATTACGTGGTATAGGTGCTGCATTTAATTTTTGGAAAGAAAATAACTACATGTGTTGGCAATAACCTCATCCAGTTTCGAAACATAAAAAACAATGAAAAATAAATGTCCCAAACATTTTGAGAGTTGTTTTATCTGTTACCCATTATCAAGGCTTAGCTATCAACGTGTAAATTTTTTGTATCTGTCAATCATCAAGACGTAAATATAAACTGATCTTATATCATACCTCATTATCTTGAACGCCAATTTCCATCACTCAATCAGATGGATACTTACATGTAGAATTGCTGAAACTCGAGAACATGACGCTCTAGTCCTGATTTTATTCGTCGTTTAATATTTTCAATTCTGTTTCATCATCGCCCTTCTAATTTTCCTTATAATCTTCCAATATTACTCGTGAAGTTAAATTGAACGCCAATTCCCATTAACTTTAACGTTAGAGACCACCCCTTGACTCGAAAGCATTTCGTGGTTTGCGTTCTTCAGAGACCCTGAGAGCTATGCCAGTCAAAGCTTACACGCTCCTTGTAGGCGCACCCAAGCTGGACAGGTCGAAGGGTAGAAGCCAGACCAAATTTTTGCATATTTCCCATTGAATTATGTCGTTTATGATCTTAATATTCACTTGATAGTCTTCAGGGAATATTATCATTAATATATTAGAATAGGGAAATAACAAAACGGATTTACACCAAAGATAATTTTTATTCATACGAAAAACTCATGCAAAATGTGTCACCTTTTCTCTATAAGTTACCAGTCATCCTTAGGAGGCTTTATAAAGCGTAAATTTAATTCCATTATATCGAAATGCACAAATACCGAGTAGGAAAGCTAATTGATCTTAATCGTTAAAAAAATGGTGATGTTTAAATCTCATATCGGTTTGATCTTAATTAGACTCTGATGAAGTCACGTTGAACTTTACTTTCAACTCAAAGAATTTTGTCTAATAGCTTTCCATTAGTGGAATCGAGAGGAGTCGAATTTAACCTGCCATGGTAATGCGTTTAGATACTTCAATGTTGTTAAAGTTTTGCTAATTGTTTTGAAAATGAATTCAATACAAAGGTCTGTAAATGTCATGCAACCAACAACATTTAAATCTGAAGGTTTCCATTTTGTTAGCGACCAATACTCCTAATAGACGTTATTATCAAAGATGTTGTAAATGCATATGTTTGGCGCTAGTGTGCCTGTCACTGAAAATAATGGTCCTTATCTGCAAAGAAAGAAGGTAATGGTTAACCTTTTGAAAGTTTCTATGTTATCAGTTTATTTATATATATATCAGTATGTTACACCGGAGACATCTTATTGTTTGTAAATTGCAACATTACATTGTCAATTTTCTTCAATAGATTGCATTTCGAATTGTGACTGTTTTGATTACTACACAAAATTGGGGACAAAAATGAATCCATCGTGTTCATTGTTGCACATTGCTCAAATCTCCTCTTGGAATTATCATCAGAAACTATGAACTCACTAAACCCGCCCTTGAGTCTCATTTTGAAACATCATCTCAATTAAAAGGCTTGACATGACAAGTCTAGTTTAACAATGTCATTTGAGCACATGCTCATTAGTTGTTAATTATAAAAATTGAAAGTAAATTTCTCATTTTACTCCAAAGTATGTTGTGTTTGAAAGGTTCGCAGGAGCCATGAACAGTTTGTTTGGCTTCCTCCAACTCAAGGGTGTGTAACCTCAGTACAGATTTCCATGAATGAATGATCTTTCGACAACAAAGGCTTCCCATTTGAAAAAATAATACATCATAAAATTATTAACGAGTTGTAAACAGGCAAAAGTCTCTGATCTCTGATTACGTCATACCAAGGGCCTATTTAAATTCGAGAATGAAGGTATGATCTTTGAATATTTTTAATAATTGTTGCCAAGTAATTTGTCATAGAAGAAACGTTTTAAAATTAGGATCGACAATTTAACCCTTCAAGGCTTGTAATGTTTCTTCTCTCAAATTTTAGATACACTGTACTTTTAGGATTTGTTTCACATTTGCCGATTACCATAATTCGAATAAAATAGATGAAGTTTCGACATGATTCAGGATAATATTGATGGAATTGAAACTGATATAACCGCTAATATTATTTTCGGTGTCAACTGTAATATATTTATGGACTACCACAAATAAAGAATATTTTGCTTTTTATTAAAGTGATTTTTAAAATTGCCATGTAACTCTGACAGGCACTTGAGGGCATCGTATAAAAATTATCTTTTCTCTAGGGTAATTCGATCATTTGTATTTGAAGATGAAATTTTTTACAGATTAAAGTGCCTTTTCACACCCACGGTTAAATTCACTTCAAAGACTAAGAATTGTATGAGCCATTATCTCGCTACTGTCTGCCTACTGGATAGAAGAAACCAAGAGTGTATCTTACAGGTGCACCTGGAAGTCGAGTCCTCGGTGGTGTTAGTTCAAAGTAATATTGCGATATCTAACAGGCTTCCACTTTCATGTTGAGTCTGTTGCCCCGAGTGAGAAAAGCCTAGTGACAAAGCTAAATCATACCTTAAACCTGTTGTCTAATGTTAGTTAAATTGTTTCGATTATGTTCAATTGATTGCCATATGTGACGGTTTATTTTATATTCACATATAACATCTTTTATCCATACACGCCACGCACTGCTAAAAAGAGGTTCGGGACGCAGTAATTAGACTTGCATGGATTGGACAAGGATTCTACGGAGTCTTGCTATCATGCTTAACCATGCTTAAATGTTTGACCTTTTTCAACATATATTTATGAACTTCACATACTCCATTGAAAAGTTGATCATAGTTATTTACATCTCAGGCAGAAACATTTATGGTAATATGATTAAAGATAACGGGAACTTTCTGATCTTGTAAATGTAAAAGTTATCAGAATGTTCGATTCAATAGAGGTGAGATGATATGGGGATTAACAACGCTATCACGACTGTTAGTATTACACTGTATTGCAGGGAGAAAGTCCGCAAGTCTATGCATTGTGAAACCTTCGAGATTTGGCTGGAACCAGCTAACCATTGGTCATAATGCACTGATTCACTAGACAATTTTTTTTATAGAGTATTGTAAACAATCTTCCTTGTTGGAAGATATTACTGAAGAAAGAAAGAACTCATTGGTTATCAATGGCAATAAGTTAAAACCTGTTGATTGTGTCATTTTCAATTTGTTGAATTGAATTCTTGATCGCCATTAGCAAATCAGTTCTCGTCCTTGTATCAGCAGCACATGTCCCATTGATGCAAACCTTGATTAATTACTTCTAAATATTAAATGCCACTAGACCAGTCTTGACTTAAACCTACCTAGATACGAGAACATTTTCATCGACGACCAATTGTCAATACGAAGGATGAGAAAAACATGTTCTTTCTCAATTTTACCTTGACAGCTATGATTTAAGTTTAGGAGAGAGGTTGAGATTTCCTGCTGACTAGACGTTAAGCTTCGAAAGGTCACATTCAGAGATCACCAAGGAAGGCAATTATACTTGTAATTTGACACTTAAAACTATAAAGCTTAGTTAAAATCTTACCGAGAAGTGGCTTGAATTAAGTTACATTAGTAACAAAAACTTGTTTCAATCCACATATAGAAACTATAAAGATATATATATATATATAAAGTGATATGTGATACATGATATGTGTCTATAAGTGTCATTGATGACCATATTTGTATTACTGAAATATTTCAGTCAATCATAGTTCTTACAGACTAGAAACACAGCTCAAGCATATATTCCAACTTCCTGTGCTTTTTAAAGAAGCTACGGATACAGATTGGATTTCATCTTGCATTATTCTCTAATAATAGGAATAAAAGGTAATGAAATAATCGCATCTAGCGACCAATGATGACATGCTCATATAATGTTTTATAAAACTAACATATATCTAATGTTGGGCGGATTATCGACTAAGTATCTATTTAAGTCATGTTTCCAAATCTACATGTAACTAATAACACACACATCCATGCATGGATCGTGTTTGAAAAGTTCTATTAAAAATCGTTCAAAATAGCTTCACCTTTGACGTATAATTCAAGAAAGAATTTCTTCCTTGTATAAGTTGGTCTAGGGGTGTTTTGGAAACTTGAAACAAGAAATCTGTTGTTATTTCGAAAGGGCTATATTTAAAAAAGTATTATAATAATAAGTATGAACTCGTTACAGTATCTTATATTTGTCAATGAAATACATAATTATCTTATCGAGGATGAAAGGTCAGTGATTCGCGAGTGGCGCAGCAATTTTTTTGTATTATGATATGAGATAAACATGTTAATGTTCAAGGAAAAGCAGACAATCTATTTGTGATAATGCTATATTTGTATATTATTTTGTCATGTACTTGAAAGCTAGCACTGGAATTATAAGAAGCGTCGTAGTATTGTAAAAATGACAACATCTGAGTTGCAATAAACAATTTTCAGGTGGATATTATTTAGCTAGATGAATAGAGAACACGTTATATGGATTTACAACTTCTTTATTGCAGGATTGCGACGTTTCGGTGTATATGATTATATCCCATTACACAGACAGCCATTATGCAGACACTTTTAAAAACCCAGTACGCAGACACTTAAACACAAGGCCAACGATGGCAATCCCTCTGAATATAATGGGAGAGTCCACTTTTCTTGTCACATTGGAATTCAATGCTTAGAAATAATTGTTTATTTGACAATACAATTTATTTACTAAACTTTGCATTAGTTTCAATTTACTCCATTCAAAATGACTTGTTATATAAATGTAACTTGCAATATAGATATTAAATAAGTCTTCCTTTTACTAGTTAATAGTGATACAATGATAACACCAGTTTGGCTTGTGATGTCTACATAACTTTGATTTTACTAGCAAAAAGTGATCCACAAATGTCACCCGTTAGTCTAATGATCTCTACAAAACTTTGTTTTTACAAGCAAAAAGTGATCCACAAATGTCACCCTTTAGTCTAGTGATCTCTACAAAAAAATGTTTACAAGCAAATATCGCCTGTTGGTGTAGTCTCTACATAACTTTGTTTCTACAAGCAAAAAGTGATCCAGTGATGTCACAAGTTTGTCTTATAATCTATTCTCAACTTTGTTTTTATTAGCAAGAAGCTAATTTTTCATGTTCTCAGGGGGCAGGATAGCGCAGTGGTTAGCGCGTTCGGCTTCGCATCAGGAGGTCCGTGGTTCGAATCCCGCCAGGGGATCGGCAACTTTGTCTGCAGTAGAGAACTGTTCTACACGTCTTTGTTTTTTGTCTTTGCCTTGCTGCCTGATCGTCGAACCGCCACCTACAGTTTGTGGAAGTTATCCGGAGGCTCGAGATTGCGGACAGAGCAAAACTTGCACAAGTTGCCTTTGGAGCTGCCCCACCAAGTCGCAAGCGAGTCTATGCTGAGATAGACAACCGCATCGTGAGGTTAAATGAACAGCTGAGCAACGGAGAGAAAACCCAGGTTCAATTTTTGGATGCAGTGGCCAAACTTATAAAATTTGATGAAATGTGGAACAGGTCGAATTATTTAAACATCAATCAAAAAAACATGAACAAGATCTCCTTTCTTCCTTTTCATGAATTATACCTGGAAATGAAACACCATGGTGTTTGTGTGTATACTAGTACTAGTGATATCAACATCAACAATAAACATGTATCTAACATGTCTATATTTGTTATAAATAGATATATAAATTCATATAACATCCACATCTTCTTGTTTATTATCTGGACTATTCCATTTAGTTAGCTAAGGTGTGAGGCTGTAGCTAAGCTGTTCACTGAAGCATGAATGTTGTTGTTTTAAAGCGTCCGCGTACTGGCTGTCTGCGTAATGACTGGTTACCGTTATCAAGCAAGTGATATTGGACATGATTTGAGAAGGAATATATACACAAATGGGAATAGGCTTGTACAATTGAGTAGGTTGAAGTATAAAGAGTAAATTAACTTATATTGATATGGTTAACAAGGTTGATAAGGTTGATGTACAGGGTGATTGGTTGTTGTTACAATACAAGTTGCATAGAGGAAGCCAGAGGGAGAAAATGAGTTACTATTGATTGGTTTTAATTAGATGGTGATAAGCTGATGGTAGGTAATAGCCTTGATCACGGTTCATGGAAGGATTAAACCGATAAATTTTAATAGATTCCAAAAGTTTTCTAATTTTGTAGTCTGAGTGGTTTGTTTCCAGGACCTTGATGTCTTTCCAAAGGATTTTGTGGCTGGGGTTGGCTTTGACGTGGTTCGATATGGCTGATTTGGAGTCTTTCTTTAGTACAGATGTATGATGTTCCTTGATTCTAATCTGCAGGGGTCGGGAAGTTTCGCCTATGTAGGATTCTCCACATTCACAGTGAATATGGTAAACTACACCAGCAGGATCTTCTTTAGTGGATGATCGGGGCTTGCCATTGGCTCGAAGATGGTTTTGGATTGATCTGCCTTTCTGGAAGAGGACATCTATATTGGCTTGCTTCTTGAGGAGTCGTCGAATCTGATGGCTGACTGTTGGGATGAAGGGAATGCTGATGATAAAGGGGGCTGACTGTTGGCGGGGTGGTTTGTTTCTTGGTCTCAGGGTATTGTTGATGGCGTGGTTGACAAGTTGGGCTGGGTATTGGTTGTATTCAATAAAGACGTGGCGGAGGTGGTCAATTTCAGCTTCCAAGGATTCAGGGGTGGAACACACATTCTTAGCTCTTCTGATGAGGGTTGCAATGATGCCTTTCTTGACTTGTAGTGGGTGGTTGGAGGAAAAATAAAGATACTGGTCGGTATGGGTGGGTTTTCTATAGACGCTGGTTAGGAGTTTGTTTGGGCCTTTCTGGACTAGGACATCTAGGAACGGTAATCGGTCATCAGTCTCTTCTTCCATGGTGAACTTCATGCGGGGGTGTTGGGCATTAAGGTGGTGAAGGAGATGGTAGGGGTCGTCGTCTGGGCTGATGATGACAAAGGTGTCGTCTACTTTGCGAAACCAACAAATCGGTTTGATGGGCGAGGTCAGGAGGGCAGTTTCTTCGAGATGGGTCATATAGATTTCTGTGATGATGGGGGACAGTGGGGAACCCATGGGTAGACCATGAGTTTGCTGGAATATTTTGTCCGACCAGGTGAAGTAAGTGGAGGTGATGCAGGAGTGGATGAATCGGATGATGCTGTCAATGGTGAGATGGGTGTCTAGTGTCTACCCATCACTACAATATGTAAGATATAAATATTATGTCATTTCCTACTATGGATATGAGAGATGGCGAATTTTACAAAGCACTGAAACAGAAATGATAAAAGTGTTTCCGACGGATACAAGAAAATGGATATATAAAGACATCTTGATCATCTTAAAGGCAAATGTAGTTAATGATTTTGATTTCAATAATGGAAAGCTTCAATGTAAATATCTTTATGCAATAGTAATCAAATAAGTACATATTTGTGGGTAAAGAGTTATATCAAAGAAATGTTTACGGAATGCATACATGTATGTATTATTCCTATCAGATAGGCATCACGTTAATGAGCTGAGATAATTTATTGAGGTAGTGAGAAAAATTAAATATCAGGAATATTTCACAAATTGAACTCGTGAATATTTTCCATCCCGATGCAAAAAACCAGCTTAATAAAGACTGAAAGAAAGATCTGGTGTAAGAGAGACAGCCGAATCTTGAACGACCTCACTGACTTGGCTCTATAAATGGCGATAAGGAACTGGATCACATGTCTTGATTTAAAAAAAAAAATAAAGACCGGTTTCTTGTTTCTTTTTGTAATTTTATATTTGAAGATACATGTATTTAGTTTTCGGTACATTCCACCATGTTGATTATTGTTAATCAAACATTTCTGCATATATATTTATATATCTATAAATTAATTTTTCATGGTTCTGTCTAAAATATTCTTAATAATGAAAGACTGAAGATGATTCTTTGCATGTCCGTTCATTACCAACCGGTTTCACAAAAATGTGATCATCATGGTATTTTACATGATGTTGCTACGCAAGAAACGTAATTCATGACGTTATTTGCATACCACTATAACAATAAACAGTAAATGCGACGTCAACATGATCTAATATCATGTACAGTTCAGTATGGGCTTATATCCCTTAATAAATGTTTGTATGATTTTCTTCAGCTCTTTATTCTCTGTGCTCTCCTCGTTAATCAAGATCTGATTGTAGTTTGCAGGTTTTATGGAACTGACAAATGTTTATGTGACGAAATGTCTTGTTAGACGTTGATAAAGTCACTGGATTTCAAATTGTTGGATTGTAAATTCATTATCAAACATTCTTTTACGAATTTTATCGATCTTTAAAAGGAATTTCGAAATAAGACTGGAATCCTAGAAAACTGAGAAAAATCCAAATTATGTTCGTTCGATTCAAAGATTCCCTTTGTTTTCATCACATTGATTTTACATTTGTCAGTTTACATGTAAATTGATATGACTTAACAAGGATATTTTATATTCCTCACTGATGATAATGCTTTATCACAATTCTTCAAGCACTCGGGATATTGAATTTATTCCTCTTTCATTCATTAGAATGTTTACGTATAAAACCAAATCCAAAGGAGTCTTAGCTATATATAGCTTTTTTTAAAAAAGTAGTCATTTGAGACATGTCTGTGGATCAATCAAGCAACGAATGTGTACCATGACCTGGTTTCCAGAGAGGACTTTCCCTATGTGTTCGTGCTTGATAATATGTTTATAGAGACACGTGTCAACGCTCCAGGCAAGAGGGAGATATTGCGACTTTTTTGCTTGTATTTCTTGTCTCGATAAATCCGATAAGTGACGGTTTTCATCTAAATCAAATTTCGATTTAATGAAGCTTAAAATCCTTCCTAACCGGTCAATTTTGTTATCCTTTTTTTCTTACAATCCTGTTAGCTTAATCTTCGCCTGATTGCAAACATTAATGATTTTGTCGCTTTTTTTTCTTTTTTCTTTTCTTTTTTTGATATTTATTTAGCCTTTTAACGAGTATGTCAGATTCTCCTGGGAATACTTTTAAGTATGTTGAATAGAAATGGTGATGTAATTTCTTGGTGTTTGAATTGATTTCTTAAATCTTGTAAACATAAATAAATCAGTTAACAGTTAAACTAAACAAAATTAATTATGTATCAAATCGATGATCATAACTTCTCTACCCCACTAATGTCAATACAGAGTGACTCGATAAAAAGGTGACAGTATTCATGTCGAAATATCTTTAAGTTTTTGTTGATTGCAGCACCCGCATGTTCTGTAATCCTGTACATATAAAAACAGACAACAGTAATTGATGAAACAGACATGGACTGGCGTACATCTCGCAAGTAAACATTTAAAACATTTTAAGTATTTGTTTAAGAACATGCAATTTCGTTTCCCGGAAACCTGTACATATAAAAACTGACAACCATAATCAATTATACAGTTAGTGACTGGCGGACATTGTGTAAAACCTTTAAGGTTTAAACCGTTGCTGGCACGCATGTTTTGTTTCAACGAAAAAGAGCTATACTGAAAGGGCAATTTGACAGGTAAAATGTTGTAAGTGCAATGAAGTTAATCTTCTCTATGTATCTATATGTTTTCTTCTGACTATCTCAGATAGCTGGAGTAAACTCATCTCTTAATTGAAACAATCAATGTAAACCTATCCCTGATAAAAAGTACCTTAATATCCCAAATATTAGTATTTGATTGACTTTCTCTTTTTTCTTTAATTGGTAGGTTTTAAGAAGTCAATATTCTTGCAAGGAACATAACGAAGTAACTACATAACTACGTCGATTTGATTTAATTTAATTTGGACGATTATAAATTTCATCATTCGGATTTAAGAGCAATTTTCATGAACGTATATCCCTAAACATGGAGGACTTCAAGGAATAGCTCATAGCACTATGAATTCGAGCTTAAAATAAGATAGTTCCAAACACTAGTCATCATCTAAGATATCCATTAAGAACATCAAAACGGTCTAGTAATTGCCTCTAGGCAAACGACGTAATTTTATCAATCTACTAAGTCAAAAGAAGTACTTTGTTGAACACGAACTCCAGTATTTTGGGTTTTTTAAAGAAAAAATGTGTAATTAGTTATGCCTGAAGCCTTCCTATACTCGAATAGCCAAACACTTTCAAAAGAAGTCGGTCCTTTCATTAATCAACGTTTCTGAACCTTCATTGATTTAAAAGCCCTTTTTAATTGAATTCTTTATCTATTCATAAAAGTTCCTCGCTGATCGTTATGGAAATGTTTTTAATTAGCTCGTACCAACAAAAGGTGTACAACCCACCATTTGAATAGACATGTAAACATTCCTTAAAACAATATATTTTGTTTACTGTGAGGAAAATTAAGGATAATATGTTGCCTCGACTTATCTGTAAGGTTTTCAGCTAGTTGATCAAATTGGGCGAAGATACCAACCCTACTATCGTAATTTACACAGGAAAATATTGCTAGTTTACATATATCAGGGTTGTGTTTCAAGAACAGACTGTAAATCAAAGATATTAAACATCATTTATTAAAGGTTTTAATATAAAGGATGTAATTGCGTTTGACGCTTGAATAGAAGGCTGCCATCCTTTCATAAAGGTAACCATAACTAAATATTTATAGAATTTATCAAAACGTTTATGATAAGACAGTTTTAAAAAAATAATTATCATATGATTATCGTATTTTGCCTTTCAAGAATAGCTCATTTGTAACCTCATCAATGTTACGTATATGTGTCAAAGTATGGGGCGGGAAAGCACAGTGGTTAGCGAGTTCGACTTCGGATCAAGAGTTCCGTCCGTGGTTCGATTCCCGCCAGCGACTCGGCAGCTTTAGAGAAGTATTCTACGCGCAGTCCACTTTGGATGACATGCTACACTGAATTTCATAGTTCGCTAGTTCCAGCTCATGCATTTCAATAGCAACATTCGTGTTGCGGACTTTCTCCCGCAATAATATTAGAAGCCGCGATATAGATGAAATACTTTTGAACGCGGTGTTAACCCCAAATCACCTCGGCTCACCTCAAAGTATGATTAGTAAAGTAACTTGATAATTATCGAGGGAATAATCATTTGTTATCCATGGGTTTCTCATTGATCTTAATTCCTTCAACTGTTCCTTAAATTGTGACAACTGACTCATAATAGGCTAATGTCTTGCTCTACAAAGTATCTCTAACATCATTTACAACTTATATTTGACGAAACGGTATCTCCTAAATGATTGAAACCTATTTGAATACGCATGTGTTCGTGAGACACTGTGTTGATCACAGTAGATGTGTTATTGATTGACTTGTATTATGGTGTATACCGTTAACATACCGATGAAATAATTGGACATGTAATTGGAATTGACACTATGTAGCAGTGGAGGTGAGGGTCAATGAATGTGTTACACAGTTAATTAGTTAATAACGCTTTATACTATGAAAGATCAAGCGGATAGAAACAGTAATTAAATAATAAAAACTTCATAATAAAATTATGAAAAATTAATGTCCACCCACATGAATTTTATTTGGCAAATGCGTGAAATGACGGATACATATTTCTGCAAGTATGAAAAGGATAGAACGATATTTGGCATAATTTTCAAACTTTATTTTGTCGTGTTAGCAGTTTTGCTTGAAAAGAATGAATGACCAAATTAATTGTGGGTCATTTCTCTTTTTATTTCCTTCTCTATCTTATCTTCTCTACATGTTTGCTCTTATCATAATGTTTCCATAATCTCTGAATTATTCATTAAATACAACGAGTTTATGTAAAAACACTACTGCATTGCATTAAGTATAATAAGGATGTATGAGCGAAAACCTAGTCATAAATTAATTCGGCATTTTGTGCAATTGATACTTTTTAAAACAGTTTTATTCCATGAGTGTCTCTGTTATTCAAGCTTACATGACAAATGCCATGTTTTTTGAACAATTCAATCCCCTTTTTATAACAAGTCCTAAATGGTACAGATGAAGGACAATTACAAAGCTCTTCACTTTTCAACGACACAACCAGATATGCAGGCATTCTTGCTTGCACTTCTTGTCTCTGGAAATTGTTTGAGAAGTACATTCTGAGAAGTACATGAAATCTAAACGGTGACTTACCTTCCTCAACTTTTTTCAAGCCTTTTTATCAGAATTTCGATATATGATAAAATGTTACCAGATAGTTAACACTGTTTCATATTTTCCTTTTCGTTTTCAGTAAAAGATAAATATGTCTTTCATATATTTTTCTAATAAATATCTTTGCACGTAGATATGTGCAGGGGATGTTATAACCTCAAAAGCATTGACGTTGTATTATGCTTCTGGATCCAAATCTAAGCTAACTCTCTCGCTTTATGCAACCTGCCATAGCTTGAAGTGGGCAATGCTGTCTAGAGAATGAATAATGGAGTTAATTTACTATACTTACTGACTATATTGGTAATTTAAGTGGCTGAAACTAACTTACTTATCAACCGAAATAACTATCATTTACACAAATCTGTTAATCAACCGTACCTAATGCCATGTCAATAGCTGCTTGCGAATAACTTACAATTCATACATGTCTATTCTGTAGAACTGTATAATATCTAGTCATTAATAACCAATGTAGCCGTGTTTCTAAATTCCTATTCCGTTAGCAATGACGTGTGCTTTATAGGTCAATTTGGTTGTTTTTAGTTGTCTTTATGTTTGGAAAAGATATGAAATATAATTCATATAAAACAAAAGCCCGACACAGTATTTCCAGTTCATTGTAGGAATGACATGATAAAAATATGAAAGCTGATGATGCTTATGATATCCCATACTGAAAGTGATTTAATATTGAACAGAACATGGTAAAATATGCCCCAGAATCTTAAATCATTATTTCAATCGCGGCAACATAATTGTCAAAACTATATAACTCATAATATTTATAGTTCAGTTCTAAGACTTTTGTTTTCTAAATCACTTCTTTATGACATAATCCTTGCGTATAAAGAGGGTATACAAATGTATTTTGTACTATGACACAAACATGTTAAGTAAATGAAAAAAGCCAACGTGTTTTCGGTACATAATATGATTAAACCGTCATCCTACAAGTTTAAGCAACAACTGACAATACATGTATATTTCGTATTAAAATCTAATATGTCAAGAATATGTCCGACCAAGTTGATAAGACAGGTTTCTACTAATGTGCTCACTGATTGTTTCCTTTCACGCATTGTTTAATTCGTACAGCTAATCGCGACTAAAATTGCGTGAAATATTAGATCTTCATATTTGTAATGGCCGTTGCCACTCTGATGCTGGCACGAGTGAATATACATTTATCAGCCATAAAGGTAACAGTGTGCTGGACTACTAGTCCAAGCGATAAGGTCCGTTTCTCTACCTTGAAAGGTCCAAAAAGTTTCAACATACGTTTATATATAGAAATGTCTGAATTTTCAAAATGTTTAAGTCTTACAAGTCATAACCTGATCAATTTGTGGCTAGAGGCCCTATCTCTTTGACAATAAATTATCATGTCTGCGGGTTTGTTTATAAACTGCTCCGCATACGGCATAATGTCGCAGAAGGTCACATTGTTTCAGGATTGCGAAAGGTAAAGTCAGCAATCCGGCTAAATATTCGGGTATGACAACATCATGTGTATTCAGTTAACTGTATATCTGTTATAAATGCATAGTGACAATTATGGTCAGATGCATATAGTAAGGTTGATGTCGCGGATATGCGAAAATGAATTAAATATTTGCCTAACTATCTTTTCTTATAACGATATATACCCAATTTGTTGACTTCTTTTGAGTCTATAACTAGTAAACACTATGGGCAATTTTGAATGCAAATGGTATATTTCCTAAAATGTATAGATGTATCAAATCTATTTATAAAAATGTGTTTCACTGTGATAAATTTGAATCATTTATCAAAAAGGTTCAGATCTTGTTTTGGATTGTATTCTTAGCCAATTACTGTTCAATCCAATCATTTTGGCTTTAACTGTTGAGCCAGGATGTGCCTAATATATGCACTCCACCACGATACAAGTAAAATATGTTTACTCCTGTTCGCTGATTATTTTTATTTTATCGCTGACACTTTATTCAGACTTCAAAAGCGCATTGATATGCTTGAGGAATATTGTGATAATTATTCTTTAGATATGAACATAGAACAAACAAAGGTTGTAATATTCAGAAGTGGTGGTGGTTAATAAATGCATGAGAATATTGTGTCCAGTTATAACGTTTTTCTTCGTACAAGTACCTTATCGAGATATATTGACAAAAACGTTTTGCAAATATCTTTGGGATGCCCGATAACTATTCTAAACTAAAGGGTTTTTTTATTCCAATGTGTTTCCAATTTTGTAGTATGTCGCTGAAATATTGGGATTATCTCTGGCCCATAATGATATTGAATCAGGGTATGTTCAAGCATGTAAACGGGTCTTGGGTGTTGTCTATCCTGCCTCATCAGCTTAATTGAATCCACAGATCCAGCATCTTCTAACTACCAAAAGCCTCGTATCGCTAGCTACGTTACCAGCCAATGAGACGACTCGCATCCAGCAACAACGGCACAACCCGGATGGAAATTCAAAAGAGTAGCTTCAATATCCGTGGATAACGACATTTCATTGGCTTAAACAACAAGAGGTGAGCACAGCCACGTACATCAAGCCGCGCCTACCATACGAGGGATTTATCTCCCCACTTTTCGGAAACTTCCGGCCTCTTTTTAAAGGCTGCGACCCGAGCGTGGCATCAGCTTTCGCTGGAAAGCGCTCGTAAAACTCTCAACCTAAGTAAGTAAGTACGAGGGGTTTGGCTCGAAAGAGATCAGTGTACATATGGAAAGAGCTCGATCAGCGGATTCAATTACGCTGATGAAGCAGGATGGATGGTGACGTGTGAGTCGAAGGTGATATCCACTTTAAATTGCAGTTGATATTCGATGTGTTAAATTCTGGTTGAAATGAATCAATATGCATATTCATCGTTTTACTAAAAATATCTATGCTATGCTAATAAAGTTATTGGTGAGGGGAAACGAACCTGGTTCACACAAACTAAATCTCTTCTTCTCTCCATAATCATGGTTTGCCATGAATTGGTCAAAAAGGCATTGAAAGCTGCTTTGATGAACGTTCAAACGACGGGCAATGCAAAATGCGACTCGGCGGTTTCAATATAAATTGTGGAATAATGATAACGTATTTCCGTGCAAAATCGTGATAAAATGTGAAGCAACATATGCCTTTTATGACCACATATACTACATGCGGTTGCGAATACTTTTATTTGAAAGTTGTTAAAATGTTTTCTAAATAAAGTTTTTGTGACTGCATCTTTAAATGCCTCTTAAACATACGAAAGAGCTGTAGATGTAAACAATCACATAACTGGATATCAAATATATAACAGATTTTGTAAAAAGTTAAATATATATGAATATCAAACACTATGTTTAAAATACTCAAATATTCAAAACAAGGATCTGTTATTTAGAAACATAGCTTTTGTAATCTACCATATGTCTAATCTCCGCCTCAAAACACTGCAAAGACAATTATAAATTTGTGTTCATTTATTTATATCGTATGGATTATGTTGTACTTAGTTGTACCGAATTAAAAAAAATGAAATTGGAGACCCTATGAAAATTAATGAACTAAACTTAAGTACTTATTTTTATAAGAAATATAACGTACTGAAACATGAAATCCAAAAAAATCTGAACATCTTGAAACCCAATTTTTGAAAGAGAAAAAGCTACATGTGAACCCTAACATTTTAGAAATCAATTTATCATTTCTCAGTGGTAGGTTATTGATGAAACTACAACTTGTTGGCAGTATGTCGTACGACAGTCCTGAATCATAATTAAACTATGATCCTGTTATGATATGACTTATCTTAGTGAACTGATGCCTTCGCACTAAGAGGTAAAATATGGTAATGACATTGATACACGTGATGACAGGTTAAAGCCGTAGACTATGTTTGTCTTGTGATAATTTGAAAGTACTGTACCAAGGGTTCTATGTTGAGATACCATTAACAGATAAAGACATAGTCTTAACGATAACATTTTTGTTGAAAGGTTACCAGAAAAAGACATATAAAAATACGTTGTTGAAAAGTTGACTACTGATTTTTCTCGTACATTGGAATTTTATCTATAAATAAAATAAACGTCAATTTTTTCAAAATATAGAAATAAAACCAAGTTGGCAAATTATCTGTTAATGTATGCCAAAATAATACACGTTTATGATTAGTAAATTGTTACTTTTTCAATTTTCTGAAATGGATTTATCTTTTAATTTCAATAAAAAAAAATAATTTATTGGGTTCGAGGTACTGATAGTATCAATTGAATGCAGTATGTCATATTAAACTTTGTCTTCTGATACTTATGTCAGTAATACAGAGAAGAATGTAAAATTGCTTTCAGAATTATGTAGAATAAGAAAGTAACTTTGAAGTAGTAAAGATACAAAATCTAATTGATAAATGACCGTGGCATTTCAGATTCATTACATCTGGACAAGTGAAATTGCTAAAAGATAAGATTAGAATTCCTATTTGTGTATTTGCAATTGGCAACTTTGCGTTTTGCGAAACGTTTAGTTGTTAGTAAGGTTTTCATATTGCTATGCTATTCTCAAGAATAAGCATTTATTTGCGTCTGTGTTAAAGGGACTTTGGACCAGAGGACAAGGTCACGTAAATTAACAGTTATCCCTTCCATTTCGATATTCATGAAACTTGATTTAACACCAGTAAGAAGTAGTACATATTTAGTTTAGTTGCTTTCATTCCTAAAATAGCCTCAAAAGGAGACGCTTAAAATTAATTTCTGGTCCTAAACAAATCAAAACCAAATTATGGGAAATTAAATGTTTAACTAGATAAATACATCGTTCAGCAAAAGTGTAAAGAGGACAGCAACGCAGAAAACAACGCAATGTTTGTTCTAATGACATTGAGGTCGATTGTCCTTTACTCGATGACCCACGTAGAATAGGCTTAAATCATGTAACCTTTTCAGCACATAATGTTCAACACCAGGTCAGGCATCTCCGAGCAGTGATGCAGATCATAATATATAGCCATATATTACTGAGTGAATTATTCATATTATGCTCTTAAATGCCGCCAAGACCATAACGCTCCCACCACCAAAAAACTTCCTAAACTCAACAACGTACAGTACGTTCACACCGTCGTCGGTAGACTTTCACTCGTCCGTAATTAGAGAGTATGTATCGCCAGAGATACAGTCCTAGCCCATCCCAATCTATCACGCAATACCATTAACGCCATGGCTTTGAAGGGCCGACTAGCCTTAACAAAAACATAGAAACGTAGCCACCCTGAGGTTGATGTTGAACCTCCTCATGTGAATCGTCCATAAATAAAGGTCGTCGTTGTCGGTCTTGAATTTCGGACTCACACTCCTTTGCCTGTCTGAAGGCCTACCACTCATACGTACACATGAAACAAGCCTGGTGATAATTGATTAGAAGCAATTCATCCCCCTAACCACATGTTCTTGTGTAGCTCTTATTTGTAACAATTCGCTTGCATCGCTCGCTCCCTCTGTTCTGTGTATTAACGAAACATTTTCTTGGTCGCAATCATTCATTACGGTGCCAGTGATTAGCTTCAGAACTAGCTTCAGTTTTCTTAAACCATGATTAAATACAGGAATCTCTGTGCACATTGGATGCGTATAATGATGCGGACTCTTGAAAAGTCGGCCGTTTCAACACACCTCATGTTTATGAAACTGCGGATCAAAGCACTACTAGGAAATAAAAAATACCAAAATGTCTAAAATAAATAACATCTGTGATTTAACTTTGATTAGCAAAACTGTGTGATGCATGGACTTTACACAATATTCCAAATTGAATTGATCGTTTGAAGAATCGCCTACAGACAGATATGACATTTAAGAAGTTGCACGTATACATCATGTTTCCTTGAAAGATAGAAAGTTTTGACAGCTGTGTCAGAAAGTTCTGGGGAAACGTGACCCTGAGTGGTCTTAATTAAGAATGCTGTCTCAGTGAGGACACATTTACATGTCAGTGCGGTAGACTTCAAATGGTATTCATCTTTCGGGGATAAACAAGCAATCTTTTTATTTCTCATTTAATAATGGTATTTAGATAAGGCATGTGAAAATATTCAAAGCAACATGCAAAACAGGCACCATTTCATACTTGATAAGCACAACAGAACTAAAATTAATCATTTTCATGGATTAGCTTTCTGACATCCTCTATCTTTGAAATCAAGCAAGCACACCGTTTTACCATGCACTTTACATTACTTTTCGACATCAGTATACTGTATATATATTTTCAATCTAAGGGTATAAAAAATAGTATCATAATTAAATAGAATGTAGCATTTTTTCTTGTGTTTATTGTTGATTTGACATATAGCAACTCATGAACGATGATGACGTTATAATGACAGAACGTTCAGAGCATATCATCAACTGAATGTAAATGAAATTCAGCAATATATCATAACAACTTATGCAATCTTGGGTAATCTGTGACTAACTGTTTTATCAAGTAGTCATCTCATGGTTATCGAATTTTTTTTAAATTGTTAAAAATGGGAACTTATATCAACACTTTCACAAACATTCCTGATGTTCAATACAGAATTCATCCATTAGTTCCATTCTTCTGATTTCCTGCGATAAATCCTGACTGCCATCAGGGAATGTGCTGCAGCTGTATTTTCCTTTTCGGTTGAAAATGTAAGATGTTTTGTATTTACATCACCTTATATGGCATTTAGGTGTATCATCCATTTTTTCCTTTATAGAGATAGCTATGTTGCTCTTAAGATTAATTCACATTTAAGGATTTTGGAGACGAAATCATAATTTGTTTCAGAACCAATTATCCTCTTTATGCGCAAACACATCTTTATACATGTCCATTTTTAACTCATGTTTTCAATATTTGCCTTTGGTACTAACGACTGTATATCACATGTAAAAAGAAGCTTTATATCGTATTTGTCTCAAAGCAATCCAGACAGATACAACCAACGAACTATTGTATTGTTTTATAATATGTCTGATGGAGAGGAATTAACTGAAATAAGGAATATGGTATTCCCTTAAGAGCTGTTATCGTTTTGGCAATGAAATGATGATATAAATGCACAGAATATTTGGGTTAATAGTAAAGACAGTAAACATCAATAACAATAGTATCGTCTCTCAATTGAGTTGTTAGTGTTTGATAAATTCTTTATGAAGATCACTTATATTAAAATTGTTAAAGTAATTTTAGACAGAGCTTTTAATTTTAGATATTTTTTTTCATGACACAGTGTTCAAGCCATTTTTTCGGACAAAATTTATTCATAAGGCGACGAGCAAACATAAGGATTGCTTCCATATTTGTATCATACAAATCCATGCGTAATTGTGTTTCCTTAAGAACTAACTGATTTCATCAAATCTGAATCTACTGCCCTATCTTCATTTTCCGCAACCAATTTGACTCGCCAACTTAGATGAGTGGTTACGATAGCTACCACAATTTCTTCTTGTTTCAATTAGAGATATTATTGATATCTTTTAGTCAAAGGATTTGTAGAGCCATACTTACAAATTGAGAATGCTTTGTAAAACAGCAAAGACGTTGTGCTTATGTTCCTTCTCTGAATCGTAGCTAGCTCTCTTGCCTTCTTCATCCCTGAAATCAAACGTATGATTGATATACCTCGAGAGGTGCAATGCTGTCTGGAGAATGAATAATGAAGTTAATATGCCATACTCACTGCCTATGTTCGTCGGTAAGGTGGCTTAAACTAGTACACTTAACTACTAAACTAATGATCACTTATATTTAACTGTACGTTTATCTGTAGCCATGTAGAAAGCTGCTTCCAAACATCTTATGATTCTGTTTTTTGGATAAATAAAAATCACAACAGTCCTTTGCCGCCGTTTCCAAAATTTAAATTATTTTAATCAGAGGTAAAATCTGTCCTTCAATGAAAAAGTTTAATTTAATGATAAAAAAGGATTTATGGTCGTATACAGTCTTGATTTTGTCTGAAGAAGATAAAATATAATCGAATAAAGATATTTTTTAAGAGAAATATTTAAACAGAGTATTCTTCATTACATAATATGTAATGTTTTTATGGTATTTATGATATTTTTCACAATTCAAACAGAAATTATTCAGTTGGAAGAAAATACAGACTAATCATAAACAAAAAATGATAGTGTAACCATTGAAACAAAAAAAAAATTGTCAAAGCAAGTGAAGAATAAAGTAATTGAAGCCACGCATTAAGATAAATATTGAAGTTGCATATAGTTTTGTACTCATACATGTATATACCCTAAATCCTCAGAACGGTGGCATATGATGGATAAGAATTGTTACTGCTAAGAATGCTATTTGCTTGGTACAGTTAAAAAAAATAAGGGTTCGAAGTCGTGTTTTGGATTGAAAACTGTACATTGTATGGCTACTGACAAAAGCAACTTATTAAAACGTAACTTTGGCATTTATCCAAAGAAGTCACATGACATATTTGATTTGAAAGTGTTTGTTAGGGTACAAAATAACAATTTATATAATTGGAAATGTTACTTAGAAATTTTAACATATCATTAGCATATCATATCGGCAAAAAGGCACCACGCCCTAATTTACAACCACTCATACTGGCCGGGAAATAAAACTATCACGAATTTGAACTACTCTTATGAAACAATGAAAACCATTATTACTACTACTACTACTACTACTACTACTACTACTACTACTACTACTACTACTACTACTACTAGTACTACTACTACTACTAATAATAATAATAACTTACTTTATCTCAATGTAATCTCAGCGCTATGAGCAGACACTGAGTACCTGGAGTTTACGCGCTATATAAATTTACTCTATTATTATTATTTATTAAGTAAATTTATATAGCGCATAAACTCCAGGTACTCAGTGTCTGTTCATAGCGCTGAGATTAGTAGATTGAGATAAAGTAAGTCTTATACATCAAATGATCTCCTAAAGACTGAACCACTGAAAATTTAGTAGCGGGCCAAAACACATATTTCGGATTCTTATTTTGATACGCGTTTGTCCTTAATGAGTGGCAGAATGTTTTAAAACACTATTTTAGCGAAAATTGGAAACGTTTTATATCGTCATCATATTCATTTTAAACCTGCATTGACGCTTCTTCATAAATCGGAGGAAGTGGTTTGACTCCAAAAATGTGATTAATACATTTGTAGTTGGTTCATCAGTGATAAAGCAATCGAACTTTATAAAGTAATTGTAATGTTAAACAATGAAGGTTTTTCCTGCCCAAGGACATTGGCTATTTGTCAAAATTAAGTGATCAGTACATGTCCACTGAACAATGGAATACTACCTGACTACAATCTCATGATTCTTAAGCGCAATACGCAACCCAAAACCTATAGGAAATGACGTCAACTACGCCACTTACATAAGTTGGCGGTGGCCTTAAGCAAGTGCATATCAGTCTTTATGCAGAAATAATACTATTGGTTTTGCAGGTATGGGCCATTATGATATCCCACATCTTGCCCAATTTCTGAAAACGCAATGCCAGTTGAAATTCATAAACTATGGCGATTCTTCTAAGGCTGTTTTCCGTGGACAGTTATTGTCAATGTTCAGAGAACGTCTTTGTTTTGAGGCTTTTGGTGGTTTGTTGATTGACTTCTGAGTCACGTGACTCTGCACCACCAATAAGGTCACATAATTTTTTAATTTTGAGTATTTTGGTATGAAACATTCGGTACATTTAGGTATTGTATTAAAGATTTCAGATAAGAAACTAATTTTGAGTAATACATGTTTTAAATAATTGTAATTAATTTGTATTTTTTGTATTATAGTTCTACACTTGGTATGGAACAATGTCAGGCCTATCATACAAACGGCAAACAAATCCGGACGCTCGGTGACCGTTCTCGTCTGCTTATGCAGGCGATGCGGAGGTTTGGTTTCCATTTCAAACGATTTGTTTTCAGTTGCAGAAGCTATTGTGTCCAATTCAGAGGG
Organism: Phorcus lineatus; assembly: GCA_921293015.1. NCBI lineage: Eukaryota > Metazoa > Mollusca > Gastropoda > Trochida > Trochidae > Phorcus > Phorcus lineatus. Next base: position 15,411,172 of record OV121083.1, read on the forward strand.
TATGAAGTAAGTTTTGGAAGGTATTTCTTCCTTTTCAGATGATTTGTGGTCAGTTTTAGAGTATGTGTAGCCAGTTTTGAAGATTTGTTTGCCGTTTGTATGGTAGGCCTGAATGTGAACATTTAAGATTGCCTGTAAGAAACTGGTTTGGAATTTTTGGAAAAAAGGGTAAATTTGCGTACAAAATTTCTAAAATATCCTCCACAGCATGAAAACAGTTCGAAGAAACCATGATTACTGCACTAAACGTAATGCTCAAATTGAGTTCTTATTGTAGTTCGCAGGTTTTCACTAAATGATAAACATTTTTTTTAAATTGTCTGTATTAAAGTGGATTAAATCCATTAAACTTCAAACTTCAATTGCAAGTGATAATCGAAGCGTGGATTTATTATCAGACTTTTGAGTTGTACTTTCATTGATTTTTTACAAGGGCATTTGACAATTAGAATGGGAAGCGCTCTTATGGACAGAAAAGGTCATATTACTTTCATGCGATTCCCAGATTCCCTTAATTTTCATGTATTGGTATCACTTGTATAATTTTACATTTAAATGAATTTCACAATTCTTCACTCACTCGGGATATAAAGTATATTCCGCAAAATGTATAGATATAACCAAATCCTAAGGGAGTGTACTCCCCATTATGCATATGAAAAAAAACCCAATTCTGATTAATCAACAAGGGACAATATTGTGTGTCGTGATCTGGTTTTACAAGGGGCTTTACGCATATAATCTTGCTTAGTAAGCGAAGTTTATAGATAAACGTGTCAAGAGATCAGGCTAGAGGCAGAAATTGCGACTTTGTTTTCCTGCATTTCTTGTCTCGAGAAATCCGATAATTGACATTGTTTTCTTTTAAATCAGATTCCGATTTCTTGTAGCTTAAAGATTCACCTTTACAAGTCAATTTTGTAATCCTCTTTTCCCCTACAATTCCGTTAGCTTCTGCTTCGCCTGCTTGCAAACATAAATCATGATGTTTCTTCTTTTGAATCTTTTCTCTTTTTTAAACTTTTTAAAATCTCATGTACATGCGTTGAGCCTTTTCAAACCTATTCATTATGCAATATTCTCTTGGTAATGCCGACGATTCTTGAATATGTTTAAAAGTAATTCTGAATACCATAATACTTTAGACGACCTCTGAAGTCCTGATGAGGTCAGTTCTTGCGTTTTACATTATGTACATTGATTTTCATACACATTTTCAATTAATCTTTTCTGTACAGTTTACAGTAAAATTTAACATACCTAATTATATATAAAATCGATGATCATATTTCTTTTATCCTAAGCAGTAATCGATACAGATTGATTAATAGAGATTGATTCGACAAATGCGGGACAGGATTCTTATTGAAACATTTTGCTTTGTTTTAGACAATACTTCTTGTTAACTGTATTAGAAACGACAATTAAGAGTGTCAGGATAATAAGTTGCATGGTCTTATCTTCAAATATGGCCTATAACACGACCGTTATGTTTATAGCTAGTTTATCAAAATCATAGATAATATCATCCTGCTGCATCAGCGTAATGAATCAGCGTAATTGAATCCTGAATCAGCATTATTGAATCCTGAATCAGTAATTGAATTCGCTGATCCAGGCCTTCCATATACCCTGATCTCTTTCGTGCCAAATCCCTCGTACGGCTGGCGCGGCTTGATGTTCGTGGCTTTGCTCACCTGTTATTGTTTAAGCCAATGAAATGTCGTTATCCAATGAGCTTGAAGCTACTCTTTAAGATAAGAGGCGTTTGACCTAAAGGATATCAGGGTATGTGGGTGGAAGGAGCTCGATCAGCGGATTCAATTACGCTGATGAAGCAGGATGAGATAATATTAACCCTACCTACGTTAATTACAGGTGGAAAACGTGTACAGTTTTAAAACACAGGTTATGGAGACACGTGTCAATGGCTTAGGCTTGGTCAGATATTGCGATTTCGGTTTTTTGCATTTCTTGACCATCTCGTATTTATGCTTACTTCGTTTTTCATGGCTGATAATGGGTAAGTGAATGGCCTTGACCTGTAACCTTGAACTATGAAGAGTAACTAAAGGTTATAGGTTGACTAGTTCAATGATTAAGTATTGGAGTTTCAAAAAATCTTTGCTCATATACTCAGACACTATCCTGAAAAAAATGGACCGGAAGCACATTTTGATATGAGCATCAACTGTAGAAGGAATCAAGTTCATTAGACATTTACACTCACTCTAAAACGACAAAATTATAGGCTCCAAGTCAAATACAATTACTCTGAAACCACCACACATTTTGATACTGATGTTTCCAAAGGCGTGTAAGGAAACCACCAACTGGGGTATTTCTGCGATGAGTTTATGAGCTCTTGACAAGAAATACATTTATTATTTTCTTAAGGTCCTTAAGATTAAAATGGTTATTCGAAAAGTAATGTGAATAATAAAGGCATTATTTTTTATTCATCAGTGAAATACCGTATGAACAGAAAGAAGGATGTTCGATAAATTGAACAGGTCAATATGTTTTCTTTTTATCATTGAGATGAACAGATATTCGTGAAAATGTTGTTTGAATATTAACTTATCTTATCATATGAGTCTCTATTGTTCTATTTACGTTGACAATCATAGTTCTTGAACACCCTTTTCCATATTCGGTACCAGGTGTAATGTTGATTAATCAACTGAAAGAACACTATGTTGAAAGTAGCTCGCTTACTGCCATGCAAAAACTAATTCAAGTCCATACGTCCGAAGTCCATCCCCATTTAGACAACATTCTTACTTAAGATCACTCAGGGTCACATTTTTCAAGCAGCATCCGACATATCTGTCGAACTTGCAATATTTATAAGGTAGCATGATTTATTTGTGGCATTTCCTAAATGTCAACACTGTCTGTAGGTGATTCTTCAAGCAATCAATATTCTTTGAAATGTAGTAAACCGTATTTGCATCGGAACAATAGTAATAACCAAGACGAAGGGTATTATTTTAAAAACGGTTGCTGACAATGATTTTTCCCTTAGAAGTGATACAAGCATCAGGGTCATTATATATAAAGGGTTGCCGCGTTGAGCTATTAAGCGTCGCCATCACTGATGCAAAATCAAGCTAAAGCTACTGCGCCCCTCATCTAAGATTATAGTAAAGTATAAGACTTGAGTGTTGATACAGTTCTTGTCGAGGAGGAAAGTTCAGCCAAGTGTACAGTCTTCATAATTAAAAGCGTTATCAACCTTTTCTCACAGTACTGTTGTCTTTTAACAAAAATATATAATCCAAGAAAAAAATGCAGTAAAGATCGTACAAAATTGTTTCGATGTTGATATGACGACAATAATACGTAATGAACTATGCGATAAAACTTAATGTGTGTTATCTAGGTCTTATCGTAACTTGGTTTTTAACTCAATGGCATCCTTTAATCCCCTAACAACATTTAGTTCATTTGTCATGTTCTATTGTTTGTCAGACAAGGGCTCGGCAACTTTGTTTGCAGTAGAGAACTGTTCTACACGCAGTGAGGTTTGGGTCCTATGCTGCACTGATTTTCAGCGAAGTACCACCCATGGTTCGGTGGTTCCAGCAGAGCTCGCAGGTTTCACCGCAATACTTAGCCACAATAGTGTTGCGGGCTTTCTCCCTGCAATAATACTAGCAGCCGCGATATAAGTGAAATACTCGGCGTTAAACCCCTTATCACCTCACCTCACCTCAGGATTGATTTATCTTTCAATCATGGACCTGGTTTCATGGTGTCCCTGAGATTGATTCAAATTCAATTGTCAACCAAATATACAAACTTTTCTTAATTAAAGATTTTTGATAGGTGATTTTGTATTTACAATGACATTTATTGTTATTTTTCACAGACACAAGTGATTCGAATTTGTCATTACTTCTCAACAAAATCTATAAAAATGGTATCTATAAACAGACTATTTGTATACTACAGTAAAATATTTAACGATACTTAAAAAGGCAGGTGGTCAAATCTGGAAAGTTGGAAATTTCTTGTATTTTAAAAGTAGATATTAATCGATCATATTTTTAGGCATAATTTTGAGAATAATTATTCATAAATGGAATGAAATATCATATGCTGTTACTGTAAATATCTATAAAATCTTAAACAATAATTAAAACATTCAAGTTATTTAATTATGGAACACATTGTTGCAGACATCAATGCATATTTATATCCTGCAGTAATATGACATTTATCTTATTGTTCGTCATAAGAATATGATTTTGCTTTCTCTATTCAAATATTACCTATATCGGAATAACGATGGATTATATCTGACGCAATAAGTCAAAATCACCATTTGCAGTGAGTCTGAAAGGAATGAAAATGACGTTTGTTAAGCAGTTGAAGCCATAGCCTGTCTTGTTCATTAATATTAACATCATACAATGAAAGGCTTGTTTGCTAAGGGTTTTTTAATTTAAACTTGTGTAAAATGAAAGGTCGGCGACCGGGCCAACTGAGATGACTGCTATAGAGAAGTACTCGGATGAAAAGAATACGCAAGATAACAGGGAGGCGTTTAAATTAATTTTATTAAACTGTTTAAATAATGTTCACAGATTTTCGACTTTCACAGTCAGCAACAATACATTAACAATGGCGAATCCTTTGGTAAATATATAAATGTTTTGTGTATATTGTGTTATTTGACCTGTAGCAAAACAAGAAAAATATTTTATTAACTCCATCTTATCTAGAAAAGCTTTATTTGAATAAAGTGCTTTTATTGCTTATTTTGGATCTGTGTAGTTGCAGGTTCTTTGACTGTCTCGATGCCATTATATGTATTCACAGTAAAGATACTCTGACGACTTTGATATGTTGCAATTTTAATGGGTCAATAATGAATGTAAACAGTGTCTACAGACTCAAGAAAGGAATCACTTTCTCCTACTAACACAATGATTCTATTCTATATTGAATGGAAAGAAACTAGCAAATTTGCCAGTTTGAATTTATTACTTGTGCTCATTTTCCCTTTAACATATGTGTGCAGAATAACTAACTAATCTTTATACAACATTTGATTTATACATTTTTAGAATTTTGTAGTTTTTATTTCACACTTACCATAACAATACTAATCGTTAGGGGCAGCAAAGAACTGCATTCTTCATATTATTAGCTACAAACTTTTGAAAATTATACTTTTTTGCGATTTATCTAACTACAGATTTTGTATTGTTATTCATCACTTTCAAATGTTCAAATCAAATATGTTATTTTCAATTAGGGATATAAAGCATCATTTGCTTTTAATTCGTTGATTATGTAATTTCTGCCATAAAATGCAAATACACTTTCGCTCAAGCGTTTTTATCAATTTCTTTATTTAGTTTTTTCTTATCTGTGTATAAAATAACAACTATTCAACACACAAAATTGCCTTAGAGCTCGCTCCTTGACGGACGAAGTTGAAATTTTTAAAAAACGGCTGCATTAGTTCATGATAACTCAATATTCTATTAGCAAAATAGACATTTATTGAATATAAGTTATTCGTAAGCAGCTGACAAGGCATCGAGTATAGACGACTAAACGGACTAATATAAGTGATCGTTAGTTAGCAAGATTCTCTAGATAGCAATGCAAAGAATCCATACAACTTCTATGTGCTTTAGATTATTACATCAAGCTTTTTTGTAATGGTGTAAATTTTAGAAGCATGAATTAGCTTCAAAGATATCAATATGGTTATTAATAATGAAATAACATGACATGAAATGGCTCTTTGTGGCTCTCTCTTACAACTTTACCATTCATAAGATTTTCTTAAAAGGGTTCGAAATGAATGAAAGTGAAGGAGGTAAGTGAGCTATTCAACTTTCAACTTCAACAATAATGCTAAATTAGGGGATTCTGTCACGTAATCCTTAAGCAACAGAATCATCCTTGGAAATAAAAGCGAGTCAAGTGCATAAAATGTTGACTTGTATTTTTAGTGGGTTTTCCGCTAATCAATTCTTAATATACTGTTAGGCACCCGTGCCATTTTAGTGAATATTTAAGAGATTAGGTGAACGTTATCTTGAATAAATACATATTGAGAAGATTACCAGATTGGGAATAAAAAAGAGAAGTGATCCTCAATAAGTTAATGCTTTAATAAGCTATCATCATATTCAATACAATAAGAACTAGATAAAGCTTTATTAGGATTATAATCCAAATATTACATTAACAAAATATGATCAGTTGGTGGTGTTTGTTTAAAGACACAATTAATAAGCAGTGCATTTATATCACATATGGCAACCAACTAACAAAGGTTTTATTGAGCTTTTCATATGGCTTGGAGCACAACAGGGTCACCGGTCGATTATAAATATGACAACATCATCATCATATCTCGGTTGATTTCCGTCTGGATTGCATCACCACATAATTACTGGGAATCACCGCACTGGGAATCTTAGGGTAATGCATTGTTCTGAAATAGTCGTCTAATCCCAAAGTTCTGTTATAAATATACCATATTTACAGTAAAAATGTGTTTATGAAAAATTTAAGAATATGGCAATGCATCCCTTTAAGTGTTTTTAACCAGCGACACAGATTTGTATTGGTTACTTTGTTATTTATCACAGAATCTTTATCAATTCATTGTCCCTTTGGACTGACATATGCTTTTGTGAGAAATTGGGAAACTATATAATTTACCAAAAGCGACAGTTAATCAAATGTAGTTCCTTTCATGTGTCATTTACAATCAACACAAATTGTGTGATTATTTTGGTGTTTTTCGCGCTCTGTATTATCATCCGAATACCATTAATAAGTCATTGCCTCTTTGGCCCAACAGATGATGAAGCATGAAATTTAGCAAAGGATCTAAATGCACCAAAAGCCATAATCAATCGGCAATAATATGTACACTCAACAATCAAAGACTAGTCATCAAACATCACTCAGACAAATATTGTTTTAGTACTAATCAATCAAATCGGTATATGCGATCTGGTGATTGAGTCCTTCTTCCTTTGGGACTGATTACAACTATGAGATCTTGCATTTAATTAAACATTTAGTAAATATCGTTTCCTAGATTGTTGACATGACTTGCATTATACAGTATTGCTTAATTATTGCACTGGTTGTGAAACCATTTTGAATTTAAGCTCAGTGATTTAGATGGGATAAATTAAAAAAAAAAAAAAAGAGGTGGGGTATGTTGAATGTCAAATACGTAGGTAAATAAATAAGTTCCTAGAATGACATGGGAAACAAGATCAAAATATCACAATTTGCCTTTTATTTTTCAACATTGTCTCCACTGACATCAGTACATTTGGACCAGCGAATTTCCAATTTCATTATGCCATTCCCGTAAAAATCCGCATCTTTGGTCTGTGCAATCTGGCTGCTGCAATCAGCAAAAACACGTCCACGTTAACGGTTCTTCAGATTGGGGAAGAGGAAGAAGTCCGATGGTGCCAGATGCGGAGGGTAGGGTGGATGTGGAAAACTTTCAAAGCCACATTTGGTCGCGGCATTGACACTGACATTGACATGTGCTTTGTCGACGGGAGCATGGTCTTGAAGGACAAGCACTCCAGCACCGAGTTTCCCTCGCCCCTTGGCCTTGATGGCTGCCCTTAATTGCCTCAATTCATTAGCATAATATGCCTCGTTGATAGTTTGGCTCATCTCAAGGCTTGAACTTTTTGGGGTAGGGAAATAGCATGCTTCAACGGTTTGCTTTGGTTTTTGGTTTCAGGGTCAAACTGATGTACTTTGTTTTCACTTAAGGAAACTTTCTTGAAACAAAGAATGATTCGGAAAAAATATGAAAAGTTCGCAATGTAAACTCTGCATACCTCAACGTAATGCTTTCATAGACGGGACCAAATCCAAAATGCTTTTTCTGGAAAAAGATACGTTGAATAAACGTCTTGTCTCTAAGTTTGTAGTAATCGTTGAATAATTTTTAATTTCGTGAAAAGAATTAACCATAAACATGTTGAGAAATGAAAACCACCAAATCATGTGCAAATACCAATAGGAGGTTTATTGATAATTATATATTAGTCATATGCGACGTACATACATGTATGGTTGACTGTCAAATGCCTTTTAATATCCAGTCGTCCTTTTACAATTATTGACACATGTTCCCTTGATTAAAGTCGATGTGTCATATATAGCAACAGTTGAATATATATTTCAAATATAATGATCTATAGCTTTTTGAAAACGGTGCGATGTGCTAATGAGATTTTAATCATAACAATATTTATCAAATAACGGGAAATTTGTCTTTAAATCATGTATGTTTTATTGTTTTATAACATATTTTTATTTTAAAAAAATAATAACTATGGATTTCTTATTTCTAGTCAGAAGCAATTGTTATGGCCTCCTATTTAAAATTATATACTAATAGATTTCATTTATTTTAACAATCAGTCTGTACACAAGATTTAATCTTTTTGTTAATCGGCTGATAGGTGATGTAGATTCAATGCAATTCAACTCTTTTGTGGTCCAACAACAGTCAAGAACTCACATCACCTCTATATCTACCTCGAAGCTCACAGTTGATGGTCAAATGAGACCCACATGTCTGGTGACCTTTGCAATGACTTTGGGCATCTCATTAGGACAAGTCTAGACTGGGCATGTCTACTAATGAAATCTAAGGGAGAACTTTTTAGAGCTTCAATATATATTGAACATAGATGCCTTGGGCAGACGGTCGGTTTGTTGGGAGTAGATAGTGTTTGATACATGATATAACGTGTATAAGTTTATTTTAGATTTTGATTTAAAATATATATATATATATATAGGGCAAGTTTTAATTCAAAATCTAAAATAAACTTATACACGTTATATCATGTATCAAACACTATCTACTCCCAACAAACCGACCGTCTGCCCAAGGCATCTATGTTCAATATTTATATATCTGTATGTGTGATTTGGGAGTGACAGTATAGGATGTATTGAATTTATGATATCATATATTTAATTTAGGTTCGTTACAAACGTTGAGATAGAAAGGTCATGGTGGTTTTATTTTCTCTCGTGCTTACAATGTTTGTCCTTTGGTACTAACGACAATATATCACTTTGAAATGTAGCTTTATTGCGTGATTGTGTCAAAGCAATCCAGACAGAAACGTCCATCGAATCTTGTCATTATGTATAATTTGTCTGATAGAGAAGAATTAACTGAAAAACGGAAATATCCCTGCTCCCCCTTCAGCACTTTTGTCGTTTGACTAATGCACTGATTATACAATAAATTAGTCTGTAACATTTATAAAGTTATCTTTTGAAAAGCTTTTTCATTTAATAAAAGCATATTTTCGTATAACTAAGTGCTCATACCATTTTTTAGATGAAAGTTTAAGGGCGACGAACAAACCTTGCTTTCTCATTTTTATCAGAAAACCAATAAGTGAGTTTGTTTCCTCAAGAGTTTGTCAACACTTACTATCCTATCATAACCTTTTTCTTTTCTCAACCTCTGTGATTGGTTGTAAATTAAAAATTATCGTAATACAAAACGTTATTCTATCTTGTTGCATTTGATTTAAATTATACCGTTATAGCTCGCATGGTTCTACGAACCATAACTTCATATAAATACTGTTTACATTGGTGGCTATGAAAACACTTAGAATAGGTGTGTTAATGCTCCTTCTCCAAATAAACATCTAACAAGCTCTCGTACTTTCCTCATCACATCAAATGAACATACGAATGATATACATGATATACATGATTTACATGATATACATGTTGTCAGGAGAATAGACAGTGACCTTACTATTCCATACTCACTAGAATACTTAAATACCGAACTATCGATCACTGATATCATTCTGTAGAATCCCCTCTAGCCCTGTAAATAGCTGCTTACAAATTCCTAATGATACAAAATTGTTAAAATAGTAAATAAATTCCCCAGTTCTTTTCAATCTCAGCTTACGCAGCCGTTTAAAAAAATGTGAATCCATATCATTACATAATTAGGATGTCATTCAATCAACAAGTCGGTCAACAATAATATTATACAGCCCAAAATATTTTATTGTTTTTACAACATCTCAATGTTCTACTTGTGACAATAAAGGATTTTTTAAAGGTAGATTTATAATACAGATGACAAATTTAGCATTTTACTTAAATAATTTTGATTACGGTGAATTGTTTAGTACATTTGAATTTTTTTACAGAATCGTTTTAGTAAATCTTTGTTCATAAGTTCGACATTCTGTAACATTGTTGCACTGGTTAATGGATTCTTAAATGATTGTGGTTTTGTTGCGTAACCTAGCTTATTTAAGAGAGTTCAGCGACGTTCTTGATTGCCCTTGCTGATTATAGCTTCTAGAAGTGTAGTAATCTTTAAAAGGGGTTGATTATAGACAGCTCTCAGCGACTTTTGGCGTACATTTGACCTTGTGACACACGCACACAGCACGTAATTTTAATGGTACCGCTTTAAACAAAGATAATGATCTGTTTTCTTTCGACTTATATTTTAGATACAAAAAAACAGTTTTGATTTGATTAAAAATCAAGTTTTTGTTTTTATAAAAGTCCTGTTTAAAACTTGCCCATTATTTACAAGCAAACATTTTCCAATGGAAGTCGACGAAATGTTGTTCATGTTTTATGGTTTTATTAAAGAGTTTACGTTTTTCGTATATTTAAGAGTTTCATTGAGTTTTACATTTGAAAATAGGGTGTTTCCCCTTGAGACAATATGGACATGTAAAATACTGCTTTTTTCTTAACATTCAGGTCCTTTTTGGGTTCGGCTTCGGATCAAGAGGTCCGTGATTTCATCTCGCCACGGGCAAGGCAACCTAGTCTGCAGTAGAGAACTGTTCTACAAACAGTAAGCTTTGGGTGCAACGCTACACAAAATTTCGTTAACTTCAGCCGATGCTCGCTGGTTTCAGAGCAATGCATAGCCACAATTGTGTTGCGGATTTTCTCCATGCAATAATACAAGCAGCCGTGAAGTACTCTTGAAAGCGGCGTTAAACCCCTCACCTCATTTACTCGTAGATTAATTACGCACTTTAAAAAATGTAACCCAAAGTAACAGTGAACTCAAAATACTATACCTGCATGCTACTATGAAACACGGGCTGACCCATTTTATAAATAAAGTGATATTCTTTGATCAAGGATAAATATATATATATATATATATATGACTTGAATATCATCTTTACATCTATTTTCAACGATTTCGGGATTCTGAAATGGAACCTTGTCTCTCTCTGTAATGGCTATTAGAAATGAATTTGACATTCTAGTCGTTTGTGTTTAGTTCCTTAAAGGGAAAGTCATAATTTATTAATGGATATTATATTGACATTTCACATAACACGCAGAGCAATTGCAAAAACGTTACCCCAGGGATATCATATCATTGTAACTACAAATGACTGAAATATTGCTGATGCCATAATAAAACCCCTTGCTCAGTCCCACTTTGCAACTAAAGTGGTTCCTGGATCATGTCAGAATATTTTTGTTTACGGATTAAACATTTGCATTTGATTAAATATTTGAACTCCAGCTAGGTAAATATTTTTGTTTAACAATATGGTAATACCGTCCATACCTGTTTCAGTTTCACATCACTGGATTGTAATCGTATAAAATATTTCTGAAACAGAGACTTGTCTTAATATCAATCTCCACTGTCAGGTCTTAATCAGTCTTAAAACGGGCCTAAGCCAGATGCTTGGTTTTCAATTTTGAAATGGTTTTTCTTTTGTAACATTACTTATTAGTACCTATAACATTAATATTGAAATATGCATATGTTAAAAAAGGAAATCATATATTTGATGAGTAAAATGTTATTAATCTTTTATACTGTAGACAGGGACATTTTATGCCACACATCCTTTTCAATTTCAATTGATCTGATTTCATTTTGTACAATCTATGTTTGTTTCCTAAACAGAAGGTCAAGACCGTTATATTTTAAATTGTCAAAATGCTGTCCTTAATCAAGTTTAAATGTCGGTTTTGGGATTTAAACATGCAGTTGTTTCGTATATCAAAGGAAACTCGTTTAACTAATATGCAAGGCTCAAAAGAAATAGTCGTGCATAAAGCATGCTCAGATAATTCCCATGGATATTCCTTAACTCGGAATTACTTTGAAAATGGTTGGAGGTGATCTAAGTCTTCTGAATCGCAAACCAAAATTGATCATCTTGTTTCTATGTGTTTGTGACAATGTAAGTAATTACTGTAATTGTTTAGCCATTTTCAGATTGATAAAATGCCATATAATGAAACTCTTGATTTTCAGCCGCCTGAAAACAAGTTGTCACACATTTCACAAGTTGTCAACATGCGAAAGGAAGACAATATTTTCTGGATAAGAACTTCTTTATTGTGAAATTCACGTTTCAGAGTATATGCTAACTCCTGTATCATCCCACCTGATGAATGGCTAAGCATACATAGAAACGTCGAGAGCTACGAAATAGAGTTGTTATCTAGAAAATCTTGTCTTCCGTATGCACATATCACTTCTAAACCCTCCGAGGACTTAGTCAGTATTACCGTAAAGAATATAAGATTCATTTTTACGTTTCATTAAAAAATATAAGAGATATTGCTATCATCTCAATCAGGTATTATGGGCGATTTGTAATGAAATTAAATAGGAGTAACAAAATGTGTTTATCTTTGTTTTGTTTAGTAATATCCTTTGTCTTTTATGATTTTATTTTGAAAACAACATCACTGCATGACACATCGAAATTTCACAAATCTTTCATCAGTTGACAATAAAAAAGGAAGTTCCCTCTCTGTTTCCTAATAAGAGGATCCTTTTGAAAGTTTAAAAGGCAGCTTGTTTGTGTCAAAGAGAGACAAATTCAGGTCTATTGTCGTGTTCTGAAAATGTGTCCTTAATCAGATGGTAGTCTTACTTAAGTTCACTGAGGATCACATTTCTCAAGAATTATCTTACAAAGCTGTCAAAACCTGAAATCTATGTAAAGAACATGATTTATTCGAGGAATGTCTGAAATGTCAACTCTGTCTGGAGACGATTCTTCAAACAATCAATAAGTTTGGAAGCTAGTCTTCTCTCTGTGTATCCAACAATTGTGCTGACCGAACGCAGAGTAAAATTATTTTCTTGTAAGGTATTTTAAAACTTTTAAAAGATGCTCTAATTATTTGCAAACTTGATGATTATAGTTTATCGTAAACCATGCATTAAGGTCACAAAAATTTAAAAATTACCGATATGTAAAAGAGTATTAGAGAATTATAACAATATCTCCTCTCTAACTTCAAATGATAAAAGGACTAACGAAAAACATATCGTCGAATATTCTCCAGATTGCTGCTCAAGACGGAAGTGCGGAAGACGGAAGACCCTCAAAAATGTATAATTTCCCTAAATGGCTTCACCTATACTGAAATTCAAGCATGAAGAATGAATCCTTATTTGTCGATATTATAGCTAAATAATCTTTAAATGATCGAAACATCATTTGACATAGACTGTCAAACTGTTTTGTAATCGTGTCCGTCGGTGATTATATTCAAATAAGGCTCATGGAACGAATGTTCAATTCAATTAATTGTTAACTTGGTGAAAAAAATCGAAGTCTTCATATCATACATCCTATCATGCTCTGTAGCTTAGTGAACATAAACATAAACGATATTTGCAGTATTTCACCTTTGCAAACTGACTAAACATATTGTTCATCAGAACAAACCAAATTGCTATTGAAGAAAGAAAATGAATGTCCTTTAAATTCTTGCACCATTGACACAGTTATTCACGGTCTGTTTGATATTTACAAATGCCTGTTTGTGTCATCAAAATATCATTATTAACACATTGTCTCTTTGGTCTGATTGATGAAGCATGAAATAGGCAAAATATCTAGATGTACCAAAGGCTTTATTTAATTTAGCGTGGCTTATACTCCGTAAACATTCACAAGTCAATATCACTAATGTATAAGTCATTTATAATTAGGCAAAAGAAATTTAATACAGAGCGTGGCCATAATATAGTACGCGTTATGACGTCATGATAAGCCGCTAGTCCAACGGCTCAATTCCCTCGTTATATAGCGATATATCAATAAATATTTACCGGAAGGGCTCGAAATTTTGATGAGCATTCTAAACATTTCAACACCTTTCGTTGCCATGAATGTGTAAATCTTTCCATGACCTGAAAACTTTCAGCCAGGTTGTGTATCATATCTCTTTGGCACACAACTTAACTCAACTTTTCATTTACTGTCATTTAATTAACTTTCCAAATTCATTCACATGATTTATCAAATTTTCCCATTTACATTGATATGTGAGGAATAAATGTGCAATTTCAAATATGTTTTAGTTATTTGTATTCTATACGGAGCGACCGTCGAGGTGCCCACGTGGTTTTCCCCTTTCTTAAAAGATCAAGGTTGATTAAAATAAAATATCATGCCATATGACATTAATTTTTATCCAAGATGGAAATATGGGCCTCAGACGTTGTAATTATGGCAATTGTTATTCTGGTACCAAAATCATTGCAGAGAATACTGACCGTGAACATTCCCGTTATAAGTGAATGAGATGGAATCCTGATTAAGCGTCATTATGAAACAGATAGATATTTCAATAACATGGTGATGCGTGATTTTTTATTAGGCCTTTTGTAGATTATACACATCCAGTTTATGAATATTTTTTTGAGAAAAGTAAAATTGTTAGGATAACCCAAGTAGATAAACTGAGGGGTTATGTCCCAAAACTTAGACAGCCATATCTTAGACAGCCAAATCTTAGACACTCGAGTTGTTGGTTGATTAACACAACACCCGTGGCTAAAATGGAACAGTCATAGTTAGTGCTCCCCTAGCATCAAAAGGGACATTAATTTTGAATTAATGAGATGTTTCTATTTGAAAATATAATATTCCATGATAATGAAAACAGAAAGGTATGCGTAAACTAGTGAGTTGTTTTCATTTGTCAAGTCAAGTCACGATACCAACTGAGGTACAAAAGAAACTTCACACCCATAATTTAGTAAATATTTTAAAAATGTACAAAGTAAAATTGAAATCCTTTGTCGGTTTGATATACCAAACACACGACACGTGAATTATTCGCCCAAACACACCAACAATTAATTCTTGCTTTTGATGGCTGTTTCTCGAAATTCATGATTTTTAGTCACTGCACGTGGAATTCTTGCACAAACAATATAAAAGGTGACCCGCATGATGAACTGGCACTATTGCAACGAAAAGCACACGTGCACGAAAAGAATGCCAAGATTAACACGAGAGCAACGAGAGCGAGCCGTAGGTATGTCCCAGGTGGTAGCAACAAACAGCCATATTGCAAAAACTCTTAACTACAGCCGACAAACCATCATTAACCTGTTCAGGCGACTCCAACAGACTGGCCAGACCGTTGATCGTTCAGTTACAACGACCCGAGAAGACAGCTACACCCAGGTTCTTTACCTTCGCATCAGGTTCCTGACAATAACGGCAACGGCAGCAACGACACTCGGACACCACATCCCCAGGACCACCGTCATGAGACCTCATGAGAGCAGGTATCCGCGCCTACCGACCTCTACGTGGGATGCCATTGACCCATCAACATCGGCTGAATCGTCTGCGCTGGACAAGGACTGTGCGACGTTGGCAACGGCGGAACTGGCTACGGGTACTCTTTACTGACTGGAGTCGGTTTAATATGCACCATGCCGACGTTGGAGTCTGAGTTCATAGGCGTAGAGGAGAGCGACATGCACCAGGTTATGTACAAGAGGTTCATCACTTTGATGGCGGTGGAGTGATGGTCGACAGCCGCAGCCACAGACCAGACAGCAACTGGAACAGGCACTTAATGACGAATGGAGACAGATTCCAGCTGACGCCGTCCGATGCGTAACTTTATCCATGAGACGCCGAGTTATGGCCTGTATCAACGCCATTGGAAGTCACACAATATATTGATTTGACATTGAGTGCTTTTGAACTGACAAAAACTTTCATTATGGAAATCACGAAATGATATGTTCATCAAACTGTGGACTGTAAAAATGATTTTATACCCCTTGGTCCTTTCAGTGACTCTAACTATGCCTGTTTGAAGAAAACGAGTATGATTGTTTGCCGAATCAGTCAACATAGACCATTTAATAATATCCCGGTTCAATCATATAATTTTATTTTGTTATTTTCACTGTATGAGTGAAACAATAGGGTGTAAAGTTTCTTTTGTACCTCAGTTTATATGTGACAAATATTGTTGTTTTCTTTCTAAAAGTGGTTAATTTCTGTCCGAAAATAATTTAAAAATCAAAATGTCGAGAACACATTAGTCCCATTAATGTATGTGACTTGATGATGAAATTAAAACTTATTTGCAACTAATAACAAATACGTTGACTAGTTACCACCTCACCTAATGTGATAAGATCAATAAAATATTTTTGAAATGGTACCAAATTGAGATTAATGAGTTAAAAACTTAAAGGAAGTTGAACATGCGGTAATTATGAATCATCAATATCATAATTTGATATGGCTCATTTCCAAAGGCTATGAAATAGAATATTGTAATAACATGTTGAACACCACCCTCTCAATCAAGACAATGCCTCAAGCCTTAGTACCTTGATGGCGCTTGCAAAATAGCCGTTAGCAGTTGCATCCTTATCAAATGACTGACGTTAAATGAATTACATTTGATTTCTATGATGTAAACTAAGATATAAACATGGGAATGTACTTTGATGCACAGGATTTTTATGAAAACATAATCTCAATTCCCACTTTCATCAGTAATTGAAATGGATTTAAATATAAGGCGTATTTCAATACAAATGATATTATCAAGATCATGTCTATGACTATGTGTCACATATTATATATTTGTTCTTGTAAGACAAAAGCAGTTCAGTTACTTTTCTACTTAAGTACTGCAAAGAGCAATTTTTACTGATCATCGCACTTATAAAAGATTTACAATGTGATATGTTGCTCGAGTATAAAACTGCTACGTTGATTGGACCTGCGAGCCTCTCAACTGATGCGTTATGATATGCTGTAGCCATAGACATTTTCTTTCACCTCCAGCTAATTGTTAATAATAACAGTTATGATGATACAGTTGTATAATACACATCTTCACAAGATCGGAACATAAAACTCTTTATTGCCGAGGATGAATTGCAAGTACAGTATATCCATGTAATTGTTCGAATGAACCTTTCAGTCACAATAAATAACATATTGTGGTATTGATCCTAGTTAAATTTGTCATAAATTAAGTTACGATAACCATCAACATTAATTATGCAGTGAGCATTTGAGAAGGTTAAGGACCAACGTTCAAAGTTGTAAAGCTAAATGTAATCACAAATAAACTTTATTTTTAACTTGTTGAAAACTACGAGGCATTGTATCCAAATAAATTCTTCTTCTAAAATATAGAGAGAAAGGCATAAACCTTGACTGCTACACGTTGAACTAAATAACAGCAGACATGTGCAAATCCAAAACTATGAGCAAACATAACGACAGACTTTTCTTTCACATCTCTCATAGGATACAAACATATATATATATATCCAATTTAACATTAGTTCGACAAAGCTAACAAATCCTCCATAACTTTAACTTTCTTATTCAACCTTTTTAACACACTTATGGGACGAAAAGCTTTGTGTTACTTTGTGTTAGCTTTGTGGCTACTATGAATATTAAATTTCAATTTTCATCATTGCAATTTTTCTTTAAAATATCATTTGTTTACCTGTTAACACAAAGGCTTAATATACACTTGTATACATACTTAAACACAAATATCATGTCTTATAGGCCAAGACACTTGTGTTTACACATTAAGTTCAGAATCGTAGTGAGTTATCTTTCTTGGGTCCGTTGCACAAACAAACTTAACACTAAGGTTAACGTTAGTTCCATCCTTTAGACTACCTAAGTGACATAAAATAACCTTAGCGTTTTGTGCAACGACCCCCTGGTTTCAATCGTAACCTTATCATAGTCGATAGCTTAAAGGGGGACAATACTGTCTGGAGAACGATAAATGAAGTTAATATGCCATGCTTACTGACAAAATTGGTAAATAAGATGACTGAAACATACTATTAAGCGAAATAACAACCACTTACATTGCTCAGCGAAATAATCCTCACCACAAGCAGTGTCAAATGCTGCTAACGATTAACTTTCAATGTAAAAAGGAGTCTTTCTATATAAACATCGTCTTATTTAAAAAAGAAGAAGAAATATATGGATAACAAACGATGCAGCAGTTCAGTTTCAAATTTTTAAGGGTTATGTGTAGGTCATTCAATGGGAGATGACAATAACTGAATAAAAACATATTCAAACGAGCATTGAGCAATAGCAATAAAGATGTAGGTACCTGACTATTATTCACAATAATCATTTGGCAACAATAGTATGATCTTTATCCATAGTAACCACTTATGATGATACATACTATGGAACGTGAGAATAGAATATAAAATTTAGACTTTTAAGATCTGTTAATCAACTCTTAAAAGATTGTATATTTGTTTTTAGATTGACAGAAAGGTCACCAGACATTCGGTCATGATGACAGTGATATAAAAAGTAATGATTTAAACATGCAATGTTCAGTTACATCATGGGAAACTTCATTCCACTCTCATTACACAAAACATGCACTGCCCTTGATGATGTTAAAAATTTATGTTTTATATACATGATTACATTGATATATATTACATGATTTTATTCATAGTTCGGGGTGGATGGAAGATGAGTTCTGAATTGACAATCACATAAGCTCTTATTGTTACATGTATTTTAGAGAATTCAAACATTTATACAATTCAATTATATGAAATACTTTACTGTTTCATAGTTAAATCCTCTGAATTAAGTGGTCCCATTTACTCGAGACTTCAGTCGTTTTATTCATCGAAAGAGGCTAATTTCTCAATTCAAGTGTTGATATGCCTTGTAAAATGTATTTAATGTTTTACTTCGCTTTAAGTATGATGTCATGATTGTTCGCGAGGTGTTTTATATTACAGAAACAATACGTAATAGAAACATGCCACATTATAAACCCTAAATACTGATACAAGGAAATATAACATTCTGATATGTACTCCGATATATAAAACTTGATATTATTTCTATACTAAAAACTTTTGACTTAAGAAATTGATCAATCGAAAATACCGACTGAGACAACATTCTTACTTAAGAACACTCAGGATCACGTTTCTCCAGAGATTTCTGACACATCTGTCAAAATGTGCAAACTTTAAAGGAAAGTTAATGTATTTTTGGGACTACTTAAATGTCGACTTTCTCTGTAGGCGATTCCTCAAACAATCAATTCAATTTGGAATCTTGAATAATGTCCATGCCTTATACAATTTTACTGATCAAAGTTACATCAAATATGCCTTTTTTCAAGATATGATGGAAAGTTTGTTATAAATAGGGCTTTCATTTGCAGTTTCATAGATTTAAAATGTATAAGAACGACCTGCCTTATAAAAGTTGGCATCATAATACCATTACTATTGCCAACCCAACTTAAAAGCGACACGGATTATGTGTAATAGACGTTTATGTTGCTTGCAAAAGTGCAAAAATACCATGTATCAGATCTCCTCCCTACATTTGCTTATCTATTTCCAAAATGCAAAAATTATGATTTTTTCTAGTTTTCAATGAAAATCCTAAAACATCCATATAAATGTAAAGAAGACGACATTCCTTGTCTTATTTACATGGATATTTGTTAAATCCCCTACTTAACGAATAGTGTTTGTTATTGTGTCTTTGACATTAAATCATAATTATAACCTGCCTATTGTCACAACATTGATAAGCAATGAGATAGTAGTTTTCTGAATATACCACTACTTCTCGATTAAATGACACAATTTATAAAGTTTGACACATTTAACTTCGGTAAGGCATTGTACTCGAGTGCCATAAACTAATTAACACATTATCACATTTGTTGCATCATTAAACAAAATAAACAAATTTCAGCAAAAAGTTGATTTAGTAAGTTAATAATTGTTAAACATAAATAAAGTAATCGTCATTTGTAAGCTAAGTGTTTCCATGAACGATAATGCATTAATTGACTACTGATACTTGATGCCGCTTCAACTGTAATTCAAGTATGAACAGTAACTCTCTTGTGTGATCATGTTAGATTGTGGGGATCGTTTGAATGAAGGTTTGAAACATTTGAAGGATTGAAACATTTGCATTACACAAACACCCTTATTTATTATTGATGACTGTAGCGCAGAGAAGCATCTATCAAAAAGAGGATAAACTGTCGAGACTAACTTTCTCGGGGCGTCATACTGGGCATAGTGTGTGGATTCTTTCACAGAAATATAATTCAATACTGACTGATTTTAGAGAACAAACCTGATGGAATGCCTTGTTTAAGTGTAAAGTAAATTATAACGTTGATGACCTTGTAAAGGAAAACTATGTCATCAAAACCAATGCTGAGGAAAAAAACTAAACAAAATAAATATGCAAAATGGGTACCTTGTACAGATCACCCAATGTCATAATATTATGTATATGCAAAGTGAGAATAGGTGTATGACATGTATTTTTTGTGTTACGAATAATTAAAAAAATACCCTTGGAGCTCAGCATAGTCAGAATCCAAATTAATACCTACTTTTTGTGAATGTTTCCATTGTAAACGTTTTACTAAGCAATTGCAATTTTGGTTGATATGGATAAAAACCTGTATTGTAATCGACTCTCAATGCTACAATTTATGTTTAAATCTTAAAGTCATTTTTTTTTCAAATAGAGATATATTCTCATTCGACTAGATATTCTTAATGATTAATAACTCATAAATGTTCTTTATTTTCTGATTCTGAAGTGAAAATCCTGAAATTATTAAACACAAGAAACAATGTAATTGTGAAAATGATATTTATTAAATATTTGTTTTATTATGATGTTAAATTTTGGATTTTACTCAGTATTGATTTAGTACATTTGATAAGTACATTATTATAGAATTCGTATATCTTGATGTATCATAATCAATGCAATATGGTACCTTAATGTTTAATGTTATTGGTCAGTTAAGAATTCCTAAAGTAAAAGAAATCCCACGAGCTTCCTAACTATTGCTGAGTAAATAACAGACGAACATAAACTCTTAAGCTATGTTCCACCTTTATCTCCTGTGAGCTTGATATCAGGTCCATGTCGGAACTGATTAGTTTGCAGCAGACCGACCGGCACAAAATCTATTTATGGCGATAACCTAAAACAAACTTTCTAAAAACTTGCACAATACAAGCAGCTTGCATGACTCTTCTTTAGCTTGCCAGTTGGTTCTTGATAAGAAACAACTTTAAAATACATGACCTTAGGACGTTTAAAAGAATCGATACCAATCATGTCAACTTCTTCCCTATCTTCCTTTCTGATTACTAACTAATGACTATTGATAATACATGTATGTATATATAATGTGCACTTTTTGAGGGTGACTTAAATATTTATTTACTTTCTGCATACCTTACATTGTAAATCATTATTTTGATTTCATTATTGATTTGAATATATTGTACAGACATGGACATACATCGTGAAGCAAATTATGACAAAATGCAGTATACCTTAAAAGGGAATTATGCATTGATTATCTTGTAACTAAGCATTTAGCTTCGTAATAAGTGCTTGTCGCATGGTTCCATATGGTCACTGAAATGTTTTTTATCCTTATTATTTTTACACAGTCATTTAAGGATGTCTAAAAAAATACTTGATTGTTTAAAACTCTGTGCTTACCGATTCTGACTTCAAGACTTGGGTGTCTATAAATATGTGACCCCCCTTGTTAATCATTTCCAACTTATTATTTAAGTTATAAATATTCGACTATTTTATCATAAAGTATTGAACATATCTGTATCGTATCTGTATTTTGATTCTGTTTTATGTCTATATCGTGCTGACAATGCATTTATCATTATTGAGTTATTGGATACATTTACTTACGGATAAAAAAACCACGGACATTACACGCTTTTAACATTCAGTAATCATTCAAAATGTCAATCCCAATGAAAGCAAAGTCACTGAGACAATTTAAGTAACTATTAATTAACCAATAAGACACTGCGACAAGTCATGTGAATGATTCGACATAAAATACTGTACTTATAATCTATAGTCGGTAAGTTTCATTTGTATCTCTGGAATATTTTAATTTTGTATTCGTTCCATTTGTATCATTTAGAACGTGTGGATTCTAAAGGATGAAGTTACAGGCTAGCATATGTTTGTTTGCCTAAGCTTTTCAAATCTTGAGTTTACTTTCTTCCCTTGATCTTTATCGATTTGACAAAAATAAGTCATTTCCCATGGGCTAAAACGTAGACAAGCTACTGGCCAATCAATACCTACATTATATGAACAAACGACAAATTCAACCCTTTGGTTTGATCGATTTGAAGTACTCGTGAGTTGCAGAGCAATAGCCACAATATCCATAAAATGCGAGATCGATATGTACAACCTTTATAAACTTGAAAACATTAATAACAAAACTAAATATTTCACCTCCTACCTTAACTTTCATGCCAAATCAGTTTCTTAGTAAAAACATGCATTTTTATATCAAGAATGTTTAATTTACATCTTAATCGCCATAAAGATCTTAGACGTATGTTATGCACATTTCACTGTATATGCTATAAGCTGACGTTTCAACAACATATAAATGTTGATAATGTTGGTATACATAGCCATAAACTCGTATGTGACAAATATGTTTCTAATCGAGATGCATTTGATTTTATTTGCGTGTCCCTTCTTTTATTCATAGACATATAAAAATATCTAAGGTGTAAAATGTAAAGTGAACATTACGAATTGCCTTAAACACCTGCAATGCAACAACTTTAACATTTACCATACTATAAATTTTTAGTAGGCACTATTCTACTATAAGCACTAAATAGCATTAAGTCGTTAGATCAATGCCTTTATTAGTTTGTTATTGGTTTGTAGTTTTCGACAACTTTGGTAGCGAATTAAGATACCTTCATGGACACTTAAAAGACGTAGAAAAAGAACTAGGTCCTTTTCGCAAATCTTTTGAAGAGCAGTGAGTTAAGCCCGGTAAAAATTGCATTTAAGTCAATGACTTCAGTTACTGGGCAATTAATCTCAGGAACATGTTCACAGGTTTTTGATGAAAAATTGGTTTCCTATCTGGTTAATTACAATTGCTATTTCAAGAATAGCGTGCATGTCCTTCTTTCATCATCTCGTATTTTCCTTTCTTTAACGTGATTGAAATTTTATCTCTTTTTAAATGAAAGGTAAAAACTTAATAGCAATTTTCCGTCATCTTTCAGAAGAAAATTATCATTCGTGATTATGAGCTAAGGTCTTCTTACAAAATATGAACTGAAGTTGATTATAAAGGGACAAAACCACACTGCTTCCGAAGTTAAAAGTATGGTGTCTAATGATTCTTTAGTGTCATCTCCATTGATGCAGAAATACATCTTCCACATTTTTACATGCATCTGTCAGTTTTGAAATTCAATCCAACAATATGTTCAACTGAAAAGTATAAAGGGGATTGAATTATCGAAAAAAATCTATATTCAAATGTTGTTTTTCATTCTTTATATTTAATTCATGTCATTGACATATTGAATGAATAGCACTTTCATAATCATGACAGTTTTTGGTGTATTTAACGCGAAATTCATGTAACTACTGTATGATTATTTATGCTTGCATGAAATCATATACATGGATAATTTGACAAGAGTGATGTTTCTGTGCTGATATTATGTACTTCTACAAAATGTCAATAACGTTATATGATTAATCATAAAACATTTTTAAAACATATGGTAGTGTTCATATGCATCCGAAACAAATTAGTAGCAGGCATTGGCCATTAACTTAAAGGCACCAGTGCACGCTTTTACGGTTTAAATTGGCCATTTTAAGGTTTAAGAGGACTTATGCATTCACTTAAGCTTTCTATCGATGCAATGAAATGCTTAAAATTATTTATAATTGACCTGCAATCAACAATGATAAAATTTAGACAGCCGCTGTCGGCTTGGACACATAAAAAATCTAAGGTTAGCTGTGCAGAAAACGGATAAATTATAGACAGTTGAACAAGGCTGAACTATTATTATGTGCAGCTGTTGAATTTACCTAAACTTTGAACTGAGAACGAATAATGAATTATGTTTTATGAAAGCAATGTTAAATACTTCCGGTCTTTAAAGATCAACTTTACTACCTGAATACGTAAATATTTGTTAAATAACTTACGAGGTAGATTACTTGAGTGGGGATCTTGAATAATATCGAAAGACATGCAGTATCTGTGCATTCGTTGTGTTTACGAAATATTGGTGTGCACTAGTGCGTTTAAACTTGAGCTGTACTGTACATATACTTATATCATATTTGATCTTGAAATTTATCAACGAAAGACTCTTGATGATGTTATATTACTTTCTCGTGTTATGATGCTCAGCAATTGAAGTCTTTTCACTTTTATTATTTTCGTCTATTTCACCAAGAAACTGAGAGACGGTAGACGTGACAATTAAACAACTAGTGAAATAAACAAGTTCAACCTACGTGAGAAATTGACTAGCAAATCAAATATTTATATATTGGTTGGTCTGAACCAGTGTAAATATCTTATATACATATAATTGTATTACTCAAGTTTAACAACAAGAGTCAAGTTCATAGATGTTAACTTTTCAAAGCTAAAAAGCGGCCTGTATACAGTGTATAGTCTTAAGTTTTGAATGGTATTTTAAAGATGCGATGGAAATAACAACAAGCTTTTAGAGAAGGCATCGTATATGTTTTGACCATAAAATCTTTATCACTGTTATATGACCCTTGAAAAAAAAGAACAAAAAACCCTCTAATCGTTTTCCGAGAATACTGTGTCATTACTCTTGAGCATTAGAAAGTTAATAACTTGAGATTGAATTATTTTCTTAGGCTGTCATGGAAAAAAACAATTCAACATATTTCCTAACCTGAATCACAATTGAATGTAATCAAACGTTTCTTTGTCATACAAAGAGATCAATTCTCACCGACAGACAGAGGAGCTTATGGAGTTTCAAACGATAAGAGTGTTCATGGTCTTGATGTGACTACTCAACCGGGGATAGCAAACTCAATGTTAGATGATGTTGTACTAATTGAATGATTGTACAGGGGCATTTGGGACTTAGATAGGGGGCGGAAGATCCAATTGATTAAAGATACGCCGCTACACAATTATTTGATTGAAAAATTACGAATGCAAACTGAAGTTCAGATCTCGATTAAATTATTTGAATATTCTTGTTTACGTTACAGTGTTAAGATATGTGTCATTTGTTTATTAGTATCTATTTCAAAACCTAAAAAATCATTATTTGTTTAGTTATTACACGTTTCAATACTGCATGCCTCAAGAACGTTGTTAACGTCAACATGATTTTTAGGTAGACCATTTAACTGAAATCTTAAATCATATAAGTTATCTTAATTTATCAAGACATACGCTAAAACACGAAAGAGAAAGATATTTTCCGTGCATAATTTTCTGAAGCTATCCGGAAAGGATGATTAGATGACATGCCATTGCTCTCAATACTTCTCCTGATGCTTTTCACGGTTGTAATCTTCTTTTCCTCATTGGTGATTTTAATTTAGTTTCTCTAATCTCTTAACAAGTTAACTAAACCAACTAAACACATACACACACACATTAACATATTCACAATGTGCATTGCAAACTATAATTAATATACTGGCCACTTACTGAGTGAACATTGTCAATCTTAAAATTCTAAAAAGTTTTAAGTCCCGTCCAATGCTCAAAAAAACAACAACTAATGCATGAGTTTAAAAGCATACAAACTTTTTAATGAGTGTACCCTTGATACAGTAATGATATGTACAATATGTGAACGATAGAAAATAATTGACTGGACCAATAAAATTGCCTTGCACAATGTATTTGAAAGTTTAATAATCAGTGTCTCAGTCTTGTTACAAGCATCTCTTCTTTTGATGTTTGATACCTGATGTCCTTGATTGACGTGAACTTAGATTTTATCAAATGGATACAAAACATTTACTATAAACAGATGTGTCCAAGTTGTAATGGTTAAGTTATAAATATGTATCACGTGAAATAAAGATTTCTTATATAATGTGACCTTCTGTTTTTGTTTACATATACTCACACGTGTCATTCACGCATTGTTAAGAGCCAAATTTACAAATATCATCATCGTAAGAAATTATGTGAATTAAACGTACATAACCGGAAGAAATTGTTCATTTGATTTATCAGGAATAGATAGAAGTCAACCCTTTAATTTACAAGTTGGCACGTTCGCAATAATGTCACTTGTATTGCTCTAAACACTTCTGATACTTTTTACACTAGACTGTATCAAATTGTCATATTGAACAAGCTTTGCTCACTAATTATCATCGAACATTTTTGTATTTATAAGTATTTGCTTTCTTTCTAATTTATCATATTAAGAACATCAGTGATAAATCAATTGGAAATGCCGCTTAAGATCGAAAAAGGCGCTAGAGCTTTATAGATCTGACACAGTTTTCGTTAACTTAATAATGATAAATCAAAGCAGTGTCCACTGAATGGTGTTCTTTATAGAGACCAGCCCTCGTAAATACTCACGGAAATGGTTGTAGAGCATTCTTCTTGCATTCCTATTAGATTTATTACGTGGCCTCTCTTATAATGTCAGAATAACCAGGAACAATTTACCCTGAGTGCTGAACACACAAAAACATATTTACTTGAATGAAAGCACAACCATTTGAAGTTTGGCAAATTTGCTTTTAACTTATATCCTTAAAAACGTAAAATCGAAATTGACATCCAAATATATGTAAGTTAACTAAATTTGCTAAAGGGAAATATCTCTGTCCAATATTCTATACATAAACAAGGAAGTTGGACAAATTATTTTTTCAAAATTTCAACACTGTAAAAAGATTTGAAAAGTCAATATATACGGTCCAATTTAAATGACTAGTAGCTTTATTTAATCAAGCTTCATCCTATGAATTATTGATAATCAAACTCTTATCCCTGTTGAAGAATTCCTTAAATACTAAATGTTGTTTACTGAAAACAGGTATTGATAGTAATTTGACAACATATCCTAAAACTTCACTAGTCACTAACTTAAGTTACAATCTACAATGTAGAAATTTTGTACTCCCCATTGCGCTTTCAAAGTAATTGGAAGTAAGAAGCGTTTCTGCAATATACATGTACTGCATCTTGAATAAGTAGGTTGAAGTTCTTGAAAATTTTTAAAATATGTCGCGGGACCTGGGCCTGCTTTCACAAAGCAACCTTAACTAAGGTTAACCTTAACTCCCATACTTTAACATTGCACTAAGGTTACCTTAAGGACTTACAATCACCTTAGGGCTTTGTGAAAGGAGGCCCTGGCCGCCGATAGAATGTATTGAGACGGTGCTTTCGTTAAAAGATTATTCTGTAAAACACAGCAGAAAAATATATGTATCATTTATTTGAATTATGATAGTAGATACGGGAAACGATATCTTACTTCACTTGGTACAAATAAAATATTATAGCAAAGATACCATTAGCAAAACACAATCATACCTACCTACGTACTTGAAATAAAGAAACATTTAGTACACTCGTGCAACGCGATATTTTAACATAGATTTATAATGAATATATAATTGTTATTATAAAAATGACGATATCAAGAAGAATGTATATAGGAAAGGTATTTACCTATAAAAAATAATAAAATACATCAATTAAATAAGATGTGTGGCCGAGGGGTTTAACAACTCACCTCGGCCTTGGCGTGACATGAAGTGGCGAATTTGAAGATGACTACGTCACGGAACAGGTAAAGCACGAGATATTACTTGTGTTACGAGCAGGGTAAGAGTGAGAAAAATAGGTTGTAATAGAGCATACTACTAATATTCGAAATAAATTTTAAATTTGTCAATCCAGTGACCTAATCAATTCCTTATATTGTCAATTATATCTCTAAGTTTTAGAAACAATCTTGTGTTTCAACGTTGCAAGAAGCTGTAAGGCGTATAGATTTTATTGACAATAGGTTATTACCCAGTCATTTGTTAAGACACGACTAAGTTTTGTTGTATGACCAAAACAGAGGAAATGTTAAAACAATTTTGAAATACAATAAACTGAAATACTCGCGGGGACATTGTTGATGTTTGGTAAAGGAAATAAGTGACTATACATGTAAATATAAAAACATCGATCGTTTAAGTATCACCATGTGAATAACAGCAACAACTTTGGGAAACTATCATCAAATAAATGTCGCCGGATGTATTTCATGATACATTTTGCTTCATTTCTCTATGCTCTATTACAACCTATTTTTCTCACTCTTACATTTATATATAAATAATACTGTTGCCAAGTTAAGAAGTATTTGAATTGCTTACAAAACGATCATTAGAGTTATACTGCACATATAAGTTGAAGGAATAAAGGATAGAAATAATGATCGTGTTATCGGCCCCACAAGTCTTTCAAATAATTAATTATAACTTAACAACCACAACCAAGAAATGTCAAATACCACACATCTGTCGCTACTGTTTTATTATGTCTGTTACAATATTACTGAATGTTAAATATAATGCTTTGAATATATAATCTCCAAGGCGACACTATCCCCATTAGTCACTTGTTGATGTGATGAAATCAAGTATTATGATTAATTATTATCTACCGTTAACAAAGCAGTGAAATATAAAACATATTCAAAAGAGAAACATTTTGTCAAGCTGTGAACTGCTATAGAAAGCATATCAAATCATTGTTTTAAACTATATCTGTTAAATGAATGAATGCATTTAAATGATCAAAGATATACATAAAGTCACTCTAATTTTCAGTTTTAAGAAATAATTATGACCTCCTATTTAACGTTTATTTTTACATTGCAATTATTTTGTCGTCATTTGTCGAAGATTAATGAGATAGCAAGTTGTTGCCAGTTTTGCAAATGATAATTATGAATCATCAATAACCTAATTTCCCATGTTGATATTGCTTTATAGTGAACTGATTTCCACACACTATGTTGAACTCACCCCTTTACAATGAGATGATCAAGGAATAAGTCTGAAAATCAATTCATACAATGTCACTTCCCACGTTACCTAAACAAAAATCCTAGGAGATCTCTCCTTAACCTTTCCAATTGTTTGCGTCAAGAAAAGATTATTGCTTATCACAAAATATGCATGATTTATCTTTACTCGCACATGATTTGTAGAAAGATTTGGAGCGTATGACGGTGATAGTGTTTTATGGGGGATCGATTTACCAATGCTAAACTATTAGCAGTGTGTGTTGAAATGCCTCTTAACAAGAAACGTCAAGTCATTCAGTCATTAATACAGTTGGTTTCTTTTAGGAAAACTTAACTTATAAAGTAAAAAGCCATCAAACATCGGTTTTCCTCAAAATCAACAACTTATAAGTGCGACATAAAAGTTATTTGAATTTTCCTTAATATTGGTCACTGTTACAAATATATCATTATCAACTCTCTCAATAACAACATTATCGATAGCAGGTTACATTTGTGATCTTAGTCATGTCTGTTACGAATTCAATACCGATAAATGATGTGTTGAACATATCGTTCGAATATCTTACATTTTAGCCAAGCATTTTCCTTATGAATTACATGATTTCGTAAAAGCTAACACATCTGCCATGACTTGAACGTTTGCAACAGCCTTTTGAACACGGACCATAAAGGAAAATCTGTGTCATCTATTAAGTTTCACTTTTAGATATTATTGATCTCACTAGTGCATAGGCCTCATATACACTTAAATGCATACTTGCACAAACAAATTTTAGTAAGCTAATGAATATTCTTTATACTAATCGATCGAAACCGTAGCTATCTGTCTTGCTCTTCTTTATCAGCAAATTTGAGCGATAGAATAATTGTTGATGGTTTGAAGGAGGACCATGGTGTCTGGAGATTGTATAATGACGTTAATATATGTCGTTCTACCAACACTATTGGTAGATAAGGTGACTTAATATACTATTTACAGACATGGGAGCCAATTTTATTCTAGTATGAGATCATATTATTAATCTAACAAATCATCCTCACCAAGTGCCCAGATTGCTGCTTATGATTCCATCTTATTGCAAATATGATTCATTCTTGAAAATAAACTTATGTAAAAACATTAGCTATGTGAATAACAATTAATGCAGCTGTTTTAAAATATCCACATATAATATTCAAGATTTTCTCCACGATTGAACAAGAAATGTTATATGATTGTTTTCAGTTGTAGGTTATTCAAGAGAAGATAAAAAATAATAGATAATAATATTGCACAAATCGTGAATTGTTTTGATATTTTAGAGTTTTGAGTTTAGTGGAATACACATTTGAGGTAATTGACCATAATCATTTAACCATGGCAACAGTAGTAAGGTATACATCTGTTAAACAACGCTTACAACGGTAAATTGAAAAATGAACTCTTCAAAGTTTGTACCCATTGTTTTTACTAAAACACAAATGTGTAAAATACAATAACACCTCCCCCCCCCCACACTTTCTCGATTCCCACATTGAATCCATCGACAAATATAAATAAGTCCGACTCGCAATCTTCGTTTTTCTTTCTTCAGTAAAATAAAAGAAGGAAATTGAAATTGATCATTTGCAAAATTATCAAAATATTATTATTATTATTATTATTATTATTATTATTATTATTATTATTATTATTATTATTATTATATAGGCATCTCTTCGGGTGTTTTTGGCTTTTGAAGTGAAGCGATTAAAACGAAATTCATTTAGACAGTCGCAGGATGCCTTTCACATAACGATCGTCACCTCGCAAACCTGATTTAACACTCACTATATATATCAGAGTGAACAGTTATGTAAACTCAACTTTACAGAACTTCTGTTATTAACATTATTTGGCGAAGAGACAAACTGGCTCTTCGCGGCTGTCAAGAGATGGTAATTCAGAAGGCAGATAACTGTGATCTCGTGTCCATTATGGATTTTATTTCTGTGTACGCTTCATTCATTATGTTGCGCGGTTGCGCTGCTAGTTACAATATCATGAATTTCACGGAATAAACGTGCGGTCAAATTTTGAATGAAATTTATCACGATGCACAATATTAATGTTAGTCGTTCAGAGGCTAAGACGTCGACAATATTTGTAATAGTCTGCTATCGCATTACCCAATGGTTCGAATTTATAAGAATTTAATTTTAGTTTGTGTGTGAGCTCGCTTAGTTCACAAGAGTTAGAATGTAACTTTGACGCCGTTAATTTTCTGTTGCAAACACTCAAACTGATATTCAATTCTTGATTATATATATGATTTAATTTTGAATAAGCTCTGGAAATTTACATCATTTTAGATTTCCTATAAGTATAAATACATTCATATCGTAAAACAATTATACAACTGGAAAATGCAAAAAAGTTCTAAACCCTATAAAACCTATAAACTAGAAATTAAAGAAGATTACTATTTATTCAAATGGGAAAGACCAATTCAAGTCTATTGTCGTGTCCTAAAAGTGTGTCCTCACTCAGACAACAATCTTTCATAAAACCACTTAAGGTCATATTTCTTTAGAAGTATCTGACACAACTGTCAAAACGTGTTATCTTTAAAGGAATTATTATGCATTTGTGGAATTTAAATGTCAACTTTGTCTGTAAGCAATTCTTCAAACAATCAAATCAATATGAAATCTTGTATAATTTCCATGCATCAAACACTAAAGCTAATAAAAGAATTAATTAAAGTTTCTTTTTTTCTTTTCAGGATATTTTTCTTTTTTGTGCTTCCATATAAACTTTCATAAGAATTAAGTGTATTAGAATGACCGACCTTAAAAGAGTATGCACCCTATTTCGCATCCTATGTGCAAACCCAATGTGTTATGTACCTTGAAAAGAAAATGAAATCAAGGACGTTTTCTAGAAAATTTTATTAATAGTAGAACGTAATTTTTCAACTCATAACTAAATATTTCCTTCTTATGCAAAGGTCGTGTACTAATCATGGTAACGTCATACACAGCATCTTTCTTCGTGATGTCAGCTCATATTGAGGTTAGTCATTGAATGTAATTATAATGATATAAGTTGAAGTGGTTCTGCAATTTGGGTTGTGATAGCATGTACTATTTGATTCTACATAAGGAGTTTCTACCTAGGATATAGTTCTGGAAATATAAAGATTGTTAAAGATTTAAATCTATGAACTACCAAGCTTTATTATAAGATTGAAAGACACTAGTGCACACCAATATATCGCATATACAAGGCATAGGATCCGCACTCAGGTAATCTACCTCGTATGTTATTTGACAGATAAGTACGTATTCAGGTTATAATGTTGATTTTGAAACTCCGGCGGTATAAAACGCAATGATGAATAAAATCCGCATGAACTAAGGTATCGGAAATATTCAAATTTTGCTTACAGCCAGAAAACAAAAACGGCAGCCGGTTTCTATATACAATACTAATACCT
Organism: Phorcus lineatus; assembly: GCA_921293015.1. Taxonomy (NCBI): domain Eukaryota; kingdom Metazoa; phylum Mollusca; class Gastropoda; order Trochida; family Trochidae; genus Phorcus; species Phorcus lineatus. The sequence continues at coordinate 15,443,902 of OV121083.1, forward strand.
ATTCTACATTTTTTAATTCGGTTAAACAACAGTATTACTATAATAAACAATATTTAATCCTTTATTCTAAGTCAAAAGCTGCACACATTAAAATCTACAGTGCCTTAACATATAGATATCAACAACAGTGTGAACCTTGCCATGTTAATACGAATGAGTGTTAAGTCCTACTTGGACTTTTATTTGGGTATAATTTAATGTTTTTCAACAGGTACAATTAAACATAAACATGTAGTTTTGTTTAACACTCAATAGAAATACAAATTACCTATAAATATATAATACAGAATAATTGTCTGAAGACTGGAAAAAATGCACTAGAATGACGTTCTATAGTTATTACATACCCTTTTTTTCGTTTAATTTACTTCAAATAAAGCCGAAGAGTGTTTACGTGTTGTCTTGACCTAAAGAAATAAATCCACCAACACTTTCACGAAATATTACGTCATCACATTCCTCCACCTATGACGTCACATGGCAATAGAGTGCACACGAAACTGTGATGAATATTTGAAAAAACAGACGCAAGATATTTGTTCACATGTTTAAAAATTTCTTTAATGACACATGCATATCACTTACATGTATATCAACATTTCATTCGAATACAATGTAAACATTCATAACTTGAAGCATTCGTTGACATTCGGCAAATTCTAAAAATAGCTGACATGACACCTCTCTCGCTGAGAAAGTAGTTCCGTGAGAAGTGCAATACGGAGTGCAATACGGATTGAGGAGTGCAATACGGATTGAGGAGTGCAATACGGAATTCATTGTATTTCATTACGTATTACTATCGTAAGATTACATGGGTATGTAATAAAGAATAATATAGGTCCTTCTTGGATTGACACCGTCTCACATTGTCTGAAGATTAGTTCATATATTTTGAAAAGAGGCTGCCTGAATCTCAAACTGAAATGTCATGACGTCCTTTTAAATGGTAACTTTACAGATAATTGATTTTTTGTCTGAAACTGTCATTGCAGCCTTCACTTCAAACATAAAAGATGAAGCCAGCAAATGTAAAATGATATATAATGGTAAACATGTATACAGCAACGTAATGCCTTCCCCTTATTCGACATTTCCTCCCGATACTCATAAGTCATTTACCTCAAAGCATCATTAACATCTGTCAATTCTAAAACCTTATTTATGGACATAAACTGTTTCTGGGAAAGTCAAATGTCAACAGGCTTAACTTGAACCATGAGAGGATTGTAAATGCATGTACAGTGACATATGCATGTTGACTTACAACACCAGATTGAAAGTGGAACTGATATGCCAACATTTACAGTTTTCTGTTATTAACGCTTCATTGCGATTTGTGCAAAGCAAATATTCTAACAACGATTATTGATTTCTTAAAGTTCAAATGGTTTAATGGTTATTGAGAAAAGGTTAAATGCCTTGATTATCCAAACAGTTTCTAATTCTTTTATCTCTTCTATTTTGTACAAAGAAAAGTATACATATACATATAGATAAGGAAATCATCACACTCCCCCTGTGTAAAAAAACACTGATAATTCGATTCCAACCTCTAACACGAAAATACTTCAAAACGTTTACAGCTCTCAACTACATTGTAAACCCATGATACATCCTGTGCAATTTTCAAACTTTGGCCCTTAAATTGATGACGTTTTTTGTTCATAAAACATTCTCATTATACAGCGATCGCTGTATTGTATCCTGCGTCAGGTAACTTGATGGCACATGGATGAAACGTGTTTAAATTTGTAAAAACAATAATTCTCTCTGTAAAAGTAGTTCATGATCTGCAAAACAAAGGCGAACTATGGCACTGCATACATATTTTTGTCTAAACTAAAAAGGAATTTGAATTTTACGTAAACAGTAATCGAATTTTTTAATTTCTTAACGCTTCACATGTCTTTTACACGTCATCTGATTAAATAGTTTTTAATGTCCTCTGGGGTACGTATTGGGTACAGACTATTATGAATGGCATTGTTACTAGTTTGGGATTTAAGGATAGCGAGGAAATGGATTTAATTCTTTAAGAGAAATTGTTATCTAGATCTTAATTTTCTTTAAATTTCAACCAAAAGAGGTATATTTAATTATGATAAATAAGATACATACATGTATCGTTTTGTCGTGGAAAGCCTTTAAACTTCTTATCTTACACATATCTCCGCAAGAAGTATTTAATAATTCCCGTTTGGTCATTTTATGACTTACATGTGACGCCTACAGATACATGGGTACAATTTCAAGGTGCGTTACTTAAATGAGGAGGCAAGTTTCATTAAGCTATTCAATTTATTACATTACCCAGTGGTTGTTGTTGGTTAGTAGTTTTTGACAACTTTGATGTCAATCCAGATATTTTTTTAAAACAAACTCAATTGTTCGTACTGCATTTGTGAGTTGTTGTGTCAGTTAAACTTAATCAAAGAAAATGTCCTTTTTCCCAAATCCGTTGAAAGACAGTGATTGAAGCCTGGTAGAGACTGCATTTTATCTAATCACTTCATTTACTGGCCAGTTAATCTCAGGTACATGTTCACAGAGTTGATGAACTACTGGTGCCCTTTCAAGTTAATTACCAAATCTATTTCAAGAATTACGTGCATGTCCTTCTTTCATCAGTTCGTATTTTCCTTTCTTTAACGTGATTAAACTTTTATCCCTTTTTAACTTAAGGTAAAAAATAAAACATCTTTGTCTGTATTTTTAGAAAATAATTTGTAATTCAATAATAAGATGTGAAATAGGACTCTAAAGTAAACTCTAGGAACCCTAGGAAGTAAATTATAAAAAGACATTTTGTTTTAAAAAAACGACAAATATTTATTCATCTTTTTTCCTTCACATCGAACATGGGCAGTATGCTCTCACATTCCTAATCACTTACACTTCATTAGTTGTATGACATGACATTGGGGATGTTAAAGTGTTGATATAATGTTTGCCATTTTCATTCTTCTTTATTATTACTCCTGTTGTTGTGTGACCATTACTGACTGCAGAACTGATTCGTGCAGTGTATAATGTTAGGGTCTTGCAGTCAGCTTGCTTACGTATAATTGGTATTACAATAACTGTCACATCCATTTTACTAAACGTCACCAAGTTTGTGTTGTTCGTGATAAGCTATTTCAAAATCATATTGTAACGTCTATCAATACCTGTAGCCGCCCACCATCAGGCACTGGTCTTCTAATAATAAATAAAGCTTTATCTAACCGTACATGCAATATTATCATATTTGACAGGGATAACTATTACTTGATGTTGTGCTACTTCCTTCGAACCTGATTTGTAGCCATGAAAGACATAATTCTTATCATTTATTATATTTTCCAAGACAGTTAGATATGATAGACGTGATAATTAAACAACTAATGAAATATACAATTTCGACCTACGTGAGAAATTGACAAGCAAATTTAATATTTCAATGTTTGTTGTGCTCAACCAGTACAGATATTGTATTATCGTATAATTATATTACTCACATCCAACAATATCATTCCAGTGCTTAGAGGTTGCAATGAAATCTATAAAATGCATAAGCTATGCATATAATATTTAATATTATTTGTATAGCATGAACAAGATATATATAATGGATTGGTTTGGTTAAGATACTTTTATAATAAAAAATAATGTATTTAATATCAGCGTTTTGTTGTGATCAAGAGCGATAATAATAATATAAATAAATTCTTATTCCTAATAAGAATCCCAATTAGAAATAAACTGCTTCAGTTTTAAAGTCAAAGTGATTGTATTTGAATATAACATTGAACATACTTCCAGAATAGATATATTCTTACTTCAAATTTGTTTTTATAATATATTCAAAGATGGTAAGCGAATTCTTTTATTTGAGATAATGTATGATTTAACTAAAAACTAACTGACATATTTAATACTAATATTTTTCACGATTTTATCATATAAGCATAGTTGATATTTTGCCTTATTTGAAATGTTCATGGTAACATGGAACGTTTAGGTTTCAACTTAGAGTTCATTTGATGTCTCTCAAACATATTCATCTCCTGATTATTTTGAAGGAAAAGCATGAATGTAATTATTTGGAGTGTTTTTTTATGCTGCTTTGGGTATTTGGAAATAAGTGTCTTAATGGTATTTTAGAAGACGGAAAAGAACATTCTTACATATCCTTTATTGACAGCAATGCCTATATTTCGACAATATATTGCGATAAAATAAATAGCTTGGCATTAAAACACATTCCAAAATGTTATCATTAAAACATAATCAACATATGCCCTAAACAAGACCACCATTTAAACAAATCAAACATTGATAACTCACAAAATGAGATCAATTCGCACTGACAAATAAAGGAGGAAAGGGATTTTACAAGTATTCATGGTCTAGAAGTCACAACTCAACCGGGGATACCAAACTCAATATCAATTGATGTTGTACTAATTGAATGATTTCACAGAGGCACGTGGGACTTCGACAGGGGACGGAAGGCTTTATCTGATAAAATTCAAGCTTCTTGCAAATTATTCAGTTGGAAACTAACAAAGCCATTGTGAAGTTGCGTTCTTGCTGATATTGCATTACGTGGCACTTGATACATGTATGTCTTCATATATGTTACAGTTTTATGAAAAGTGGCATATTTCTGTTAATATCTTCTAAAAAACAAAGGAAGTATCAATTTTTAAAATCTAACATGTCTCAGAACGAGGTGCTCTAAGAACGTTGCTGGTGTAAACGTGATTTTTAAGTAGACAAAATAAATTGAATTCATAAACCTTACTATACGACAAAATCCGTTCAAAACAACTTTTATAGTTTTCCATCCAATTAAGCAATTTTAATGAGCTGATTATTTTCCTGTGAGAGCCTACATTGTAAATCCAGTGACAAGTATCATGTTTACGCTCAATAGTGTTAAATAACAAAGAACAAATGTTTTTACTATTATTCTTGCTTGATACGCAACAAATAAAAAGCCACATGTTAACAGGCTAAATTTAAATACATTTGTGTGCATTTTTGTCTGAAGAAATTGATGTTAATTCATCGCTTCCAACTCATTTCCTGGCACTTGTTAATATTGTAATCCTTCTTTTATCATTAAAGTGAATGATACTTTGTCTATTTTATTTTTTTCCATTTCTAGATATCGTATTGTCAATCATTTTGTCTGAACCATTTCAGCACATCCATAGCTATCACGACAATGGCCCCGGTTCGAAACCCGATTGAGACGCCAAACGTTTGTAACCGTAGCATTGTTTTGTGTTGTCACCCACATTGCACTCAGTCTTTCCAGGTGTACCATTGGGTACCTGAACCCGGGAAGGTATAGGGCTATACGGTCGTGCGAAGCGCTGTGTGAAGTACTATTCCCACTACTTGTGCGCTTGTGAGCATGTTCTGTCATGGATATATGCACAGTATAAGAAAGCTAATGATATCATTGTAAACATGTACATGTGCATAATGTACACTGAAGGCTATAACTGATACTATAACCGCTGATTGAGAGAACTTCTGTTGAAACAACGATGCACAGTGAAATTAGCAAATTAACGAAAATGAAGCTTGCATTATTATATGCTTATCTGCATGTATTTATTAGAAACTTAGATAATTATAATTCACATATATACTCTGTATCTACTTTTACCATGTACATTCTTTGTGAAGAACCAAACTTACAATATAAAACGTCATTAACTTCAGAATATGTTGCCATGATAATAAATATCAGTAAAAATCTGAAAAAGAGAAGACCCACCATTTAGGGTTCAGGAGGTTTCCCCACAGCCTGAGGAGTGATTTGAACATTAAGGCTGATTGAACAATATTTCCTATTTATTAATTTCCAATGGTGAAATATGCCATTAATCGGTGCAAATAAAATCCGTATTTTAACTAATTGAAATAAAAATGGTATTCTACTCAGTGAAATAAAGCGACAATCACATGACGTAGTCTGTGACGTCAAGAAGCAATTGAATGACGTCGTCTGTGACGTCAAGAAACAATTGAATGACGTCATGCAACGGCCGCGCTAGCGAAGCAATTTAGCGACTCCATTCATATAGTTATTTACGAGTTTTTTTGGAAACATAATGAATAGAACATTTGACATTTCTCGTCGAATACGATGTATCATGAAGTAGAAAATCATATAGTTATACTCGTGACTGCGCCACTCGTGAAAATATAAATTTCTACTTCACTTGGTGAGATATTAATGGTATTCGACGAGAAATATCAAATGTCCTCTATTTCATGGGGGTGCAGTTTGTCTTTCATACTCATCATCCTGTTCATCCTCTTGAACCATTACAGTAAAATTGTTATTATTCTGTAATAGTTAAACTATTCCATCAATATTCCATACAGCATTTTTAGAAACATGTACATCCAATATGGGTAATTATACAAACAAAAATATCGAACAGTATACGATTTTTTCGTAATCAGTAAATACAAAATGCTTTCAAATAACAACTATAATAACAATAACAGTGTTAGAACACTTCTATTTGTAGTAGAACTCTTTATATTTTATTAACTGATGTCTCAGTTTCGCAGAGCTTCCAATTTTGCAAGTCTTTTGTCCTCCTTCTTCCAAAGGTTAAATATGTATAATTATTTCAATTTCGTTTCTGTTTATGTTTGTCTGACTTGGTGTCCTATTGCAAGTAACTGATACAAATTGTATGGCACTGTGTCTGATTTTGAAGGTAATTTGACAGCATACAAGATTTTCACCACTGTCACGATAGCTTGATATTCAGTATGTAAGAAATGTAGAATGAATTGTTTTTGTCATTTGTATACGTTTTAAAAAAATGTGGGAAATAAGAAGCCTTGGAAAAGAATGTCAGTGTTCTTGAAAACTTCAGAGGAAAGAAGGCTTATTCATATCTGCAGTGACGTAGCCATTAAAGTATCTAAGAAAAATGAAGAAAGATTATAGATACTGCTTAAACACATTAGGTATGGAGTATGTATGTAAGTGTAGTGATAGGTTTTACATACACAAAGAGTAAACACTGTGACTATGCATGACACGGCTAGCTCGAGACAGCGAATGTCCGCTCCGTGACGTCACTAATATACTCGCTGCCATCAGAAGGCTTCAAGGTGAAAAAGCTCTAACACAGCGCGTGCAACCAACGATTGATGTCACGCTCTAAAAGTGAAGCTCCTAACTCATAGGGTTCACAATGCAACTCCGAACAACGACTCAAGGAATGAGTACGGGAAACGAAACTTTTTGTTATTTTATTAAGTTGTCTTTGATTTTTTGAAACATAACAAATTGTCCACCATATACTCATCAAATACAAATTTATATTTGAAGCAAATTACACCAACTTTTGTAATATTCATAGAATTTCATACTCCTAACGTTTAAAACATACTCTCGAACCAATTTGTTTGTATGTAAAATAACAATTTGGTTCGAGATTATCGATGACGTCAATTCCTATTGTTGTCAAGAATCCTGACAACAATGCCCCCGCAAGTGAAGGCAGGGCAACTACCGTAGAGGTACTCGAAGGGAAGGCACCCTGACTTGGAGGTTGATGACACGGTGATCTTTACAGGGAATACCTTTTTGGAAACAAACCTTATGATATTAGCCTTACATTTTTTTAAATGAGTTAGCAGTCTCAAGGAGATGTAAACAATATGCAAATTATGATCAAAATAATTGTATTTACCAACAAACTTCAACCTTTCCGTTATGTCTATAAGTACACAGGAAAGGGAATCATTTGTATTAGAGCAATGGTATTAACAATTTATGCTTTTATCCAAATAGTTAATAAAAACCTTTTTGTTAAAAAATATGGACAATACGTTGTTTTATTTTATTTTATATTGGCATTTGTGAATATCCAAAAATATGGGGGCAATGCTTTTAGAATTGCTTCTGCTATTCAACCAATACTTAAGCATTGACAGTTCGGATTCACAAGGAATATTCAATTGTCAACCGTGCGCAGTCAAAAGTCTCCGAAGGGCTCGCCGACAATACTCCCTCAGAGTATTATTTCATTTAAAGAGCCACTCCGTGAGTAGTTGGAGTCATATATGCCAAACTTAATCAATGGTATCATTTGATCGCCAAGTATCGACTGTTACCAAAAAGACACGTTTAAAGCATGTTGGGTTTTTACAGTGACAATATGAAGGTAGAACGTCGAAATTATGATCGAAAACCGGACAGTGGCGCGCGTCAAATAGTCAAACGTAATTTTGGAGACTTATCTAAAACAGCCAGGAGGGCAGTTAGGAGTTGAAAGCGTTTTTTAAGTTATATAACTAGTATCCATGTATATTGGACGTGATATCTACACCTCTGTGCATTTGTAAGGTTGTTTTTAGATTTAATGGAAAACAAGTATTTGTCATATATATGTCTTTTGGACATGAAAAGTTAAGATGTTTTGATTTTATGTCACCACATATGACATTTAGGTTCGTATCAAAGGTAAATAATATGTTGTGAAAATCACGGAGTGGCTGTTTAACGAACTAAATAATCTTAGTACTAATGACGATCATGAAAATACTGTCATTTAAACGTGTGACGGATGTATACTTTAAAGTCATTTTCCTTAAGAACTAGTACTTATGCTGGATAATGAACTTATGAACTTAAGGCGTCTCTGAAAATATTTTCTCAAAAGAAAAATATTAAATCTAAGATATATCTCTTATGTTAAGTTTAAGAGTTATTGTTATGAGGTGGTTCGAATCCCGCCAGGGGCTCGGCAACTTTCTCTGCAGTAGAGAACTGTTCTACACGCAGTCAGGTTTGGGTGCAATTCTACAATGAGTTTCAGTGCAGTACCACCCATGGTTCGCTAGTTCCAGCCGATGCTCGCAGGTTTCAACGCAATGCATAGCCACAATTGTGTTGCGGGCTTTCTCCCTGCAATAATACTAGAAGCCGCGATATAAATGAAATAATCTTGAAAGCGGAGTTAAAACCCAACTCACTCACTCACTATTGTTATGAGTAGACTAATTAAGCTAGTCATTTAGAACTAAAATCAATAAGTAAGTTTGAAAATATTTGTTCCTCACTGAAAATAATTAACCGCCTTGAAACCCTGATATATGCAATGTCTTTTTATTGTCCATGCAACAATTTTATCACCCTTGATAATATCACATAGAGGTCAGTTTTCATATGGGAAAACCAATATTATCTGTGAAACAGTACAGATGCCATTCTTGTTCACCCAGGTAACCAATCAGAGTAATGTGAAGAGACAAAGAAACCGTAAACAATCTTCCGAGATCCTTCAGAGAGCTTCCAGACAGTTTGGCTCTTCTCATACAGTAATTATTCTGTGTATCTGACCACTTAACCAGTCGTCTCGCAGAAGTGTGTTGTAGTTGTTAGATAACTTATAAACGATTTAAGAGTATGATTGAATTTAAATAACGCTGAAATAATAACTATAGGAAGAAAGGAAAGTGTTTTGGTGTGACATGTCTGACAAATAAAAACTGTTTACCGAACATACCATATCTTCACATACATTGGCTCATGCATTTGTATTAGGCTGCTTTAGGAGAACGTTTAGTAATAAATCGTATCGATGATTGATTCTATTTCATTTCTTATACACATTATATCATTTGTAAATATGAAAAGCCTTTTATCAAATGACTTCTGTAAAGATAGAAAAATTTAAGAATTGTATCTATTTGTGAACCGTTTTATTAATTAACAAGGTTAATTTATTCAACTTCACAAGTGACATTCAATTCATGCTTTCCCTGTATCCCCACTAAAGATAATATCACAAGGGGAATACGACGAAGAATGATGTTGTCTCTAATTAATTCCAAAAGTATATTACTAAATAATCTATTTCTTAAAAATTAACTGAAAATCAATTTGAAAGGAAAATCTGTATGGAATGAGTGTTCAAGAAGTACTGTGTGCTGTGTATATAAAATTCAAATCGCCTTAAGTACATTTCGAAGGGGAAAAGTACATTTCGAAGGGAAAATACATTGAATGCTCTTATTCCATTTGCTATTAAAATGTTGAAACAACACTTCCATTACGGTTAGAATGGTTTTGGTTTATCTATGCTACAAATTGCATAAGAATGTTTTTGAAAATTGAGTGCTTCAACTCTTTAAGCTTTTAGATATCTCAAACAACTTCAAACAAATACTTTTGTACTTGTGCAACCTCAGTCCAGAGAATGGTAACGGCAAAAATACAAGACATTACTCTTGAGGAGGCAGGGACACTTTTTATTCAGATCTACTGAACAAGTTGTTTATAGATAGACATATTCGTGCAGTGATGTTATACTCACAACACTGATTGTTTTCTGACGCCAACAAAATCCTTATATATGTATTTGCACAAGAATAATATATAGAGATTATTACCCGAGGAAGTGTGTCATATGATTTTTACGAAATGAGTGTGAATTTTTTTACTACCCGAGCGAGAGCGAGGGTTATACACTAATTCGCACGAGTTTCGTAAAAGTCATATGAAACACTTCCGAGGGTAATAATTTCTTTATTACCGATTCTATTCTATTTTAAACGCATGGAAATATTTAGAAAACGGTCTCCTTCCTTTGCGACGGCCCGCTACAGTGACGTCATGAACAATGGTTTTATGACGCCACAGACGACAAAATACGGTCACTCGCGCTTAAACAATCGTTGCTAGGCAAAAGTGATATGTGCACATGTGCTCATATTGAAAATATGTCACCGCTTATGATAAACCATATGTGTAATAAACAATTATAGACTGGTGATGAGATCAATACCTGTTTTTATAGACCCGAGGATAGCAATAGTGACAGAGGACGAAGTCGCCAGTCCATAATTGTTTTATTATGTTTCGAATTAGATACGAAAAGAAAAGAAGAAACTACAGTCATGATCAGCAATTTGGATCAATTGTTCAACACGATGGTCAAATGACGTCACGATTACAATAGCATGACGTCATGTAACAACGGTTTGACGTCATTATGTCTATTTCAAGTCAATATCACTTTTGATCGGACTCGGAGTGAAATCAATATGCTTTTCTGTCGACTGACACGTGACCGCTTCTCGACCAATCGGATCGCCGGAAAAATAAGCTTACATAATAATGTGATAAGTTCCTTTTCCTTTTTAGACAGATATGACACTTACAACAGGGTACATCTACAAATAGATAATAACTACGTACAGGTTTATTCTTTTAAGTTAGTGGCGCTTATATTAGGTTTTTTACTTTTCAGTTGGACTTTGAGGTCAAGGAAGCATTTATAGTGGCATTTCAATCACAAAACGGGGTGGAAAAGACGTTTTAAAGCCAAATTGATTAAAACATTATCTTCATTAGTTTATCGGTGATTACAAGGTACAATCAATGAACTGATGCAATCGATAAAGTCAGGAAGAGAGTGCAATTTATTTCATAAGTTTCGAAGGCAGGTTATTTCAGAAACTACATGTTAACAAATTTTGACAAAATAGTTTTATTTGTTCAGTTAATCCCCATATATAGCTATTTTAAACACAGGGGGGTTGTTATTCAGAACTTCAAAGTTCATTAACAGACATGACCATCTGAAAACTGTTAACAGATTATTTGGAATTATTGTGAGAAAATTGGCAATAACAAAATTATTCTTGAACGAAATGTTTGTGTGTAGTTCACAGTGTCGATAAAATATTCAGGATATGTATATGGATTTTCAAATATTTATTTATTATTAACTAAAAAAACCCATTCATTTGATGTCAAGAAGTATCCTCTATGGGGTGGGGGGGTTGGCGGGGGGGGGGGGGGGGGGGGTTGAAATCAAAACAATGTATCTTTACACTTTTTATTTTCAATTTTGTCGTGACAATTTTATTGATATAAAAAAGGGTATGAGATGTGAGTTACAATAAAGTTTTGAGTAGGTTATTTGAAAATAATCATTTCTGTGGTCTATATCAGATATGAGTCCCTGATTTAGTTTCGTATCATCCTTTGTTATATTACCGTTAACAGCAGAATCAATAAACAATTGTAAACAATTTGCATTCAATTTTTCATGGGCATTGATTTCACCATGTTTTCCACATTAAAGAAGCAAATTAAACAAACTGTATAGTATAGAAACATGTCATTGAAAATAAACCTTGACATCACCATAGGTACACTTTTACAATAGTAGATACAAATCCCCTTGTGTTGATATAAGAGAGAGCAAATAGATGTGCGGCTCGAAAGAACTCGTTAATTACATGTTGCAAACATGATTTTTTGCGGAAATTTCGCTTAAACGAAAAGTCTCTTCTACACAAAGATATTTCCTCATCAGGCCTGCAACGCACAGTAGACTTGTGGCATGGTATGTCTTCCGTCCGTAAACTTTTAACACCGCAAACTTCTTCTTCAGACCCATTGCCCCAAGTGAGTTTAATTCTTTTACGCACGTACGTTGGCCACAGGGGCATTCACATTTGTGACTTGGTGACCCCTTGGTGACTTGGGCCTTTCCCTTACAATCAATTTATCCTCTTCTCCAGTATGAAAAGAATAGGAGGTTGAAACTGTGTGCACATACGCATTGGCCAATACGCATTAAATATTGTAGAGATTGACACTGCAGACGCTATCATTCGTCATTATTTACGACAAGTAGGCTTAAAGTGTTAGGTTTCAAATACTTTATTAAGTTCATTATGAATTCCTATCTGAGGCTCCAATTGGCCATATTTACTACGTATCTTTATACGGTAATTACACATGTTTATCAACATATTATATAGATAATATGGAATTTTACGACCACATCAATGTCTTACTTCGTGTTTAACAGGTTTACATATATACCGGTATTCTATTAAGCTGTCATGTCTATTTCTGTTTCAATCAATCAAATAAGATCCAGTCGCTATACCAATAACCGCCACATTATATTTGCCATATGACAATATTATTGTGTTAGTCTTTAGATATCGTTCGTTCACATTGCGCTGTACTTCACATGCCAACGTGTCGTGATAAAGTAATAAAAACATTGATATGTTAATATAAAGTTTGATAGTGACAGTGTTTTTTTAATCGTTGAAGATGCTTTACTCATTCAATCATGAATCGCTAGGGACCTAGATACTTGTTATCTATTGACATTTTCGTTTGTCTGAATAAAGACAGAGATGGTAGACATGGCGATTAAGAATTTAATGATATATGCCAATTGTCTATATGTTGGAAGTTATCTAGCAAACCCTTATATTTCAATATTGATTGGTCTCAACCAGGACACAAATCGTCAAGTGCAGAAATATCTACAGCACAATGTGTTATTGTAAGGTTAAGTGTTTTGAACAAATTATCATATCCTAGATTCCAGATAATATGGAGCTGTATAACCCTGATCTTCATGACCAATTGAAATATAAATGTGTATTAACGTGAAAAGAATGAAGTGAATAAAATACGAAATATTATATTTCGAATAAGGTGGTCGCCCCACCTTATCGCATATTAATTTTGTCCTATTTTTCGAAATTGATGTTGATGTTGATGAATTTGATGTATATAATGATACATGATAATGTTAATTTAGTTTTTCTTGCGCCTTTCTCCATCGAATCAGCTCATTAAAGCGAAATTCCAGCTCCTACATGTAATAGAAACAGACGAGACGAGTCTTCAGTTGTTTGTTGAAGACAGCTAAAGAAGCTGAGTTTCATGATTTAAAATGGGAGACGGTTATAAAGAGAAGGAGATCAATATGCAAAATACCTTTATCTAAGATTGACTTTTGGAACAGTTCGTAGGAGTTGATCATGGGATCTCAGATGTCCGCTTGGATTGTGCGTCTGAGGAATATCTTGTTAGTTATGTTTAACAGCATATGGATAACAATTATAGATCCAGGACAGAATTCTAAATTCAATTCATGCTTGAACCGGAAAACACTGCATACCCATCAATAAAGGGGTTACATTGCATGACTTTTTGCATCTGTATATTAGTCGAGATGATGCATTCTGGACTCTCTGTAGCAGAATTAGGAGATCATGTCATGTACTGATGAGCAAACTGTTGCCCATAGCCACGTCTGGAAGAATTAGAGACCCGACTAATTGGCTATTTTGGTCCCCCGTCAGCAGATGTCTGATCCTTCTTATGCTCTTCAGGTGATAGAAGCAGGTTCTACAGGTTTGCTCTACATGCTTATCTATAGGCATGCTAGAGTTCAGATAGACATTGAGATTCTTGACCGCTTCTGAGACTGGTAATGATGTGTCCCCTGCACGGGATTTAGGGGCAGAATTTGTACTGAAAAGAACGAACTCGGTTTTGTTATCATTGAGCTTTAATGCTTTGGTTACCATGCATGATCCAATGTCAGATAGAGGTCAAGACCACTTATTGCTGGAGAGGAGCTTGCCTTGCTAATTTCGTACTTATGTAATGTGTGAACCCTCGAATTAATGTGAATAATTCTTTTAAAGAGCACAATAATTTATGGATAACAACGTTTTTATTCTGGTTAACTTTTAAACAAAGTTTTTTCAATCGTGATAGCATTTTAAAGATCCTAAATTCTTTGAAGAATATAACGATTGAAATTGTTTAACTCTTGAATAACTAATGTGCATGACGAACGTGAATTGCTTTGATATGAAAATAATGCAGTGGAAAGAATATGAGATAAGAATATTTCGTGATTACTAAATAGGATTATGAAAAGTATATTCATAGACACGTTTGAGATCTGCTCTGCACTAAAACAATTCACAGTCATCAACAATTAAGGAAAAAACATATTTATGTCTCTAAAAGCCATTAATGAGAAGATTCATCGAATTATGAACTATTCCCCCTGAAAAAAATATATGCTACGCAATATTTTGACAGATTCATTATTTGAATATAATGAATTTCCTAATATATGATATCAACATTTGTAATAAAATTAGATCAAACACATTTTTAAATCCTCCTGGGGATTAACTATATCAACATTGAGTCATACTCTTCAGGAGGTACCTTTGAATAAACTAATTGAAGCATATGTTGAAAACGAACGGTTTTGACAACAAAGTTCATTGAGATAAACTATGTGGAATGTTTGGATAAAACGGAATTGGGACAGGCAGAGCGCTTCATGCTCACACTTCTTCGCACGTTGGAGTGTAATAAGAACGAATAGATTTTGGCAAGAATTGTGTCAAATTACTGTTAGTCTTAAGGTTTTTAATAAATTTTGCAGTTAGAATATATTTCTACACGTTGTCACGAAAACATAGATCAGTACTTCCCTAATCTAAAACCGCCATTGAAACAAATAAAACGTTAACAATGCATACGATTAGAGCACTCAGTATCGACAGATAGAGGAAGCGAGGGATTCAGAACGACTAGAGCGTTCATTGTCTTAAAGTGCCTACCCAACCGGAGTTAATTAACTCAATATGTAATGGCATTGTACTAATTGAATGATTGTACAAGGGCAATCGGGGAGTACATCGGAGGAGGCAACCTTTATTTGTTCGGAGGCACCCTGCTTGGAGATCATTGAACTGAAAACTGACAAGTAAAATCTAAACCAAGGCAAAAGTGAACACAGTTCATATACCACCACCTATAGTTTAATCGCCTTTATGCAATATTAGTTATTTGAAAAACATGTGTAGTCAATTATAACAATAGATGATGATAATATTTCAAGAATTTCATGATACATATTTGAACCATGTAAGATAAACATATTGGTTAAACATATCAAACTTGTAGCATTGCTGTTTTCGGTCATGCTTTCAAAGACAGTTTGCTCCTACGAGTTGAGGCTGTGGCATGTGTTTGTTAGTAGTTTCTTTAAGAAACGTTTTATGTGTCAATAATCATTATCTTTGAGAAAAGTGACATATAACTATTAGTAGATTTTTTAAAGAAGATCGGGATGTGTTTGTTTATATTTTCTTTTTAAAAAAGTGGCATGTGTGAATTACTACTTTCTTTGAGAAGAGTGGCATGTGTCTATTACTAGTTTCTTTGAGAAGAGGTGCATGTGTCTATTACTAGTTTCTTTGAGAAGAGTTGCATGTGTCTATTACTAGTTTCTTTGAGAAAAATGTCTCTTGTAGAGGTGTATATAAAAAAGTGACATGTGTCTATTAGTAGTTCTTTGAGAAGCGTGACACGTTTTGTTAGCTTTTTCTTTGAGAAAAGTGTTTTGTGTCTATTAGTAATTTTCTATTAACATACTTATTTCAAAAGTATTAACAATTATTAAAGTCCGACATGTGTCGGTATTAAGCACTCAAAGATTAACGTGTTTTGAATTTAATCAATATGCACTTAAATATTAATTAAGTCTTGTTGCCCAAACACGATCCATCATAATTCGGTTCACTACCTGGAAAGAAACATTTGTGATGTTTAAAGCAACAGACCAGGGGATTATACTGGTTGACTGCATCTTGCGAACGATAATTACTGAGCCGATTTCGTTAGGTAGTTCACATTTCTGTATAACCCAACGTTTTAATCCATTAAAACAACATAAGTTGCCTTCGGTGAAACTTCAAAGTTTTTGTACTGTAATAACAAATGTTGCTCTCTAGGTACGACCCCCAGAGTTCGATATCACTTTTGTTATGTAAGCAATCATCATGAACATGTAGTGATGTTTTGTGTTGACGAGACTGTACTCTACCGTAATAGGAGACGAGCACCTAAATTGTTAATCCAGTGACAAAGCCTTTAATCTCAAAATGAAGCAAGTGTTTGTTATTATAGATATTTCTTCACATTATCTTTTAATCAGTGTTTGCACTCACGTTATTTGTATTACTTTGATAATTATAAAGATGTCAGTAGTGGCTACCGTTTTCAAGGTTTACCCTCGATTGATGAAATGTTTGGATAATGTGATACCGTGGAGTAAGTTGAAGCTGAGTTGCCTCGTGCATTCAGTACTAATTGTTAATTAAAATCAAATCATGTTAAATTACTAAAGAACACAACGAATCTGACCGGGATCTAGCTGATGTATCAGGGGAAACCTTTTACATCCATCCGTGCTTGATAAGCTAAATATAAAGAGACACGTGTTGAAGCCAAAGGCTAAATCTTCTTATAAAGACAGGTCGAGTGTATTTCTTGTCTGAGGAAATTCAGAAAGGGACTCAGATTTCTTTTGATTTAGACACATCTCATACTTTTCACATTTGTCATCCCTTTTTGAAGAAAAATGCCAAAGCAAAATGCCTCTTATTAGGTTACACAATGTTTACATTTTGTGTTGGAAAAATCACTGTGTCCTTATCTAAATCTCTATGATTTATATTAACTCCGTTTCAAACATATCGTATCATTACGTGCACTACCATCCTTTACATTAGTATCTAATTGAAATAAATATAAGCGATGTATTTAATATTAAGAATGTGTATGTTTATTATGTCTAACATAAGAGATGTATTGACACCTTTTCCCCCAAGACGATGAAAGGTCGTTTTAGGTTTACGTACAAAGATAAATCTCTCATGGTGGTTCACCGTTTTAACTGAATCAATGGATCAAATCATCACAAATTCATTATATAATCATATCTATATATCTAAAATGGAAAACCTCCCATAAAGGAAAATTAAAAACCCTTGAATATTCTTAAACTACTAATAAGTACTTTGTATGTTGTCTTTCCTCATACTCACTGTTGACGATGTACAAGAGATTATTTTCTGAAAGTACTCATCAGGAAAATGTCATGGTGAATCATAAGCAAGAAGACGTTAACTTCAGCATATTTTCTGTGCCGATTTTGTTCCTTTTTGTATACCATCTAAGAGAAATTTCACCGTTATTTTTATTGTACCACGTTTAAATTTCTCTAGATATCGCGTTTCAGATCAACATTAGCTTAAACGTTGATCAATCTACCCTAAACTTTAATCACTCTTATTTGTCACCTACGTTTGAGGGTCGTTTGGTCCTTTCTTGTATACTTTTAAAAATTCAGACTCATAAACACTTTCTATAAGCTACAAATATGACCTGGCCAACTGTTCTGATGTCTTCGTTTCATTAAGTTAAAAATTGACCATGCTTAAACAGTCAACAAACAAATCAACAAGGTAAACTCCATAACTCTAGGGGATAGGCAATGATAATGAAATTTATTTCATATATATAAGGAAGGATGTTTAAACAACATTAACTGCGTTGTGAGCAAGGTTTTTAGGTGAGACAAAAACTACATGGTGACCTTTTTCTTGCAATCAGAGACGATATGTCTTTTCCAAAAGTTTTTTGAGTTTCTCATGAGTATTCCATAAAACCATAAATAGGTCTGGTCAAATGAGCTTCTGTGATGAAATGCAGATCATGACATACAATTTACAATTGACAAAGAGACCAAAGACATTTGACAGTCTCACTCCTTACATATGTCAACTTATTATAAATGGAAAATGACTTATACAAATGTTAGTATATCTGTTGCTGAAATTCAAATTTCGTTTGAAAATTCATTTGGGAATGTGGGTCAACAACGAGAACAGATACAACCAGAACATCTGTTCTGGGAACATCTGTTCTGGTCGAGCTCAAATGGAGGCAAGGGTGAATTGAATGAGCTGTTGCAATGAGAATGTTTCATCAAATGAAACAGTATAAATACATCATGGAAAATTACTTATACAAATGTTAGTATGTCTTTTGCCGAAATTCGAATTCCGTTTGAAAATTCATTTGGGAATGTGAGTCAACAACCAGAACAGATACAACCAGAACATCTGTTCTGGTCGAGCTCAAATGGAGGCAAGGGTGAATTGAATGATCTCTTGCAATGAGAATGTTTCATCAAATCAATCGAATATAAATCTGGAATGACTGCAAAGTAAAACATATACCTTTAAAAACTTGAATGTACGTTTTTAAGTTCTTATTTTACGCTCACTTTAGATAGTTTGTTCACCTCACTAATTTATCATATTAACAACATCAGTGTTAAATCATTCAGACATACCGCTTAAGATTGGAAAAGTAGCGAGAGCTTGATAGATTTGCCTCAGTTTCCGTTAACGTAATAATGATAAATCAAAGTAATGTCCACTGAATTGTATCCTTTATAGAGACCAGCCCTCGTAAATACTTAAGGAAGTGGTTGTACAGTATCCTACTTGCATTCTTACAATATTATCGAGTTGCCTCTCTTATTTACTATGTCAGAATAATCAGGGACAAAATACCTTGACATGAACATTTGAACACACGACCACTTTTAACATGAAGCGTAGGTCTGAGAAATATTATAGCACTTGTAACTAATACACTTGGATAAAAGGAAAATTCACGTTCATTTCTTAACTAAACTTCCATTAGGAAAATATTTTCTGCCTTATACAGTGCTTGTCCCCGTTTTGCAGAGCTATGAAATTTGAATTGTTCTGTCGTCTAAATTCCCTTCATTGTTGTCTCTTTTTTGTGTATATGTTTATCATATATTACATGGTTGCCAATCATACGAGTACCTGATATATACATAATATAGTGTATGATAACGTATTTGATATTGTTGGTACGTTGTAGTCGTGTCGATACGAAATTCAATAATCTTCAATTATTCTATGAACGTCAGTTCCTATTGATAATGAACAGATTCAGGACAGCATAATTTGTTATTTGTGTAAATAAATTCATTATAGCGACACACTAAACTTGCACCTCCAAATGAGTGCCATTACTGTGAGACCTCGAAGATAATGTAGGTAATATCATTTCAAGGTGGTTTGTAATTTGAAGATATGACAATGCTTGTGCCCGTCAGAGCTCCGAATTTGGAAATTTGATACAATTAACGTAATATCTTCTAAGAAGTTTCTTAGCTTAACCTAACCCTTATCTGTGAATAAGTTTGTCAAATTGCTAAGGAAAACTTAAGCGTTATAACAGCACATTGGTTTATTTGATGTTCACGTGTGCATTTACATTTATTTCCTTTGTCAAACAAATAATTTTGCAGTGTTTCTCTTTTGAATTTCTAAAGAATTACAATTGACTAGGTGCGATACTGTGTAACATTTCTACTTGTGGGCATGGGTTCGTGTTTCGTGAAAAATGATTGTGAAATAACGGAATGAAAATAACATGCATCTAACCTATATTTTTGCCAGGTTGAAAGAGCAACTTATTTCTAAAACTAACCATTAAAGTATTTAAATAGTTCATGGGACAAACAAGTTGTTTAGGGACTTGATTCGCCGATGCGACCATTACCCATAGGCATCTGTTAGTTTGAGCGCCATAGAACGTGCACATTATAAATTTCTCCCTTCGCTTCATTGCTGTTTTGTTTGTGTGTTCTTACAGATGTTTCATGTTTTAAACATAACATGGCGATCCATTAATTAGCTTCACATATACGAGCATGTAACTTTTTCCTTAATAACGGTTTAATATATTTTCCTATCATCTAAGCCATCTCCCTGGGATTTAAATACCCCCAAAGACGTTGCACTTTGGAAAAGCAATAGCAAAATCAGTAAGTGCTGTATGTTTTATATGGTCAGTTGAACATTTTATCACTTTTTTAAGATCCTTATCGATATCCACATGGGAATTCAGATAATACCTGTGAATCCTACAGATGTGCTTCTCATTAGTATTATCCCTTGTAAACAGACAAAGTAATGCAACATATCGTAGTCGGTTTGCATATGGGAATTCAGACAACATATGTATTTGGGTACAGATGTCCTTCTCGTTAGTATTCACCCGTGTAAACAGACAAAGTAATGTGCCAAAACAAGGAAACCGTGAACTATCTTCATCAATCCTTCAGTGGGCTGCTAGACAGTTCGCCTCGTTTTACGTGGTAATCATTGTGTGTATCTGGCCGGTTAAACACTCGTCTCGCCAGACAATGCGTTAGTGCTTCTCGATTACTGATAGAATGACTCTGAAGAACGACTGATTTCATTACCTTACAAATTCTATCAGTACTGAGAAATGAAACATCCCATCAATGGCTTTTTTATCTGACATAGCTTAAATGTTATGACTTGAAAACTAGCCTAACAAACCCAACTTTGATATCAAAGAATACATATCTCCTGTTGAGGTATTATTGTGTTGTTTTGACTACAAATTAATGTGAGAAATCCAATTTGATGATAAATTTTGCTTTATTTCCTTTACAATATAAACGTTTTGTACATGATAAAGCTAACCCTTGATTTGATTAAATCAGTTGAGTGACAGCGACATTCCATCATTCTGCAAGGAGAATTAGAATACATTAGCAACAAAACATACAAAACAATCGCTTTTCAGTTGAAAAGGTTCAAACAAATAACTTCCGCAAATATTTGATTTCTGAAAATGCACTTTGTGTTTTCGGGTATGCCAAATTAAGATTACTTTACACTTTAAGATTACTTTTTGCCACAAGAAATATTTTTTTGTCTAGGATTTTAACTTACTTAATCACACGAACTGTTGACTCTTTAAAAATGGTATCATGGAAAAATGTTTTTAAAAAAATGGAAAAATGTTAAAATGTTACCTCTTAAAATGATGTAGTCGAGTTATGTGTCAAGTTACCTGGAGATGCAAAGTAACTATTTCTAACATCTAAAGGGGTCATCAACCCATATGTTTTCAGCTAGCGAAACAGTCGTTACCTGATGCTCCTATGTTTTGCGGATGGCGTTTATATCCCCCGCCGGGCGTCAGCTTGAAGCGGGGAAATATTATTCAGCAACGTTTGTCCATCTTTACTTAATATGTACGTACGAAACGGAATAAATTAAAATTCGTTGAAAAGATTTTTTAATGTTTTGCTTGTTGACTCATCACAACGAAATAAAGGTCCCTATCTAAGGAACCATATGGAGAATTATCTATCATAACGTATGACATCTTCATGAAGACACGGAGCCCAATCGACTCCGGCGACCACCTAATTATTTTCAAGGAAAAGAACCGTTTTAAAATGTTTATCTTTGAAAATTGCATTTTAACCTTTTCAACATTTTTTAATCAGGTTATTTGCATGATTCTCTTAATTGATCTTAATTTACAGATAGCTTTTAATTGGAAGGCGCTGGGCTAAGTCGTTTATGGTGACCCTCACATACATTTGTATGTATATTTTTTTCAACATTTCGGGACAGCCAAATTTTTATTTATCCAAAAAGAAACCTGCATGTAATTATTGTCGGCTCCTTATTTCAAAAAACTTTTTATCCTACCTCAAGTAAAAATGCCGATCTCTGATTGGTCCTAGTGACCCTAAACAAATATCCATATAAACCGTCACCGAGGGATGATAAATCCCTTATATCCCGCTAGATGAGTAAAGCATGCTTCCACGTCAATCAATCAAAGTCACGTGATCAAATCAAGGTGTTGTTCATTTATGTTTGTCTTTTTAATACTTTTTAATAATACATTTAGACATTCGGTAAGATAAATTCGTTATAACATTCCGTCAAGGGTAGCATAGGAAAATATTACTCCCTTGAAAGGTTTTATATGAAACTTTCTTTCCTCAAGTTGCATAAAATCTTTCGCGGTAATAATATATCCCAATGCCACCCTTAAGGGAATGTTATAAATAATGATATCCTTTTTAGTCGTACGTATTATACGAAAAACTCTGGATTGGAACCACCTGTGTATGATGCTATAGGTGAGGTGGTGTTTAATGCCGCTTTCAAGATTATTTCACTTATATCGCGGCTGATAGTATTATTGCAGGGAGAAAGCCCGCAACACCATTGTGGCTATGTATTGCGGTGAAACCTGCGAGCATCGGCTGGAACTAGCTGAAATTCAGTGTAGAATTGCACCCAAACCTGACTGCGTTTAGAACAGTTCTCTACTGCAGACAACGTTGACGAGCCCCTGGCGGGAATCGAACCACGGACCTCATGATCCGAAGCCGAACGCGCTAACCACTGCGCTATCCCACCCCCCAAATGATGCTATAAGCTGTTTGCAAAGGTATAGAATTGTACGTTTCCACATTGCTGGTGTGATTATGTGGAATTCTTCTCCCTCTTTATTATGTAATTTTTGGAATGAATCGTCTTTGAGTAATCGGGAATATAACACCTCCTTTCTTAGTTTTATAAAGTATTTGCAAGTTTGAAGGAATAAAGGGCAAATCTGTCTGATTGAACGCCGTTTGAGTGTATTCTTCAGTGAGAATTTTAAATCTGCATATTCAAGAAAGTATGTTTTAACTCCATACATTTCTATGAATTCATTTAATGATAGAAATGTTTTATCGTCTTTTAAACGCACTAGTGCACGCCAATATTTCGTAAACACAACGAATGCACAGATACTGCATATCTCTCGATATTACTCACTATCCTCACTCAAGCAATCTACCGCGTAAGTTATTTAACAAATATTTACGTATTCAGGTAGTAAAGTGGCTTTTTAATGTTACGTTACATTAAATCCGCATAAACTACGATATCGGAAATATTGAGATTTTGCTCATAACCAGAAAAGCGGAGACGAAAGCCGCTATGGTCAATCTAATAACAATGCTAATACTGTGTTATTAAATCAGTTAATTTACAACATTGCTTTTATAAAACATATTTCATGATTTGTTCTCAGTTCAGAGATTAGGTAAATTCAATAGCTGCACACAGTACTAGTTCAGCCGTTTCCAAGTGTCAATGATTTATCCGTTTTGTGCACAGCTAACCATAGATTTGTATAGGTCCAAGCCGACAGCGGCTGTCTTAATGTTTTCATTGTTGATTGCAGGTAAATTGTGCAGAATGTTTAGTATTTCATTGCATCGATAGAATGTTTAAGTGAATGCATAAGTCCTCGTAAACCTTAAAATAGCCAATTTAAACCGTAAAAGCGTGCACTAGTGCCTTTAAAAAATCGTTTATGAACTTGATATTGGATTGCAAATAGTGGTCATATACTACGGTGTTATTTTCAATCTCTATATTATCGGTTGCCCAAATGTATCGCCTGCCGATTTGTTCACTCTCATGTGTATTCTTTTCTTGTAATTCAGACCTAGCGGAAAATACATCTTTCCAAAATTGGCTACTGAGTTTAGGGATATTATGTCTTCTTATTGGTTGGAGGCCCCACCGGCCTCCAACCATCTTAACAGCTGAAATTCTCTCTATATTACAGTTGGAATTTTCAAAGGAACTTTCAACCAATCATATTTAGCCTCTTTGTATTTCGGCAATATCGTAAACCAATGAACACATTTGTATCAAATTTAGAACCACGTGACCATGTGGGTATTCCGAAATAATTGGCAACCTTTAATACGGAAAACGATTGTCTCTGCAAATCTCAAAATTTTAAGGGAACAGAGGTGTCTAAGAATAAAAAAGACAGTACAATTCTTCATGACCGTACGTGTATCAAATTAGACGCGTAAATGTCGCATCAAAGGTTAGAAAATTCTATTCCATGTTAGTAAAAAAAAACCTCCTCTACAACGGCACACGCGAGAAACAAGCGGCTACAAGTCGATAAGTAGAATGTCATAAAGGCGAGTCAATTTGTGGGATATCGCTTCGTGACAGACAAAGATAGAGGTAGTGAACTATGCTTTAGACTTTAATTTAATATAACTTGTACTGGCAATCTTTGAGAGTTGAGAAACAATTAGTGATACATATGGATTTATGAATTTACAAGAGTCGAACACTTTGTGCGGTGCTTGACGCTATCAATTGTGACCTATATTCTAAAAATAGATCTATTTCCAAGGGATAAATCGGTGACTGTTGTTTGAAACAGAACTGTATAGATCTATTTATAACTGCAAGTTTGCCTGACTATTCTATTATTTGATGCTATGAACAAATAATTGTAGAACTTTTTTTCTAAATAAAAGATAAAATGAAGGTCTTTGTTCTATCAATGGCCTTAATCTACTTATTTGCTGTAATGAAAATCCTATCCTATTTGTACCCTATGATTTCGCAGTATTTCCTAGCCTAACAAGGGTGCCTCCAACTTAGCCTTTTTAAAGGCTTTTCTTGTATAAGTTGGTCCCACTTCAACAGGGGAACGTATACTGGTTTGATTAAATGTATATACAAGGTATTTTATATTTGAATCGTGTACAAATAACCTTCTAATCCATGATATTTTCTGCGATTTGATTATTTCGAAAATAGCAGGCATTTTCAAGCCACCTTCCTGGTATGATTTTGTCATTAGACATCGTTTTATTTTGTCAGGTTTACCTTTCCAAATATAGGAGAAACATTTTCGTTGCAGGTTTTTTATAGTCTTTCATTTTGGATTTGGGAGAGGGGTGGAAAGATAATAAAGTGTTGGTAGAATTAGACTTTTTAGAATAGTTTAGGTGTAAGGTCTCTCAAGGTGTTTCTCAAATAACTAAAGCTTATTTTTATAGTTCCGTTCTAACTTTAATGTCTTGCTATGCTTAAATGAAATACCTAATAGTACAAATGGTTTTTGAGTCCAGTCTAGGTTGTATTCTCTGCAATATAGTAAACTTCAGTATTGTTTCGAACCTATCCAGAGGATTTCAGTTTTGTCAATGTTTATTTTGAGTCCGGAGAAAGATGCATATGTTTCGAGTACTTTCAATGTTTCTGTGAAGGAGTTTTCAGAGCCGTCTAAGATTATATTGGTATCTTCAACGAACTAACTTTATAGATATTAAATAACTATCATTGCTATACCTTTAATCTTTTTATTTAGTCTTAACATGTGGGCAAGAATTTTAGCAACAATAAGATACATAGGGCGAAAGAGGGTCGTCTTGTCTACAACCTACGGTGATTTGATTTGGAAGAACTCTGATTAAAATTCATTAACTAGAACACTAGAATTTATGTTCTTGTAAAATGTTTTTAACCAATGTTTTTTTAATAGATGGTCCGAAATTAAAAAAGTATTTATCAAAGTCTATCAATTTCAAAAAGTCATGGTTTATTCGTAATTTCATTAATTTCCATTACATCATTTACCAGTCTCTTACATAGTCCAATATATCTGCCTTTCACAAATCCTTTTGATCTTCACTTATCATCTTGGGTAGCATGTTCTTAATGCGAGCCGATATCACGGCTGAAGCTATTTTATATGAATTTATTAAATTCAGCTGTAAAACCGGAAGGGCCGGTTTCTTTTTCATTTTCATGTTTTTCAATGCTACAAGAACTTAATCATATTGCAATTCTCCTTCAAGCATTTGCGCATCATTGTCAGAAATACTAAGGTATTTTGAAAAGCGCTTCAAGGTAAACATCTTTTACAGTTTTCTTTGTATATAGAGGTTGAAGAAACTTCCTTATGCAATCAATGATATTTTTGGTTTCACTTATCTGTCCATTATCACTGTCCAATCTGGTTATTGTTTTGTTTATAAACTTTTGTTTATCTAAAGATAAAAAGATTACATTTTGTAACACGGCACAAGCCACGTGTTGAGCTGCACGTGCTTCCCGTGTTTACTGGAGTCGATGCTAATTGTACGCTAACTGTTTGTGGTAAACTTGACTAACGACATGACTTGATTCTGAAAATAATAGTTTTTAAATACCTTCCAGTGTTTGTCTTAGAAAAACTAAATAAAAAGTTCGCCAGATATTTTTTCCGTTTAGTGACAAACATGTTGGCAAGGTACTAACTCAATAAAAGAGCTCAATTTTACCAACATTATTCAGAGCTGCGTTGTTTGTATTGTTTAAGTAAAATGCTTTGCACGGATTTTTCGTGTGGTATAAACTCTTAATAAATCGACAAACTTTTCTTGAGTGAACTGCACAAAACAATTACAAAAAAACGATGGGATGTGTATGTCCATTAAAAAAAAGTAACATACAGTTAAATAAAAATAGTAAAATTTGTCACTCAAATTGGGGAAAGATATGTTCAATCATAACTGTGTACTCCACTTTGTTTGTTCCACTTTGAGGGTCGGGTATTTGGGTCCTTAGTTTCCATCACGACCTCCGTTCCTACAACTCTCACCCTCGTCCACAGCTTCTGCTTCTCTCGGTTTATGGGCTTGTTTTCTACGTTTTCGTTTGGAGTTTCGGACAGGCCATAGAATAGAAGATTTGGTTTTCTATCGTGTATGTCGTTAAGGGTAAACTTGGCTTGCTTCACTCATCGACCGTCTCGCCTTGATTTACCGCGACATCATGTTCGAAAGTGTCAACTTTGGTTTTTAGTTCGTTAACGTCTTGCTTAACACCTTTTATAGAGTCTATTGAATCGTTTTCACCTCTAAGATGAGTTCTCGCAGTCTTTTCTCGGAGGCTTTAAAAATTTCTTTCATGCTTGCCTCGTTTGCTCTCAAAGTCGTATCACCCCTTTCTGCTCACAATGTATAATACTCATATTTGAAATAATACGTTGTAAATGTCTGCTGTACTCTATTTTTCGTTATTTAATGAAAGGGTTTTGATATAGTCATTTGACTGGATTGCTTACGATAAGCATGCTGGCAGCGGAGCGCGTCTTCAACATGACCTGTTTCTTCCCATGCACGACCGGATTTTGATGAAACCAAGATTATAGTTGTTAGCAATGGTAGAAGACTACATTTGTGTACCACAGAATGAAAAATTGGACTAACCCAAGACAAATACGATTTTTGGATAACCATTTTTATATGAATGAAATGATGTCTTTTACTTGTATCTGTCTTTCGATGTTCGTTTTTTCTTGTAATAACTACTTTTAACCAGCACTTTTTCAACATTCTACTATCAAACAATATATTATACCGATGTAGCTCAAAGTTTAAAAATGTGTTATGAGACATTAGGACAGAATACTACCAAATGATTGAAATGGTCTCAAGAAATGTTTACTAGCTTCAACTTTGTTACTATAGCTTGGTAGATTCATAATCATCTCAGAAGGAGAAAATTGACCGATAGTAAGTTGTTAATATTCAACAGGACCTATCGTTTTGGAAGTATATCTTGAACAATGCCCTGTCATTGTCAAGAACACGACAGCAAAATCTTAACAATTCTTTAATGTTTTCACCACAATGTTATGTCATATGTACGACACCGTCTTTATTCTATGACATCACCGCCTTGCGAGTCTAAAAGTAATGCAAATTTTATGTTCAGGGATTTACATTTTTCAATGAAACGTAATCAAATACGATATAAATATTGCAAACATATATTTCGAGACTGCCGATAATGGCATGTCTTCAAAATTTCGAGAGTGTTCCTGAAACAGTACGCAGTTCAGTTCTTACGACCACATTTTTTGTGCCAGAACATTGCCAACATATTTTAAGGGACTAGTCATGAAGAAAACATCGTCAGTTTGATCTAGCATAGTCTGTTGTGTTAAAACTAGTTCTGTTAAATGTTCATGTGAATTTATGATAATAAGATCAGGCGTCATCTTATCCATTGTAACTATGATTTTTAAGGAGGTGACCTTTTTCAAGGTTTAAGACTATTGTTTAAGAATAAGTCCCCAATGTGTGAAATTGAATGGAAAACAAAGTTAAGGATAATTAAATGTCTTATGTGTGGAATATGAGACCAGCTGTGTATAGATTTAAACCTGACACTTTATCTCAAAGGAGCCATTCTGTCAGTGAATAGATATTTTCAAATCTACTTGAGTCCTTCTAGTCAATCATATCATTCGTTAACCATACCGACCTGATGATTTACACACATATAAAACAATTTTGTTGATGTGTTGTAAATAATAAAACAAAATCCGGAATTGATGTACTTTAATCCTGGCATGTCCCGGTCGTTAAAGATGTGTAATAAAATATCGTTATCTTAGTATTGAAAAATGTCATTGATACCGATATTACGTTTCAAGTTGATAAGAGTTGCTAAATGCCACATTGTTAAACATTTTAATTCACATACTGAAATATTCATGTCCGTTAAATATGAATTGAAGTTATCATATTGTTCGATAATGGAAGTAACAGACTCTTTATGCATGCTTCTTGTAACATTGCGTTATAAAACATTTTCAGGTTTATTAAACGGCTTCTTTTCTCAGCGGCATGTACATCTGACATAAAGACATATCGATTTACAAAAATCAATGATATAACATATATATCATTTTGTATAAAATATAGATATACGATGAATTATGTTGCATCTAAAGAATTTACGTAGCTGCTAAGAACTACATACGAAATGTTTCTCGATTACTTCTAGGGTGATGGGCTCAATTTCTTAAATTAACTAAGTAGCCGATTCCATTTGATTTAACATAAATGCTGTGTTTGAAAAGATAGAATTAGTTAATCAATTCATTGTGATGTGATCGATGAATGTCACATCCTATAACCCTGAGACTCGTGTATTTGGTTTTGAAGCGAACAGAGGAAATGCAGGATGAATACCTTTAGTTAGATAATATTAAATGCATGAATAAATAATTTAACTTGTATAACAAAGATGTAATTTAAGCAAACGTCGATGAGTTGAAAGAGAAATTTACCTTCATGTTGGATGTTTGTGCTCACAACTATAATCTTAAAATTTATTATATCGCATAATGGATTACATATTTCTTTTATAACTGCCTTTTCGGGATTAAAAGTGTCTCATTTATTAGATTTTCATGTTGAATAAGACAAAGTTTCTAATGATTGATAATTCAAAATATCATATCGTTTTAAAACAAAATAGGTTGCCTTCATTATGAAATTGAACAGTTTCAGTTGGTTCTTGTTAGTGAAAAGGTCAGACTGTGCTATAGAAAAGTCTGTTCTAATTACATCCGTGAAGAAGATAGGGATACTGAGATTTAGAATAATTGTGTTTGTACATTGGTGACGAAATCCTCCAAACACGCTTGTCGTTTACAGAACTTCGTTAATGTTTAATGTTTAACTTTTTTAAAAGGAACCACAACTTAAAGCTTGAAGAATGTCATGTGTAGAGCGTTGTACATAAAACCATTATTTTCGGTTAATTTCCAAATAATTCTGCATATGAGGATAGAGAAATATCTGAAAACTTGATACCTAATTGTTTCATTTCCTAAAAATCGCACGAATCTGGCATTTAGATATTTAAAATTTTCAGAATATTTTATGTTTCTCCGTACGTAGATTAGTTTGTCGTATAGTTAAGAAAAGATATCGACAACACGCAAACATCAAGAACATTTGACACTTTTCATTTGTAACTGCAAATCTTTCATCAACTTTTAAAAACTTTTTAAAAGTGAAAGTCTCTAGCATCTCAATGAATTGTGATGTAAATTATTTTAAGATTCTCTAGCAGTTATTTTATTACTAAACTCTTTCAGTGGCATTCTAGAAGTTGTAGTAGTAATGAAGTTCACGATTTTATGGATATTCAACTTCTTTAGTAACAGATTTGCGACGTTTCGGTATAGCTCCTTATACCGTTTTCAAGCATATGGACAAAAAGATGTATGGATATATATATATAGGTATGTTTACAGAAACAACAAATGGAGATGAACAATGAGATAACAATAACAATTCAGATAGAGTATATATAATCCAGTGGGATAAATACATTACTTGAGTGAAGACTCTCTGGCTTCTCCACTGTTGCTCATAACCAATTACCGATGCTGTAACAGGTTTACCTTGTATCCCCAGGTTTTTCCTTTAATCCCCACTTAACCCTCCCCACTCACTGGTTTCCCACGTACCCTCACTCTAGTGATGTATTTATCCCGAAACGTCGCAAATCTGTTAATAAAGAAGTTGAATATCCATGAAACCATGTACTTCATTTTTTTATTACTGTCAAAAATAAAATGTTACCAGACTTTTATAGAAAAAAAATGAAAGAAATTTCTTTTTAATGACTTGGCAAACCGTAGTGTCTAAACATACAGAGTTCGAGTCACTGAAAGGAGCAAGGGGTGTGAAATCATATTTACAATCCTCGGTTTGAAAAACATGTCATTTATTGATTTCCGTAATGAATGTTTTTTCTTTTGAATTGCACCCAGTGTCACATCTATTTCTTGTGTAACCTCCATAACTCAAGGTCTCATTGAGAACGTAAGGCGTCGGGTGACGTTTCAGTTGCTGTCTGGTCTTTGGTTGCTCCTGTTGACGCCTCAGCTGTCAAAATGATCCCAAAGATGCACTGTGGGTGATAAGTTCGGAGAGCTTGTTTGCGTGGTAACTCTTGGTATGCCACTTCTGGGGCGATCAATGGTCTGGCTATCTGCTGTAATCTGGAGTCTAAAAGGCAATATGATGGTTAGTCGACAACAACCAAGTGTTCTTGTAATATGACTGTTGGCAGCTCACAGTTTGGGACATACCGACGGTTCGCTCTCGTGGTTCTTGTGTTAATCTTGTCATTCTTTCCGTGTGCGTTTCGTTGCAATAGTACCAGTTCATCTTGCGGATGTGGTTTACGCAAGAATGTCACTTGTAGTCACACAAAATCATTCGATTTTTCAAATTCATTTCGATAAATTAAGTTGGTGTGTTTTGGCGATCAAATTACATGTTGTCGTTTTGTATATCATTCTGACTAAAGATTGAAATTATTCTTTATTTATTCTCATAATATCTACAAAATTACGGGTGTAAAGTTTTGTGCTTCAGTTAAGAATTAACTGATCTAGATAAAAACAACTCATTTTTATTTACCTCATGACAATACTTTGATCTTGCTTTATTAGTTCGTGAAATTATAGAAAAAAGTTATAACTTCTGACAAATGAGGCATATAATATCGGTAAACTGACGTCTTATGCGAAATGATTTAGTACAAGTGAAAACCTACAATTTACATTTTCTTTAATTTCAATTAAAATGTGTGTTTTATGGTTTGTAATGGATAAGTTTAAGACGAGATAACTTTATTTCATAGTCCAAACACCACGTCAATCTGTGATTAGATTAAGTACTAATCATGAGATAAGAGATTGTTTTCCCTTTAAAGTACCAATGGGATGCCGCTAACATCCCCTTCCGGATCCGGGTTTAACGAATATTCTGTGAGGCTGACACTTTGCGACTTTCTATTATCTTTTAATTAACCGACAAATCATATTCATTAAGCCATCGTGAACCTTTGATGAATTACATTCAGTAATTAACTATTTCAAATTACCTATGAATTAATTCGTCTTAATTTTGTTTTTGATTTGTCAAAATCATGAAGAAGGCATTTTCTACTCACGTCATTTTATCCGTCACTTACAGACGTTATGAGATTGGGGTTTTTATCCTATGACAAAAATGTTTGCAATATCCCTACAGCCGCTATTATGTTGTAAACGAAAACAGCATTGTTATAGCGCTTTTCGTTTATGTATTGCGATTGCAAAGAGCACCTAAATAATTTATTTAAGTGGTAACAGATGTTTTTCATTAAAATCAATATATAACAAAACGTTTAAAGTCTTAAACATCTTTCAATAATGGTCCATGTGCACACACTCAAATTATAACATTGTTTTTCTCTTGAACATAACATTATTATAACGTTTCATGGTCGTGCCCTTAAAACGACCATAATAAAGCAAAGGATGGTGGTTAACTCGATTTTCATATGGGAAACAGGCAATGTCAATGGATCACCACAGATGTTCTTTGTGGAGTGATTATAGAATATGTAAGTAAAGATAATAACCTTTGGAACCTTTAAATACAAAATATTGTCACGGTTGTTCTGCAGGTTATCAACAGTTTAAACAGTGTTGAAGGCAAAGTAACACTACGCGATCTCATCATGCTTGGTCATGAGTTAACTGATTGCAAATGGTCGCTTTTCTGCCATGCCTTAGCCTTGACTTTATGTATTCAAGATATTTCTAAGTAATTTTTACATTGATTTGAATTTGGGCTCAGATCAATAAAGATGGATACTCAACATCATATCTGAACACGACCTTTAAACAATGTCTCTCATCTCATGTTGCTGATGGTTTACTAAAGAGATTCGTATTAGTCGATATTAACAAAACTCAAAATAACAAAACGAAAAAACCTGATGTAATTTCTACACAGTAAAACTGGTATGCCTGCTGGTAAGCTGTGTTATTAAATTGAAATTTCTTTTGACCATTAACAAAATGTATGGTTTTTGTCGTTTAGACTACTTGATTATGATGTGGATACAAAGAACAAAGCGTACAGTATTATTATGTTGATAAAAAACCTTATGTTTCTCTTGATGACACATCCATATAATTGGAGGTGACGTGAGGTGACTTGGGGTTTAAAGCCGCTTTGAAGATTATTTAACTTTAACATCACGGCTGCTGGCATTAATGCAGGGAGAAAGCCCGCAACACCATTGTGGATATGTATCGCTCTTAAAACTGCGAGCATCAGTTGGAAATAGCGAACCATGAAATTCAGTGTAACATTACACCCAAGCCTACTATTACTGCACGTATAACAGTTCTTTACTGCAGACAAAATTACCGAGCCCAAAGCAGGATTCAAACTCCGGACCTCTTGTTTCGAAGACGAACTCGCTAAGCACTCCGCTATCCCGACCCCATATAAATTGGAATTAATGATATTATGATACAAACAACTTTTACGATGGTGCTTTAGTTACAATTATTGCATAGACCTTATTTTCAAACCACACACATGTTTGGTTTCTGCAATGCGTGCAGCAGTTTGATTATTTTCACCGTTTTCCGAATAAAGTTTTCAAAATATTGCCTCTCGCTTCATACTTACTTGCTTCTTTAATGTATGTCATCTCAACATGGTCTAACGATAGCCCGTAAACATACGTGTTCAGGTACAAGCTTTTTGCTAACAGCACTTGAAGAGGTCATACAGGGAATTTAAAAGCTTTTCACTTAGAACATGATCGATTTGAATCAGACTGATAATTGCAGCATTATATGTGTTCTCCATATGGCAGAGTTTTACGTTGTTCTGTTTCCCTTTTACAACCTTACATCACATAGTTTTACACATATTTAAGAAAATGATTTGTAGTTTCGTTCAACGTTACATGAGAAAACTCGAACGAGCTTGGAAAGGTTCATGTAATTCATGAACAAATGCTTATCTAATTTTCATATTACATGATCAATTTATGACCATTTATTACAATGCAATGATTAACGACCGATATACAATCAATTGTTTTCCATTGTCCTGAAGCGTACATGTACCTTATTAAAAACGGAAGGCCGAAGAAACGTACATACATGTAAACAAAGGACATTGAACGTTGATCTCTTTCACAAACTCTCTTGAAAAATATACGAGGCTCTAAAACACGTTGTCAAAGGCCAGTGAAGGAGAAATGAAGTGGCTCTCCTAGATGAACTGTGACGCTCATGTATGTTTGTACTACTATCGCACTACTCAAACGCTTTGAAGTCAGCCTTTATCAGAGACTAAAAGTTCTGATGACGAACTTCCATCTAGTTTAGTGTGCTTGACCTAAAAGCAGATGGAAAATAACGTGCTTAAACCTTTATGAGGTGTCAACTCATACCATTAATGCCCCTTTCACTTAAAATATCTTTTGGAATGAAACATAAATGTAAATTGACTGACACATGTTGAATCAAATACATGTACTTCAAATAACTGTTAATTATGATGCTGTGAAAACATAAACCAAATTATATATGTATATGCATTAGATATTAGTTTTTCCAATATAATTGACCCTATATAATTGCAAATGCTACATGAAAATGGTCACACTGAATGCCTGCAAAAGAAAACAGAACAATGGGGATATCAATAAATTTTTCGTACTCTCTCTATAACTTGCACGAATTGTGTTATCAAGTTCTGTCGAGCTTTTTCTTTAATAAGATCAATATCATCGTTTATGTTGATAAATACTTACTTCGTAACGTGTATGAAAAGTGCAACATTGAAGTTTGTTTAGATTTAGTTGATCAATATTGATGATGTTTATGACGAAGTATTTGATAAATTATACAGCGCGTTTATCTCATAACATTAAACTTTAGTGTTTATTTAAAATTTTACCTTTTCATTAGTGCTACATGACAGTTACAAAGAAATTAATGTATAAGATGCAACAAGTAAAATGTACAACTGCATTTTAAAGGTGAAGACTTTAGACAACTTAAACATCTAAAGATCTTCGTAAACCTTTCGAATGCTGCAAGACCTTTTTAAAAGAATTTTATCGGTCATATTCATCATGAAAGAAATTAATAATTCATACTTCTGTATCATACAATCAACGATTTTTAAAGAAAAAATTCAATCAAAGCCGTGGTGAAAGTAACACTTTCGTACAAATCAAATAGCCGTTTTCATACAGCGTTTAAGATCTTTTCCTGTCATAAGAGCCATATAATTTTAACCTAGACCTCGGATATACATTTTCAACTCTATGTTAGTGATTTATATCCCTATCATAAGAACATATATGCGACCGACGGGTCGCAGAGAAGAAAGAAGTAGTAGCGCATTAAGGACAGAAGTCAAATCCCAAGCTTCCACTAGAAGCTGAGCCCCGAGAAGAGTTTGTGATCCGTTGTACTGGCAGAAGGAGTGGACGCCAGTAATTATATGGATGGTTATCATAGCGCCGAGCACTCGCCATTCGTTGCAGGCGTCCAACAGAAGAGAAGCTTGAATGACAGCGACCGACTGCGTGGCATACGGCTAAGACTGCCTGAACGGGACGGATTCGTTACACGAGTTTCCGCACTCAGTCGACGCACAGGCGGTCGATGCAGAGCCGTACTTCAGCCTTGTGATTATCTTTGAAAGCACATCGGAAATAGAAAGTGTGATATAATTGATAAAAAAACATTTTTCATAGAGTCATATCTTTATTCCATTAGTTTTGTATAATAGTGATTTTGATCTTTCAACATGGATGATTCAACTCCGTCGCCAAATATCACAGTAGATGAATTTAATTGCTATCCTCTACCACCGGTAAATTACTGCATGTCCAGAGAGGATTTCATTGAAGTTCTGAAGAATTACACCTTCCCTACACCAACTGAATGGGTGTTTGTCGTGCTCCATATTATTGTGTTCCTTGTTGGAATTGTTGGTAACTTTCTTGTGTGTTTCGTGGTTTGGAGGAGTCGTCATATGCAGACTGTGACGAACTTGTTCATTGTCAACTTAGCATTTGCTGACTTTCTGGTTTTACTGACCTGTGATGCCCCAACGGTTTTACAGAATATTACGGAAACATGGTTCCTCGGAGAGAGCTTATGCAAGATCGTCATATTTGCTCAGGTAAACACGAATTTTCTTCGAACGTGGTATAGTATCTAATTATAACCATTTAATCAGATTGTATTCCATATGTACAAAAATATTATTTTCATGCCTTTAGGATGTTGCTTTAGTTATTCAGTATTAACTTTCATTTACTTTATATGTATCTCTTATAAGGACGCGTACACAATTTTTTGAAGCTAATGAAAGAATTAAGTTGAAGATTTTATTCCCAGCGTACGATTGAGCACTTTTGGCATGAGTTACGAGGATTGAAAGACATCGACAATGAGAAATAAGCTCAACATTTAAAACCTCTCTATCGTGTTCTTTACTAAAGGTGTCCTTTTTCATGGGTTGTTGTGCATACATACGCTTCTTACTAAATGCCCTACAACTCCACGTTATTATCTTGGTATAGTAAATGGTTCAGGCAATAAACTAGCGTTTGAAAGTAGATAGAGTCAGATACTGTTTTCCCCTCTTTATGTACCATTGTATCTATGTCTGAGGCGCCAGAGGGCTACACATAAATTCTCAATTGCTCTTGCCTGATAACAGTTTACAACTTCCCTCTGCTTGTGAAATAGCTTTTAGTATAGGTCTGATGACACTTTCAATTAAGCTGATAAGGGAACATACAACAATGTTCTCACGCTACGAAACCTCTGATACACTCTAAAACAATGTTATAAGTCTGTCTTTGACAATAATCAATACTTAGAACTCTGGACTTATTTTGCAAATAAACTATCTGATGGATACATGATTGACACTTTAAAGAATATGAAAACACCTGTTGCTATACAAATGAGGTAAACATAACTCAATGAATAGTTTTCGTCACTGTTTAAGCCTTTTCCATATTTCCTTTTTTCAATACTTTGGTATTTTTTAATCTTTCTATGATACATATCTAATAATGAATATGGCTACTCACGAATTGCATTATACAAAATGGCCTTAGTAATGATTGATTTGATGTAAAATACATAAATGACTTCAATATATTTGGTTGCGAATGAAAATGCTAACAAACATAAAGTATACTTGTTTATGGGTGTTGTATAGCCGAACTTTATCAATAATATAATAGTTTGACATTGAGAATATAAAATCAATATATGAAATGACGATTCTCATTTACATTTCTTCGGTGCATATTCGCAGAGTTTTGAAGAGCTAAAGAACGTGCATGCTGTCATCCCATCAAACGCCTCAAACCCATGGTTTGTGCAATATGCCTCCATAAACTTGGATATAACTGAAAATAATCAATCAGCGCCACCATTTGATGTCCTCTAATTTGCAATATTAGCTGTTCTGCAAGTATAAATCAATAATCGTCGAAGAAGCAGATTTTGAGCGTAAAAACGAGTTCGTTACGTTTTCTAAATTGCCCTACAAAAGTATTAAAGGTAAACGGTTGAGAAAATGTTCAAAGTGGAATTTGTTACGTGAATGAATAGAAATAAGAGTTGATCATTCATTCATATTTCAAAACCTGTGTGTTGAACTCGTTTCAGGCGTACACATCGTCGTGCACACATCAGATCAGTTAAATATAAAATGTAATCATCAAAAACGCCTTAAGTCTTGTCTTATTTTGAATTTTATTTTAATGTTTAAGAAGGCAAAGACCTTTAGGTAATTCGAAATTAAAGAACATGCAAACAGGTTTATATTCTCTCCCTTTGTGGTTTTTCAAACAACTAAAACTATTTTCCTCCTTACATGCAATTATTTCGTTAGAGGAGTATTATCTCGATTCCTTCAGACACCGATGTTGCCCGTCATGTTATAGGAAAGTGATAATTCAGCAGTGCAAAGAGTTGCCCCTTTACTACTGAGTCGTTTAGGTAACCGCCAGACATCCTTCCAATATTTCTTGATAGTACCGACAAGTTTACTACATCGTATAACCATCTGACATGTCTTGCCTCTGATTAACCTATGAGAAATTGGGGAAATGATTAATAACTTAATTTATGCCCCTTTCTGTTATCGTAAAGCAACCATTCTATTTATCATTCTCCTTCATCATTAACCTTTGGCCCTCAAGACGCGAGTAATTAATTTCAGCAAATAACTAGGACAAATTGATGAAAGAAAAGGTCATTCTTGATATAGTATTCTCATTTTTTGCCATTATATATGTACATGGTGTTGCATAAAATAGATTAGATATCAAAGGATCTGATAGATGCATAAGAAGCGTTTATGCTTGATGTACTGAAATAATTGAACCAAGATTCTTTTGAACGTGATATTTGTATAGAAAGTAGAAAGGATATTTATCTCCAACGCATGGTGATTTAAAAGTCACTTTAACAGAGCAAGTATAGATCTAATCATTTAAAATGGTTAATCAAAATCACATGAATTGAAAACCTCCCCCCTCCCACAAATGAAAAAGACACAAACAATAAACCACAAAAACATGACATATCACCTTATGTATTATATAGCAATGACATATTTCGAGATATCATTTTCTTCATTGTAAAGAACATAACGTTTCTGAATTAATGTTTGAATGGAATCCAATAGACTTTAATCGATAGAATGCACTGACATTATAATATGTATTTAATATTCAGGGTCAACTATTCCTAATTTTATCCACTTAGTCAGTCACATTACGTAAGACAAGACTCTGGGGGCCAATAAGGCACACTGAAGCAACTTGACTATAGACAGAATATTGAAATAAAGGTTTTCAATGTGATTTTCCTACTTTTGTCTAAACGTCTAACAAAGACTCAGGATTCACAAAGGTATCACATCATAGGCCTCTCTACACATTTATACAAACCTCTGGCTGTCTACGTTTGTATGTGAACTGCGAGCATCACAAACGTGTTTGCTTTTATGTAAACAACAGCGAGGACTACGGTGCTAGTAATAAGAAGCACAACTTGCCCAGTAGGTGTGTCCCTTTAATTCATATCCAGCTAGGGTATGAGCGTAGACTAGGTCGATATTTGTCTACTGACGTATACAAGCATAATAACAAGTGTCAATGTCAATAAAATAGGTTCAATGTGAAAGGTGGTAAACATTACAATTATTACACCCTCAAACGTTCTGTCCATAAATCAATGATAAGGAAATGTTAAGTGGATATTTCCCCCAATGGTCATTTGAGTTGTTAACGGCTAGTTTTATGACCTATCCATGTGAGAAGATCAATGTGAAGTACCACTATTAGAGATACTATGATGATATAATAAATTCCATGATCAGCTGTCATCCGTAAAAACTGTAATTACGTATTCATAAGAATTTGACATCAGAGAGGAAAGTTGTTATATATATGAGCGAAGATATGACTGAAATATATTTCACTGTCTTATTAGTTCGTATCGTTTATTGTTGCATTGCTATTGTTGTGCATTTTCTGTTGCGTTATTTGCTTTGGAATACCATAGATAAATTGAACTCACGGTCCAATAAATGCATTCATATAATACTGATTGTGCACGTCACATTGTAGACCAAATACAATATCCGTACAGGTGGTTGGTTATTGCGTCGTCCGT
This sequence comes from Phorcus lineatus, assembly GCA_921293015.1. NCBI lineage: Eukaryota > Metazoa > Mollusca > Gastropoda > Trochida > Trochidae > Phorcus > Phorcus lineatus. The sequence continues at coordinate 15,483,650 of OV121083.1, forward strand.
CTTATTCATATAACATCATTTTTAGGCTTGCAGCAATTGTTTGCTGTGCCTTTAAATATTCACATGTCTGAGCCACTAAATATCGCATTCCCCAAATGAATAGAAACGAGACATGTTTTCATTTCTGCGTATTCCTTATGGGTTACATATGTTTCGAAAAATACAAACATGTTCGATCAAACAGAAATTTCGTCCACATTCCGCCAGCCATGAAATAAAATTCGCATCCTTCGTGATATATATCGACAGAAATTGTGATTGGATCGCTATGTAGGTTTAGATCACAGCAGCTACAAACTTGATGAGAGTATAAAAATAATTTTCAGAAAATGACTCTCAGAAATATGCATCCTTGGTCGAAAAATCTATTTTATATATTGGTTAACTGTCAAAATCAGGTTAATTAAACAGGTAACATTTATAACAACGTTTAATAAATTAACAGTAGATACCAGATTTTGAATATAACCTCTCTGCTTTAACTACTAGTGAAAGCATACATGGAACATACTTAACATACTGTACAGCATACAGACTGCCGTTTTGCAAGTAATCTTGAGTCTAATAGTGCATCACTAAACTGTTTGCTTTAGTGAATGAAACAAGTTCATTAATAAGATGGGGAAATTCGATCAAATGATGTTTTTAATTTAAACGAATATGCCACGACTGAAAACACCGTGAATGACACAACAATAATTGTCAATTTCATACTTTAACCACTTGTCGATAGCGCCGATCAAAAGCACTGAATTTCATGTTGTCAGTCGCCGAGGAATATTATAGTCGTAAGAATAAATGGACTTCGTGACGGCGTAAAATTAGCCAATACTACGGTAATTTCCGTTAACACAGGCAGTGATTAACCGCATGATTTTCCAAACATCCACTGTCTCGCTCAAACCTTGTACCTGGCGCTTCTGTGTCTGACGTTTTGTTAGTAATTTGTTGCACATGCTTAATTACAGGTTGGTATTATGTTCGACTATGGCATCTCATTTATTATAGTCTTGCATAATGCTTGCAGTAACCATTGCAAAATCTTCTCCCGAGATACAACGAAATGTAACAAATGTCCGAATTTTGTTGAATTATAAATGACAAGGCAACAGTTCGTGTGACAGGGCTATTGATGGCATTACGGAACATTATTGGTATTAACTGTAGCTTTTATTGGAATAATTGTAAATCTGTCAGTTTAATGCTGACTGCTCGATAAATATACATAGCACACTGTAATAAACATGAGGCTAGATTAAAAGACTCATTTAATTATTCATTTAGATTGAAAATACAATTGTTCATGGCAAATGTATCCATTGCAAAGTATTTATATGAGATAAATAGATTTGCAACGTAGAGGGGAGAAGGATAAATCGGTGGTCGGTTGCGTCGAAAAGTAACCTCTTCATCAGTACATAAAAGTGGTTAAGTGTAGGTTCTAACAATCTTACATCATAATAAATGTTATTCGTCAGTATGATAGTAAATTATAAAAGAAGGTTTTACTTAGTGAATTTTGCTTCCTAAGTCAGACTAAACAGCACTGGTATCTTAAATAAATATCCAAAGGTTTTTAACTTACTGTGGGATTTGTGTCATTATTGGCATATTGGCGAAGCATTAACTTGTAAACTATTGTTCTTGGAATTATTTATAACCGATAGGGGAGACATGTACTTCATAATGAACGTGTACTCAACTGCATTTGCTGCTAAATGTCATGTTACGGTGTTTGGGGTAGGAGTGATTACTGGCATGTGTTTAGGAAGGCAGTATCCACATTCCTCTGCCTGTTACTAGTCAGACATGCACGCACCAGGAGCTGGGGTATGCTAAATGTAATTAGATTGAGAACCTGAGCATTCTCTGCAGTGCACAGGCCTCTACAGGACTCTACAGGGCTCGTTTAGCATATGATTTACCAACGGTGAGAAGACGTGTATCGTTGAGGTCATAAGTTTTACGGCTAATTCAACATAAAGCCTGAAAATATTATCGCAGGCACACACGTACAAAGAAACTAGTACACGTACTTTAATATCAAGAAATTCCTTTTGATATTAGTAGATGGTATCATTCAACCTGTCCTTGTACAATATGACATCGTTTAAGTTGAGTCCAATTCAAATGATACCATGCTGGGTTTATTGACATTGACGAAAATAAAGTTCTGAATCATAAGCTTTTAGTAGATGTGTTTCTATGTGTTCTGTCGAATGTTCTTTCCAAAGCTTTTAGGCTGTCAGCTCTCGAACTGTTATTACTCATGTTATGAGATGAACACCTGTCAACGGATACGCGCTTTCTATGAATATTAATGATGAATCTGAATATACTACACGCAGTGCGACTCCTTCAGATCTCTCCTGTATTTCACGATAATGATCTATGAAGACAGTGTGAAACTACATCCTTAAACACTTGCACTTTGTATTTTCCCCTATTCAGTACATATAGCCAAATCACGAAAGATGTTCCATGGATACAGCTGTTTCATATATACAAGTTGTTCAGTACAAAAGACTTGGAGTTCCATCCGTGTAATTGCATGTGAAGTACATATTGCACTTTCTGTTAAAGTATATACTTTCGGTGACACCAGTCTCTATAGACAGTGCCCCTTTCAAGTATTATTCTTCAAAGCATGTATAAGAGTTATTTTCTTCGGTTAATGATTTTACATTTTTATGGGTATTTTTCTTTTATGGATATTTCTGTAACAATGATTTAATCGATGATGATGAAAGATAAAAAAGTTATGCGCCGGTTTGTAAGTGATTTGTATCTAAGCGTCAAAGAAATCATAATTGTTTCATCGAGTAGTTTTAAGACAGAACTATTTAGTTATCATATATATAAACAGTTAGAAAAATATAAGTTTTTTTCAATGTTTAGAAGTTTTATCTCAAAGACGCCTGACTACTGGGTTGATGAGTGCCATTGAATATAATATCATAAGACGGATTTTTCATTCTCGCATACCAAAATATTCGCGACGTAAAACACAATGAACTATTTTTAGGCTACGAAGTTTGCAGCCTCAGAAAAGAAAAGAAACTTATACGTGAAAATAACGATTCTTCAAAAAGTGCGTACAATGCACTTATCATATTATTTTTCATATTTTCATATAATATTCACCTTATTCAATCAAAATGAAAATAATAGTTTCGATCTATATAAAGAATGAATGCACCTTCGAAAAAAACATTTTCCGGGTACGTTGAATGGAATGATTATCAGAATAACTTTTTTTTAATGCAATTTCTTTTTTCATTATTTTGATCCCCGCTTTCATTGAAACTTAAAGACTTCGATAGTTATCCGTTTCATTCGATTTTTACTATGACCTTTCGTCCTTTATAGATGGCTTTGACATGATGCACAAACAATCCAATTAAGTACTATCAAACCAAATTATTAGATTGATTTTCAGAACGGGCTTAAACTGACGTAATTACAATGTCATGACATCACAGAAGACGAAATTCACCTTTTACTTCTTGGCCCTTTATATGACGCAGTTAGAGAGAAACTGTTTTCTTGCTGTTCTAATAAGCTAGAGGGTATTGATATTCTTTCTCCAAACGAACAGTTTTATGTTTTACTCAACAATCCCGTTTAAACTTTTCACAGTGCCAAGGCCTGCACTAACATTCTTCCTATACGTCCCGATAGTCTATACAAATATTTTATTGTAATATATATCTATTTTATATATGTTTTTTTTCTTTTAACTTTACATTTTAGTAGGTTGTTTTTTATTTCATTTTATATTCTCATAAATTGCGAAGCGATTGGTTGCTCAAACAAGTGAGACAAAAATAAAACCGTCTGTCTTTCTATTTGTCTGTCTGTCTGTCTGTCTGTGTCACTGACATTCCTTTAATCGACTTTACATTCAGAAATGTTTTATGTCCTCATACATTATAACTTTTTAAAACTAAAAGTGGATAGATTCTTTTTTCTGAACGCCTCTACATTGTGAACTGCTGATGAGCAGTGAATGCAGTATTAAAATTTGTGCAATAAGTTTCTGATTACTTCGTAAATGATCCTTAAAATACGAGTCTTAACCACATGTGTGTAGAAGATTTATGAACCTTTAATGTTTATTCATGAGACAGTAGAGGCATCAAAACAAATGCTATTGGGGATTACTTTGTTTCATATCGTTTATCTTTTATCGGGGGACAACGCTGACATTTCCATGAGTTGCAGATTTAACATTTGTAGTTTCACTCGTCACGGAATGAGATATGTGTGGCACTCGAAAACCATACATCCTGTATCTATCTTTTTTTTATGGATAATGAGATAAGATATTTACACGATCAACCAATCGTCTTTCTGTCATAAACCAAATGCCTATGAAAGCGTATGAATTCTTCGCACTTAAGATTTATACCGCTGCATCTAGAATGTACAGTAATGATGCATCCTATCTGTGCTTAATAATTGATAAGGTCAATGATGCACGACATTCGTGTTCAGAAATAAAACATATTCCGCATCTATCTGTGTATCGGAACTGAAGAAACTTGAAATTGTTTGTTATTCATGTTGCGTTATAATCACCCCTTAACCTGGGGTGAATGCGGTCCAATTGTTTTCTATCCTCTTCAACCCATATGTAAATCATTGGTTTTTAATTGACCTAAAAAATAACCACAATGACGTTCTCCTTTGACTCAAATGTATAGACATAGAGCTCTCGTAGCTAGCCACCTGGTAAAGAATAAAATGCCCAAAGTAAATCTTATAATCAAACTGTGCATGAACCAGACGTACCATCATCTTTAATTCTTCATGACATCTCCTCTTTGTTTAAAGCCACTTCTATCAAATATTTACGTGTTGTTTTTATACCAGTAGGGACCCTTGTCTTCACAGTGCTAGAGGTAACCCCAATCTGTCAAAATCCATTTTTCAAGATTTAGTAAAAATGCCGGACGAAACGAAAATAACATGCAATATGAATCTATTCATTTTGAAGCAAAAAAACCAATGAATAAATTTTTCAGATGTTTTTTAACATGAAAAATGTTGTTAGATTTATAAAACTATCCCGTATGATTTGTCTCTTGACTAATAACAGTTGTTAATATTCAAAGTTTTGTTTTTAGTGTAATGTTCAAGGACTATTTCTCATAGTTTGATAGTCTTATAGATTTTTTAGTTTATTAATCGATATTTCCCTAATACAACATATTTAAGATTTCATGCAAGGTATCAACTTCTTTATATCTGTAAAAAGCAAAATTGTTGGAATTGATATTTTACTTTGATTATGAGTCTGATAACTGAACATATTTGATAACGATTTTATAAATTTACTGCAACAAGCAATAGAGGAGTTGTCAGAAAAACTATTTTGTGTTACGACTGAGTAGAGTATGCTTTTTAATAAGACAAAAGATTCGAATAATGGTAAAGTGATAAATTACAATATTGTCGTTGTTTGTGTACATCATTCTCGTGTTTCTTAAGACTGCTAACACCATTAAATAAGGCGAGACTTCTGAATGGATTCGCAATGGGAGTGTATTGCTATCTTGCTAAAGTTTTTATGCCAATGTTGCTGTGAAGTAAGTAAGTTTAAGGTTAAAAAGTTAAGCTGATTTAATTTTATTTATCTTGCTCTAGTTCTTATTTGGGTATCGCTGTAAAGTAAAAAACCCATTAAAACTCTAGCTTATCGCGTGCTTCAAGTAATATCGCCCGACCATAAAAAATATGACCAATTGATTTAAAATATACGGCAATTTGCAACCAGAAATAGTTCGGGAACCACTGGAAGGAACTACACTGAACAGAACAATTAGAGCGTTTTTACTAAAACAAAAATTTTCTGGTATCTAAACGGCCACTTTTGCGTTTATTGGGATAGGCATACAGTTATATTCTCTGTTTCGCGTACAAAGCCGTAACTTCTACAGTTCTATACTTTTGTTGATCAACGAAAAGTTTCAAATGCTAGACTCAAGACGGTTAAGAGGATTCTACATTGGTCACAAATGTATATTACATCACTTTCCCGATTGTATATAAAGATACAGAAATGAATATCATGCTGAAATATAGAAAATGCCGGGCCGTTAATACACGCACACGTTATGTAACATTGTTTGGCCATAGATAACAAGATGACTACAAGTGAATATCGAATCCAAACAGTTGAAGTAGGCTTTTATGAATCACTACCAGTGATATATGCTATATGTCATATCAAACATTCTCTATAAAAGGTTTCCTTAATCAGGATTTTTTAAACTATGATAGTTTTATTAATTTCAGTAGCTATTAGGCTAACTGATATTATTCAAAGATGTGAAAGAACGTTTGGAAGTTGTCGTTATCATTCACGAGCGCATTAAACTCTTCATCAACGATGCGTTTAGAGAAAGATAGCTTAAGGTAAAATTTATATATTTATGACATCAGTTACATCAACTGACCTGAATTATATGAACATGTGCAAGTTTTGAAGCCAAATTTTGTGATATTTTAGATATATAAAGTGATCTTACAGAAACACAAATACAAGTTATCAATTAAAAATAATGTTTTAAATCAAAAGATTAAGTTCGTATTCAAATGTACGATGCTAAGTTGAGCTTTGCGAATCCAATTCCCTAACAAAAATGATTAAAAGTTATTCACACTCAAATCCACCAGTGCTACGATTACGGGTTGTTCGGATGAGTAATGGCAGATGATACATTTTACATACACTAATGTTTATTGGTGTAAATGTAAGAAACATAATGTTTACAAAACGTTCTACCGACGCTTTAAGATGAATTCTAGCTGTATTCATCTCGATTTCTTTTACACCGAAGGATATGATACTTCATTAAAAAATGTGAAATGAGTGATCCTGAAATCCAGTGTGCTTAACATTTGTACACACCGTACATTGACTTGTCTCCTTCTTGCAGATCCTTACATTCAAGAAGAAGATTTCTCTAGGTACTTGACCTCGATTTCCTTTCAACCTGTGTTATGTATACTAAATTAGTGGATATGTCTCTTCTTTCAGATCCTCACAGTGGGTGTGTCTGTCCTGACCCTGTGTGCCATAGCAGTTGAACGCTACTACGCTATATGTCGTCCTCTGAGCTCCAATATTACCTTCAAGAAGGTTTCCATCACCATTACCATTATCTGGTTCGTAGCATCCATGGTGGCTTTGCCCAATCTCATTTTCATGGAAATACGGCAGACTTATAGTGACATTGATGATTACTTGGTGTATTGCGTTATGAGCTGGCCAAGTGAAACGGATGTTGCCTATCAGTTGTTTATGGCCATAGCTCTCTACGTGGTGCCTCTCATCCTGATGGCCATCGTCTATTCTGTGGTCTCACTTACCCTCTGGAGTGCAAAGGCGCCTGGAGCCGAAAACTTAGGTGAGTGATTTGTCAGCGTTTGGTGACCATCAATCTTTGTTGTCTACAAATTGAAAGTTTTTACACCATACATTACACATTCGTGTTTGTGTTATTATTCAGTTTTTAAAAGCGTGACGAACCTCTGACGCCATTGTAATTTACAAAGCCGTTAAGTATTGCCTTATATATTTGAAAGAAAGCTATAAATTTTATGAAACGGCCCAAATATAAATGCTTCTTTACTATAATCAAGTGAGTCAAGAAAATGGATGTTACAATAAGTATTAGGAATATAGATCAAGTGCACTGTAACTTTTTAGCCATTCCCAGACAATTTAATTGCATAGCTTGATTATTAGATATTGTGCATACCAAACATAACAAGTATTGAAGTGAGCACAGCTCACATACCCCCGCTTCAAACTATAGTCTGGCTTTCTTTGTTGGTCTTACCCTAAAAAAGCTCACGTAGGGATCATGGTTGATAAGTGTATTAAGTTTGTTGAAGCTAGCATGTATAGTTTAGGATATATGCTCAGGAAAAAGCACTTTGTCAGATAGTCATTGTTTTAGTAACGTTTCCATGTAAAACGTAAAAAATAAAAATCATTTTTTGGTCTTACCCTCAAGAGACGCACCAATATGGATAAGTGTATGAAGTTTGGTGATGATAGCATGTACGGTTTAGAAGATATACTCCGGACAAAGGACTTAGTCATAAATTCACTGTTTTAGTCATGTTTCCATGGAAAGCGCAAAAAAAATAAAAATCATTTGTTGGTCTTACCCTCAAAAGGCACATCAATGGATCATGGTTGATAAGTGTATGAAGTTTGGTAAAGATAGCATGTATAGTTATGAAGATATACTCCGTACAAAGGACTTTGTCACTGTTTAAGTCATGTTTCCATGGCAACCGCAAAAAATAAAAATCATTTGTTGGTCTAACCCTCACAATCACATCTAGGGATCATGTTTTATAAGTGTATGAAGTTTGATGAAGATAGCATGTATAGTTTAGGATAAATGCTCCGGACAAAGGACTTGGCCATAGAATCACTGTTTTAGTCATTTTTCCATGGAAACCTCAAAAAATAAAAATCATTTGTTGGTCTAACCCTCAAAAGGCACATCTAGGGATCTTGGTTGATAAGTGTATGAAGTTTGGTGAAGCTAGCATGTATAGTTTAGGATAAATGCTCCGGACAAAGGACTTGGTCATAGAGTCACTGTTTTAGTCATGTTTCCATGGAAACCTAAAAAACACCATTTGGTGGTCTAACCCTCAAAAGGCACATCTAGGGATCATGCTTGATAAGTGTATGAAGTTTGGTGAAGCTAGCATGTATAGTTTAGGAGATATGCTCCGGACAAAGGACTTGGTCATAGAGTCACTGTTTTAGTCATGTTTCCATGGAAACCGCAAAAAATAAAAATCATTTGTTAGTCTAACCCTCAAAAGGCACATCTAGGGATCATGGTTGATAAGTGTATGAAGTTTGGTGAAGCTAGCATGTATAGTTCAGGAGATATACTCCGTACAAAGGACTTTGTCACTGTTTTAGTCATGTTTCCATGGCAACCGCAAAAAATAAAAATCATTTGTTGGTCTAACCCTCAAAAATCACATCTAGGGATCATGTTTTATAAGTGTATGAAGTTTGATGAATATAGCATGTATAGTTTAGGATAAATGCTCCGGACAAAGGACTTGGTCATAGAGTCACTGTTTTAGTCATGTTTCTATGGAAACCTCAAAAAATAAAAATCATTTGGTGGTCTAACCCTCAAAATCACATCTAGGGATCATGTTTTATAAGTGTATGAAGTTTGATGAAGATAGCATGTATAGTTTAGGATAAATGCTCCGGACAAAGGACTTGGTCATAGAGTCACTGTTTTAGTCATGTTTCCATGGAAACTGCAAAAAATAAAAATCATTTGTTAGTCTAACCCTCAAAAGGCACATCTAGGGATCATGGTTGATAAGTGTATGAAGTTTGGTGAAGCTAGCATGTATAGTTTAGGAGATATGCTCCGGACAAAGAACTTGGTCATAGAGTCACTGTTTTAGTCATGTTTCCATGGAAACTGCAAAAAATAAAAATCATTTGTTGGTCTAACCCTCAAAAGGCACATCTAAGGATCATGGTTGATAAGTGTATGAAGTTTGGTGAAGCTAGCATGTATAGTTTAGGAGATATGCTCCGGACAAAGATTTGTGACGGACGGACAGACGGACGGACAGAATGAACGCTATATACCCCCGCTTACGCTGTTAGGCGGGGGTATAATAAAGACGACATTCCTTAAGAATTTTATAGTGTTACATTGGCAACCATAATGTAATTACTTCAATTACGATACCAACAGCTCCTGCAATTGTATTGTCTCCAGATTGCGTTCTAGTTAATTATTCAATCAAAAAACGTTCAGACGTATGATAAGAAAAGATATTAAACGCACTGTAGGAAAGAAACGCCGCAGACAATCTCACTGTAATTGCACAGTTTGACTATGGGTTTTGTGCACATCAAAGATTATCAGGAAGGAATGTGTCTGGAACGTTAAGTTGTAGTAAATCGGCGACGATTATGTCATATTTGCAATGTCACCTCACAAGAACTACATTTCAGAATTGTTTTCCAGCCAATAACAGTAGCAAATGATGTTATTCCACGATGCCACATGTACAGCGAAATGAGTGTGATTTGTTTTTGTCTACGACATCTAGTAAACCCATTATTATAAACTAGTTCGTTTCCAAAAGAGCAAGCTGGAGACTCAATGTTATGAGACTCAATATGGTTGCTGTTAAAGTTGAAATATGGTTATCTGAGCAAGATCAAGTGAAATGATTCTAAACCTGGTCAAGGGGTTCAGTTCTCACGCATGCTGAAGAACACTAATGCAGGGTTAATACGAGACATATTAACTTCGATCGTGAGGGGAATTTTCTCAGCCCAACAGTCGGGAATACCAATATGGCATTAGTCGTGCATTATTGGGTATAATATCCTACGGCTCAAGGATATTTGGAAGTATTTAAGAAGCAATTTCCCAGTTTGAATGAAAATGAGCTGTTGGACAGATTACTTTGAAGAACCTGACAGCCTGACATCTTAGAACGCTATGAAAGGAGCGGAACCCGATAAATGTCTCCTTCCATGGTAATGATTAACCTATTTATCGAGCACAGTGCTTATTAACTTAAGGGTTATAAAGAAAAGGTTAATCTATACGACTTTCTTTACAATCGTTTACCATTGATTGTTCAACACTCACATGTTGAGAATTGAGAAACAAATTCTTCAAGCTGGTTTAACATTTTAAAATCTAAATATGGTTTACTTACAAAATTCAAATGAGGTTTTTTATGCGTCATCAGTGTTTTGAGAAGTGTTAAAAGGTACCTTCTTCTTTCTTCGTACGACTTCATACAAGGTGAATGCATAACTACTTAGAAAAATCAACATCGGTAACAAACATGCACTTTGATCTAAACAGCCCATTGTAAAGTTGTAATTTATGATCTAATATTTCCAATTGCGAACTTGCACAGGTTATTAGTATTTATTAATAACGATTTGACATTTATAACCCATTTGCTTATTCATAAGCGGTGTCATATTTTCAATTATGACCTTCTTATCTGTTAGCCATGACGCTGAGTGATTTAAAAAGTGTTGATGTGTCTAGGGACTGGTCACGAATCCCTTATGCTTACAGTGTTCAGAATCAATCTTCAGCTAAACAGCCCTTGAATTAATGCATCTTTAAACCTGATATGAGGCAGACTTATTGGCAGTGGTCAGAGACAAAATAATCACACTGCAAACACGAACGTTATTATTGATCATCTGGTAATGCATTACACATACACGTATCTGGCAGTCGTAAGAATGACCTATCGCAATGATCGCTGTGCTAGTGATGACATTTTCAATAATGTTCTGACGGTTTTGTCTGATTACATTCATTCGAACCGATTGCTGAAATTGCCTTGATATTTGTATTTGATAACCATGTTCGTCGGGAACAAATATACGTCTAAACTTGTAAATTGAAAACAATTTTAAACAAATTGAATTGAATTAAATTGAATTAAAACAATTGATATTGAGATATGTTTTCATTACTCAAAATGAATAGAAGATATCTGTCTATCCTTGACTCATACAATGTTTATCTATCTCATCGAGTGAAGTAGAATATAGATATTTCAATAGTGAAATATTAACTTTTCTACCTAAAGAGGTGAGATAAACAGGGTATTTGTCAAGGAAAAGCATATATCTAATTTATTATGTGGTTATATATTTGTCTTTTGTTGATATTTGCGCTACTGACATTACTGTATTGTTCTGATAAAAGGATGATAGAGGTAATCGTCACTATAACCAGATAGAGGGTTTATTTCATCGATAGAACACATTTTTCTCACTCTCAATAATGTAATAAAGATGATATTTCATTGATTATTAACCAAAATTTAAGATAACTTTTCTAAGGATATTTTCAGACCATTTAGAAATTCAACTGCGTTACTGGATGATTAAAACACGTCCTCAGGTTAATTGATAACGTGTAAAGCTATAGTGAACAAGAAGCGTTTTTTAAAATCGATGAGACAATTTAATTTTCTAAAGAAATTGAATGAGCATCTCAAACCAATTGTTCTTCTTGAGTTAAATGCTATATTCTAAAACTGAGACTGTTCAACGGGGACATGTTAATTTCTTCTGTTTCAGTTTATTGATTAAAAAGTTTGCTGCAAGTTTTTTCATTCGTTTGTATCTGTCCAATTTGATTAACGTTTACAATTGGAATAAAACGTGGACATTACGTTTTTGTGTTTATAATTGCGAATAATACACAAGATTCATACATTAATTATTATCATTGTCAAGTCTTGTTCACTTTGAATTGGTCGAATCAAGAGGTCTTCGGGTACTTAGCTGTTTTGGTGTTATGCTATGATTAGTTTCTTACAGTATTACTTGTGATTAGCTCTTTCGGTCGATGCACGCAAGTTTATGCATTTTGGATAACGAAACGAATTCGTTTTGGGTCACTTTCAAAGCAATACTTAAACAGCCATGATTGAATGAAATAACCTGTAAGCAGTGTTTAACACTAGTAGCCTCATATTCGTTGATATAAATATGTCTTTAAATAATTCAATGGGCCATTTCCAGTACATACGTGTACATTTATCTTCGTCCTAGGTATGATATAATGACACTGCCACTTCCATAGTTGATTTAAGTGTGGGCCACGTTTTCACACAGTACAGTGTGCTAAAGACAATAATACTAGTCCTCGTTTGAATAATTTGTATATCACATCACTTAACTAACGTTTCCATTTTAAAAAGTTCCACTGCGTTCTATGATTATCTATGTTACATTACAATTATGTGTATCTGCGTCACAGTTGTATGCTGAGTGATCAATTCTGTCTTGAAGTCCATCCTGCTTCATCAGGGTAATTGAATCCGCTGATCGAGCTCCTTCCATATATATCCTTTAGGCCAAAAGCATCGTATCGCTAGCTATCTAACCAGCTAATGAGATGACTCGCATCCAGCAACAGCGGCACAACCCGGATGGAAAATTCCATTTAGTTCAAAAGAGTAGCTTCAAGCTCCTTGGATAAAGACATTTCATTGGCTTAAACAATAACACACAGCCACGAATATCAAGCAGAGCCAGCCGTACGAGGGATTTGGCTCGAAAGAGATCAGGGTATATGGAAGGCGCTGGATCATCGGATTTAATTACGCTAATAAAGCAGGATGCATGAAGTCGTGTTCTCAGGTTTTACAAGCACTCACCTGAGGGAGTCTTATTGTGAAGCCGAATTCATATTTTCAAATTCGTTCTTTATTCCACTGAGAAATTCGTAATTATGTCCAGCAATATCTTAACAGCCAACTGAAAATGTCAGTGGAAAATCGTTTCTAACAGGCGTAAATGATGATAACACTGCCGTATGTCTTTATTGCCTCGTTGTTTTCTTTTAAGAACCTTATCTATGGGTTATCTATAATCTATATGCCAGTAAACTACATGTTGTTATTAATTTTTCAAATTCTTAGATTCGTTTTATTACCCACCTGGTACTTCGTAAAGGGGTTTCTTAACAATTTGTTATTAGACACACACGTGTTTTAATTCACAAATTTCTCATGACACCCCATTCATTCTTCTTCTTGTTCTCGACTAGAAATATTCTTTATTGGTACGTTTCATTTATCGTGACTGGTGCTCCATTAATCATACCGCATTTTGTGAATAAACGTAGTAATTGAACTTAAGTTGAATTTAATGCTTAAGAATAAAACTTCAATATTTATTATTATTGAGGCTGTGACGTAGTTTGATATCCACTTGCTGAACAATTTCTTTATAGGAACGAAACAAACTTGTTTTTAAACTCAATAAATGAAAAACAAGTTGGTAATAAATAGGATACGTAACTCGTCCCTCTTTCATATCAAGTTTATGTTCATCCTGAAACGATTTTGGCTTTTCCCTCGCCATGGCTCGGGACATAGCAACATTATTTCAAGAGGGACATAAACTTGATATGAAAGGGGACGCTCGTTAGATATCCTTTAAATACGAGGGGGTTCAAAACGTTTTGCTACTTCAATATAAAACAAACTCTCATAACAAATTGTCTACTTGTATTTTGCAATAAAATTATTCTCAATCTCAATACACTTATTCCACTTATCTTCAAGGCTTTTGATGCCACTTTTATAGAAGTCGTCGGGTTTTGCATCCTTAAGATCGTGTCAATAACCTTGCCGGCTGATGGTTGAGTGCAAAACTTCAGTGGAGGCGGAAAACTTGGGGGCTTTGACTGCTTGGATTCCAGTTTAGTGTCAAGGTCCCAGTGGTTGATCTAGGTTTCGTCACCTGTCACAAGAAAAGTGACAACTTTTAGTTCTTTGATGCCAATCTTGTGCACTGAGGTTTCTGGGTACCCATCTTGCAGATACCTTTGACATACAGAGATGATAAGGAATGAATTTTTCAACACTTCCAACTGATATCTGGAATTCCAAAGACAGTTTAGACACTTTCACACGGTGGTCAACTAAGATTCTTCTTTCGATAGCGGCAATAACTTCCGTTTGGGTGACTTCTTAGGGCCGTTGGTCAACGTTTTAGGACTCCCTGCCCCTTTTACACTGAAGAGAAAAACTGTTGAATAGTTAGTAGCATTCTTACCAATCACATTACAACTGCAATTATGTACTTCTGTAGCTTTACATCCCCCCTTGGTAAGAAACTTGTAAACATAAAAACATAAAGCTTGCAAAACTCCGTATTATCCCAATGACATATTACACTGTAAGATAAAATCATAAGTGACGTTTTAATTTGGAAAAAATACTTAACATAAAATCAATAATTCTATTGAATATCTCCCATTTATCTTACATCAAGAAGCTTAGCTAAAGAAGGTAGAACAAATTATTGTAATTGATGTTTTTGAAAGGTTTAGTAACTAGCATTCTTGAAAATGGTACGTCTGATTTCGCCTTCGGTGAGTAGGAGGGTAATTTTTCGTTTTCATTGTAAACCAAAAATGTTATTCAAATAGCGTTTGCATGTGAATAAGTGAGATTGTAAGAATGAACATCATCATAATTGGTGCTTCAATCAAATCGAATACCATGATAATCAATGAGTGCATCTTTAAGTCTTACGTGACCAATAAGATAAAGTCATTTATGCGTGAAACCCCTTGATGATTGAAGTATACATGAAGATGCATGTAAGTCTATGACGTTTAATGTCATCACTGAGGTGTGACATGTTAATGCTGATGATTCGTCGTTTAAACCCCGTCAGACCTACATGTATCCTTAAACCTATCTGTTTCCTTGCAGAATATACACCTACACATAAAGTATACATCGACGTAAAATAAAACATCGTATTATGTGTGATTGCAGTAGTTATTATTACCGCAATTTTGTTATCAGGGGACATTACAAACTCATTAGAAACGTGAACTTTAGAAAATATAAGTATGTTATGAAGATTAATGTACTCTTTAATTAGGTTTTTTTTTCCCACATCAGTCATAATATATTCAATGGTTTGCGTCATCAGGAACGTTTAATTTTCTTTCTCAGTGAAACGTAGAGTTAATACTGAAATGTCAGGGCTGAAAGGTAAAGTGAGATAAGAATGAATTTTTTTTCAATTTCAGACAAACTAATAGATATATTTTTAAAAGAGACGAACATTGTTCTATGTGCTTACGGAAATGAAGAGATTAAAGCTCAAACTTTAAACGCACTAGTGCACACCAATATTTCGTAAACACAACGAATGCACAGATACTGCATATCTCTCGATATTACTCACGACCCTCACTCAAGTAATCTATCTCGTAAGTTATTAAACAGAATAGTAAAGATTATTTTTAAGGACCGGAAGTATTTAATGCAACGTAACTTTAAATCCGCATGAACTACGATATCGGAAATATTAAAATTTTTTTATAAACAGCCGCCTTGGTCAGTCTAATAACAATGCTTATGCTGTGTTATTAACTCGGTTTATTTACAACATTGCTTTCATAAAACATATTTCATTCTTTGTTCTCAGTTAAGAGTTTAGGTAAATTCAATAGCTACACATAATAATAGTTCAGCCGCGTTCAACTGTCCATAATTTATCCGTTTTGTGCACAGCTAACCATAGATTTGTTATATGTCCAAGCCGACAGAGGCCGTCTAAACTTTGTCATTGTTGATTGCAGGTCAACTGTAAAGAATTTTAAGTATTTTTTTGCATCGATAGAAAGCTTAAGTGAATGCATAAGTCCTCTTAAACCTTAAAATAGCCAATTCAAACCGTAAGAGCGTGCACTAGTGCCTTTAAGACCTTGCTATATGATGTATCGTGCTTTATGATGTCGATATACGGCTTTAGTTGATCCCCTAAATCAGTAGAGTGGAAACACGACTGTTGTTAGCACCCACCCTCAGTCACCATTTGTTCCGTTACTCTTAACAATCAGCCCTGGGAATCTTCATCAGGAAAATCTGTACTGAAATTACCCGCCCTTGGTTTGTTTCAACCAATGAAACTACTACGTCGTTTGTACCCGCGAGCCTCTCAAAAGTCCTGGTACAACACGCTTTAGTCTTGCGTTGAGAAAGTCGTGTTCACAGTCAATCAGGAGGGAACGATTCCTTTGAAATTAGAATTTCTGAGCATGCGCTGAAAGGGACTGTTTTAATCTCAGCTTTACCAAACAGGTATTTCTACAACACATATCTAACCGTTTCAAAACAAGACTCAAGGGAGAGTTAGTTTAGTACAGATTTTCCTGATGATCCAAACATTGAGCTCTGGGTGCCCGAGGATGATTAGCACCACAACCCTGAAGTATTTTTTTCATTCGGAACTCTTTCCTGGTAGAATTAAAGATACATATACATCATTTAGGTCAGAAGGAACCAAAGTAATTTCGTTGATACATTATATCAGAACTGTGAGAAAGAACTTTTTATAGCAAATTCTTCCTCTATTATCCCCTCTATTTAAGTGCAAGTAAGTGCAAAATTAACTCAATGCATCACCATGGGTTTTATTACACATAACTTACGAATTAATTTCCTAAACGTAGACTATTATATAAAGTGTGACTATTCAGTTAGTAACTTTAATTGTTCTGCAACTTTCCAACAATTTGGCTGTTAAAAGTCTCCGGATGCTTTTGTATAAATACATATTTCAAATAAATCTTTTTACTATTATTCACATTTTAAATAAGCTAAAAGACACTTACTTGTTGATCTATGAAAGGAAATAATTTATGATTGTGATATATAAATGACCCTTGACCTTTGTACGCTGGACAGGCAACACATATGCTAAAAAGTTGCTATGTATATTTACAGATGCATTACTTATGTATATCTCAACAAACGTATAATTTGCAAAGAATGGTTTAATGTTTGATGTATTCACTGAACGACATCGCTCAAAAATGTACCATTTAAATACAATTAGATAATGAATAAAGACTGAATGTGCAACCAAAATACCAGTATGGACATTGACTGTTATGTACGAAATTAAGAATGAGCTAATTTAAGTTGTTTTTAAGTACTGTTCGAATCTTGATAGTTTGTAGAACATATTAAAAATTACCAATGAAAATCATATAAATTAATTCAATTTTTATTGTTATCTTAAATGTATGAATTTAAATATTGTTGTATCTTACAAGCGATCCTTTGTCAGAGGCGCTTCAGATTTGGTGAGTTCAACGGTAAGCTTCCTTTAAAGTGAAGTAAAGTTTCTCATGAAAATGTTTTGTTGTAAAGTTTTCATCTTGAGCAGAAGAAGATTCTGACTCCTTCTTGTGCTTTTCAAATTCATTCATTATGTCAACTCTTACTCTGATATACTTGCAAAATGTTTTTCCTCTCATGAAAAAGAAAACTATCTGAACGTGTAAGTGTTTTATTTGTAATGTTGATTTCATAAGTAGTATCTTGACATCTGACTTCATCATTACATTTCATCGTCCATTATAACATATGATTCTCCGGAACATAATCCCTATTACTATAAGATAACATCAAGTTTAATATTTTTAGAACGATTTCCTTTGCTCTTCTAAACATCTGTCTATTTTCTTATTTTCTTAGTTTCATCTTTATCATTTTTGTTAGTCGCAGCTGTCATTTTTTTCTTGTAACATACAGATTTAAACTAAAAAAGATGGGCCAGTTAAAACAGTTATTGCAATTTTTCATGTAGACATTTCTTATGCTTTATCGAATGAATTACGTTTAACAAAACTCTGATATTTTGGGAAATTGCATATATTTGACTGAAATAACAAACTTATTAATGAGTCAACATAGTCACTCTTAGATTAAGGTTATGTGTAGAAACAGTTGATTTCAGAGTACTATTATTTGTATGCAAAAGTAATTTATAAAATCGTTTTTCTATTTACTTTTCAATTTTAAAGAATCATTTAGTTTATTTCCTGGCAAATGTCTTCTCAAACCTACTGCTCAATATTTGTTGCTGTCTTTAGTTTGTGCGTCATTTTTGTAAACTGCTTTCTTATAGCATGACGAGTACATAATTCATACATACTATTATTGTATCAATAAGAAAGCGTTGTCACAAAGAATTGATGAAATTCATTGAATTGCAACTGGTTAAACAGTATATTTTTTATTCGTTCTCTTTATGTGATTCATATTTACCAGCATTGACTCTTATCATCACTATTATTATTATTCCCTGAGAGAGAAATATATTATATTCACGGTGACAGTACAACCTATTTCTTATACATGGTGGTGCCACTTGAATACAATATGGATCTATTTATTTTTTGCAATTAAAAGATAATATTTTCGTTTGCAGGTAGAAACAGTTCTAAAAATAACATCTCATCTGCTGAGGCCCAGCTTGTGTCGAGGCGGAAAGTTGCCAAAATGCTGATTGCCATCGTCTGTCTTTTCTTCATCTGTTACCTGCCTGTCCATCTTATGTTTGTCGCCAGGTATGGTCAAACACTCACTTGATTGACATCTTGATTTATAATTATATTGATAATTATTTACGAGGCTATAGAACGATTTTCAGCAGCACGTTTTTGGAGAGAGTATGTTTTGAAATTTTTGCATCTAAGTACAAGTTTAGGCCAAATGTATTATCTCCTGAGGGTCAAGCTTCCTGTTACTCAAAACTGTTTTCCGTAGTCATAGAAGACATTATAAAAATTCTGTCGAAAACTGTCAATGGCCATTTTTGTGTGTACACCGTTTGATTATTTGCGTCAGGGAAATGGAGTTGCGTAGCTTAATAAAACTTGATACGTTCTTTTAGATTACCAAAATTACCAAGTAATAAATTCGTCGTCATTTTTTAGTGTTTGTATCAGCTTCTCATATTCTGATGTTTTTACACTGGTAACGTATGATTAAAGGTACACTCGAATACTTGGCCCTGGAGGCGAGAACATGCCGTTCCTGTCTGTCGTGTTCCTCTTGTCTCACTGGCTGTGTTACTTCAACAGTGCCATCAATCCAGTCATCTACAACTTCATGAGTGGTACGGGCTTTAATAAACATTCTTCGTGCTAGATTTCAGAAATAATGTTACTTCTAACTTTGTCACCGAAGTTCGCATGACTGTGATATACATTGTATCCCTGCCTCCTATCACGGAGTGCAGGTCTGAAATTGGAACGAGTTCTCTCCGTACACACGATTTATCTGTCTGCCAAACATCATTTTCAACAACCACATGTATAACAACACCTGCTTGACCGAGATCAAGTAAAGTTGACAATTTTGGTAAGATGTTGATGTATTTTAAACGTTCTTACTGTGCTTACACTAACCATTAATCGTAGCCCTTCTATTTTCAGTAAAATTCAGGGAGGAATTTCGCTGTGTCTTTTCCTGTACATCCCCAGCTAAGAGTGGTCGCCTCTTTCCTTCTGGAACTTGGTCATCAGGCACTTCCAATGGAAAACACTGCTCAGAACGGTTAATGGCTAAATCAACATACAGGTCCAACACAAGCAGACTTAGTACCCCGGCTGATGTGTAAAGTATTACTACTAACCAACGGAATACGTCACGCCCTTATGTGTATTATTGTGGAAACTCTTGGTATGGTCCATGAGTTTAAACTATTTATTTGGTGGTTTTCAAAATCAAAATGATATCTGTTATGGATCAATTGAAAGTGAATGTTATCCAATAGTATTGGACACGTAGCTTATTGATTATATTAATCATCTGAATTCTGGGAAATTAAATGTTACGACTGTGAGTCGCACTTTGTTGGAATACTTTAACAGCAATTCATATATAAGAAACAAAAACAAGTTGACGTTGGTCTACTCTATCCCCTGACCCCAACTGATAATAGTTATTTCAATACAGAAGCAGTTATTAAAATTTTGAGCCACGATACCATATTATTGGTGGTACCTAATGAAACTGGTCGTTATGGATATTCTTAAATGGACACAGACCTAATGTCCGCGCAATTCCAATGAAGGTAAAATCAGTACCTTTTCATGTTATAGCTCATTGATCGGTGAGTTTCGGTGGCTGACGAAATAAGGAAATCGCACCCTAGAGATAAATTTGTATGAAGATAGTTATTCAACATTTGCATTCAGGTCTAGATTGGTTATCTCTGTTCACCTTGTCGCAGTTAACGTTACAGCTTTTCAGGATTTGTAAATTAATCTTTTAAACATTCCTATTGATATGATTTTAAGTACAACGTCATGAATATTCACAACTAATTCATTTTACCATCTATTATCAAAATCACTTCAAACGTGTGTCTTGTTGAATGTTGTAACGTTCTTAACACATTCCTATACACTGTAAACTCTGATAACACAACATTCTTAACTGGGGCTAGAATTGGGACAGCCTTGCCCAAGCAGAGAATGGGTGTTATCAAGCAACACGTCATATGATATCAACAGTTTTAGTTATAAGTTCTATATACATTCGGAAAATGTTTTAAAACAAGTTAACCGTTACTTTAATTATATTTAATTTTGCATCTAAGTCGCAATCAGTTCTGTCATTCATATCATCGTTTTGAAATTCACTCGTGTCAATGCCAAATTTAATGTGGAATGTATAGGTTCTTTAACATTTGAGTGCTTTATTGGAGTATCATGACACTGTATTTGAACAGTATTTTCAGCAATCATTTCATTTATATAGTATATGCCGAACTACCTTCACCTTCAATATATCAGCCTTACATATATTTGTTGGTCAAATGCTTGTCTTTTTCTGTAGACTAGCGGCGCTGTTATCATAATGAATGCCTGTGATATTGCCTATTGGTTTCTAGTGGTTTTAGTTGAAATGTTTTCTTGTCTTTTGTGAATAAAGTATATGAAGCATTTGTTTTTGTTCTCTATTTATATATTTGGTATATATGATTGTGTATATTTATGTATTTGGTAAGATGATTGTGGAAGTTGGTTTTCTTTATATTAGGCAACAGATAAAAGACAACATGATCTTCCACCTTTTATGAATAACGTTTCCATCAGTTCGACCTTGTTTTCTTTTGCTTAAATAACGTAACCGAATGCTTTTATGTTTATTAACATATCAACATATAGACCGCCTAGGTCTCCTAGGTATTTGAAAGTTGTATAAATAAGAAGAGCGTATTTTTTGTAACTTTTTAAAGTTTCAAGCAACCTTTTATTATGAATTATGAATTCTTAACATTTTCCTTCTCGCTGTCATCTTATATCACCCAGGGTTAAATATTCCTATACTCATCTTATATCATCAGACAAATCGCACTCAAATTAACCGCCCTTGAATATAGTTACGTGTACGAAACAAATATTTAAGAAACTTGATATAAAGCGCATGCTCAGATGTTTGAATTCTGCAGTTCAAAGGTCATTTTGCTAACAAAGTTGCTGAAATAGAAAATATAATCGTATTAGCTCGAACTGCAGGCGACGCAAATATATTTCGATCATCTGTTTTTAGAGCCTCCCAAGTCCAATCGATGTAGCAGTTTGAATGGCTTACGTAAAGCAAGGGCTTGTATATTTAAGCACAGATTATCCTGATGTTAAGTCTCTTTGATGATATTTGAATGATCCCGAGACACCGAGGATATCAAGAGGTGGAACGTTGCCAATAAAAAATGGGATACATAAATAACGTCTTAATGTAAACCAAAGAAAACATGTTAATAACAGGGGAAAACGCAAAAAGAAAAATCAAATATATGAATGTTATAGAACTGTCATGATGATGCAGGTGCAGTATTTTGATTAAATTAGTGCACGCAGTTTTTATATAAAAAAAGATGAAGTAAAGATATTTATATAAAATCTTATAATATATTCGCATCCATTTTTTAAATTGTAATTGCATCCATAGTGAACTTGCGTCGCTGGTTATATTACGTCAATCCACTTGATTTCTTAGTGATTTTAAAAGTTACTAGAATGATAGAAAGTAAGGAGTAAGTTTGGGGTTTTACGTGTTTTCAACATTATATCAGTCATTAAACACGTGGATGAAACCGCCCAGTAGTTGAAGTATGAGGGATCGATATGTAGTGGGAAAGACGCAAAGAAAGGCAAAGTGAGAGATAAACATTACGTTTAAGGACGACTAGAACTTTACCTGGTCTGGTTTTCATGGCCTACCGGGTACGTGTAAGCTCCTGCTAGCTCTCCTAAAGGTAACTGGGGTATGTGGTGTCAGGATAGAAAACTTTGAGGATAGAGATGATTAAAAATACTCTTATTCCCTACCCCATTCCCCGCGTGCCATGTCAAATATATAATTATGTTCAAAAGTGAACAATTCTTGTGTAGAGGTGATATCATAAAGTATTCACATCCGATTAAGATAACCTCAAGATGAAGTTTGTATTTGTTAAAAAACCCATTCAAAGACCAATCGAATGATTACGACGTGTACAAAGAAAGCCCACTGTATATGGTACTATATCGCAGCTGTGGAATGGTCGGTATCAACATGGCATGGCGTAAATTGTTGGCCGCCAGTGATTCAATGAAGCATAATTTTAACATCTTAAAAGATTAACATCGTCTCTTGTGTGACCTTCAACCATATACTGCCAGTCAGATGTCACAAGAATCTCAACTTCCTTAAGACGGAATCATCAAACGCCTTTGTACTAATTGCTTGCAAGTATTGCTGTTCGAATCATTTAAGCTCAATCAGTCAGTACCTTCCTTCCATTAACGGATCAACAGTATTGCTTAACATAAAATTCGGGCATGCAAATTTGGTTACATTGCAACCATTTCAATAACTTACGTAAAACGAAACGAAGGCCATAGGGAAGCAGTTGCAAACTGTTGATGTTAAAATTGATTAGTTTTGTTTCAATTTATGTGACGGAATGCGTTTTATTTACATAGTGTACTCAAGTGTTATCCAAAAAAATGGAATCTAGATTTTCTGAAACAGATTCAAGGATTTCTATAGATACAACTGACTCCCTTTCTTACGAAGTCACGGTAAGCATTAAAAGGGATAGTCGAAAGCAGTGTCTGTGTGTTCAGAAAATTAAATTATTGAAAACGAATGTATGTCATATACTTCCCATTCTGTTTATGCAAAGTAATAATATGCATACGTTAACCATCTAAGCCAGATACCTTTGCTTTGGGTCTGTTACATCGTATAGAAGCAGGATGCATAAAACTTGTTACACCTGCTCATAAACACTATAAATACAAGACAATTACATGTAATTGTTTCAGGCATCGGCACGTGTATACATTACCTGTGTATTCAAGTCAGGAAAGATTACAAATGATTTCTCATGAATTTTGATTGATGGCTCTGTATTTACTTACTTGAAACATAAAATGAAAAAAAACAACCAAGATGCATGGGCGTCAAGACGAAGCAGTGTCTCTATAGTTAAAGCTTTTGAACATTCAGCAATTTCTCTTTCCTGGTTGGAGTAATTTATTCCTCATTTAAACAACGGCTTGGTTTTGTTAGAAGTATTTGTTCGGACGTTGAAAGACAGTGAGTTGGAACTATAATGACACGAATTGCATGATTGATAATCATAACATCGGATTCATTTACATGTTAAACCTAATGTGCCTTATTACAGCTCACATCTTAAAGGCCCCCATAGTGTGTTGTTGGCGTCAGATATGTTAAACTTTATAAATAATTCTATTGAGTATTAGTGTTTATTTCTGAAAAAAAACCATCTTAATGCTTATCAGTTCAGGAAATTGACAATAAACTGGTTAAAAGCGTGATTTGTGATCGAAAACCGGATAATGACGCGCACCAATGACTTAAACGTAATTTCGGAAACTTATTTACAGAAGGAACAAAGACTTTCGACTTATTTACATCAGTATGGTCGTTTTTGTATCATCATTTTAGCCTTTATTTGAGATATAGATGCACATTTAGGGGGATATTTGACTTAACTCAGTGAACTTCTTTGAAAGGCATTTTAGAAGTTGGTATGATGAAGAAATAGGAAATGTATGGATTTAAAACTTCTTTATTATTTCCTTTTTCTGTAACTCAGTTGGTTTTATTTAAAGAAAACATACTCTGAATTACGACTTCAAGAACGGGAAGATAACGCCAAACTCGTTCGACCATAGCATTTTAGCTATATTATTCTGACATCTACTATTTTATAAGCGTCTATAAGTAGAATACATTATGTTCATTTCAATCAGGGGAGTCACAGTGAATCGGGAAGAGGAAGCCTTTTAACAGAAACAAACACAACACAAAGAAGCAGAGGTAAAAAATATTTGCATATTCTACCAAGTTTGTAAATATTTACTGATTACAAGTTAAAACAACTTTCTTCACGTCCACTACTGGTGAGATGGTGCATGTACTTCTACAATGAAAAACAATCGTGAAAAGATTCCCTTTATCATCATCAGACAAGGAAAGAATTCCTCCTCTCCACTTACAATGGGCTGTTCACGTGCCTCATGATAAGAAAATATAGTTCAAACAAGCTGGAATGAAAAAAATGAAATATGTAATATTGTTTTTACAAAATACACATGAAAGCTCAATATTATACAATTACGTAGTGAAGGATTTGTCCATAAAATAAAGAGTTTGAGATTCAAAGGTCAATAACCCGTTCATAAGCTTGAATTTTTATCAATAATTTAAGTTATATTTCTATCACGAACGGATATATCACAACGTTTTTAGCAGTCATCAGCTATCAGTTTTGTCCGGTTTCCATTGTCGAGGCCGCCGCCGCACATTGTATATAGCTATAGTTTCCCTACCTAAGTTTTCAGAACTCACTTATAAAACTTCTTACTTATACAAAGTCAAAGGTCAAGGTCATGAGTTATGAAATCCATAAAAAAAATCCTTGTTAACCTGATAACTTAAAACGTTTTGGTGCAATGAGGCGCTCTTATATAGTGTAAATGTATTGTTTTGCGAAAATGCTTATTTTAATGAATACCACTTTTAATCATAACAGGATTTTTGTAGTCAAAGGTCACGATATAAGGGTAATGGCCATGTTCACCGTTTGATTAAATCATAGAACAGGAATTGGGTATTGAGAAGTATTATTAATCGTCGCGAGATAAAATAGTCATATAAAATCTCTGTAGAAAAAATGATTGAAAACGTTTGTGTGCTATGAGACTCTTATTTGGTAGTATAATATAATGTTATTACCGCATCGAGGTCACGACTTATGCATTGCTTTTTAAAAATGCTTTTTAAATAATTACCCTTTTCATAACTACATGATTGTTACACTCAATGTAAAGTGACCTTGAATATCGGAGGTCAAGGTCACTAGATATGGGTTATAGCAATGATCAGCCTTAAATAAAAATTCTAATTTTGAAATAAGTGTTTTGGTAAGTATGTTTATTCATGTTTGTAGACCATACTTCATATACAAGTGCATTTCAGTACATCATTATTTACAATTATCATAATTCCACATATATTTGCCTACCGTTAAGGCAATGAAACACATACTGTCATTTTTAAGCATCAGTGCTTCATTTTCCGTCATCATGAGACACCCAAACACAAAAACATTGGAAAGTAGAATTGCATTATTCATTTTATTGCTCACATACAATTTGCTATTAAACGTATTTCAGCAAATCTTTAACTTGCAAACAAAATACGGATTTTTTCATCAGTAATGCCAGTACAGTAATTTTGACAGGAGGCTTTTATAGTCCTTAGATAATCTGTATATTGTGCTATTTTGCACGATACCAAGATTTATAAAACATATTGATAGCCATATCTTTCAGCCTTTGGAGAAATAAAAACTTATTGCCAACTGATTGACTGATCCTTTGGAAACCAAATTCATGACCAGAAAACAACAGTTCCATTGATGACTCATAATTTGAGTTTCTATGACATTTCATATGTTTTTTAGGCATTTATTTTTTATCTGTTATTCGGCATTGCAATCAACTTTAAACAATACATAACAGCCCGATATAGAGCGTTGATATGTAATGGATATTCGCCTTACGTCATAACATTTGGCGTTTGTTTATCAACATTAAGAAATTTTTACATGCCATGTTATATACGTTTTCGTTTTTATCCCTACACATCAGGGCTTTATTATAAAATCGACTGCACCTGACTCTTAAAGATTTCTAGTATACGGAACATATTCAAGTTATGGAGAATTTCAGCCAATGCGCGTTTATAAGAGATAACAACTTCAAAATATCTGTATCTAGTTATGATCAATTCCCTTTTAAAGAATTTTTTTCCGATTTCGCTAACCGCTCGCCCCTTCTAAACAGTTTTATCTATATTGACATCTAATCCCAAGGTGTCTGCATAAGTTTCAAGAAAATTCAGATAGCATCCGATAGATACTAAAATAACGTCATTCGCAAACATTGGTAATAATATTTCAAGCATATCAGGAAATAATTGAACACCATATTTTCCATTTAAAATGATATTATTTGACAATTCATTGATGAAAAAAGAAATTAGGATTCGACTTAATATGCATCCATGTTTCAATCCAAGTGCCAAGGTAATTTGTATACATCGGATATCGTCTAGTCTTACATATGCTTTAACTGATATTTAAACCATGACTCCCTTGTTGGCGCCCATGGTATAACCAACCAAATTGTTAGTTATTCGATGGTCTTGGGTATCCGGAACTACTTTCAAAGAAAACAAGTTTTGGTATAAGACATTTATTCACGTAATAATTGTTACAGTCTGGACGATTGTGCAGGACTTAAGAACTTTTGGGGATCTTAACGGTAACTGTGAATTCTATCGGACCGGTAGATGTTGCTGCTGGGGTAGAAGTTGCAGCTCGCTTGGCACCACGTTGGATGATGCTGCTAATCATTTCCTCCTGGTCATCATTCACACGCTTGTACTCCCGCACTGCATTACTTCGGTGGCCCGTCGTCTTGCAGATCAGTTGCTCGTCAACTCCACTTTGAAAAAGTCGAGTTGCACATGTTGCCCGCAAGGAGTGATTTGTATAATGCCCTGCAAAGAAAGTTCACGTCACATAAAACAAAATTAACAGTATACTTTTGTGGCCACTAAAATCTATTTAATTTTGTTGTAATATTTGTATTATTCATATACTACCAATGGGATTTTTCTAATAAAATATTGAATTGAAAATACATACAAGTGTCAAAAGATAACCGTTTTGGTTCACAGAGTAGGAAACTTAATATACATTATACGGTATTGATCTCAAAGAAACTTTATTAATTTTTTTCAATACAATTTAGTTTTACCAGTTTCAAAATAAGTTACCTTTCATGCCAGCAGCCTGACAGAGTCTCCTGACAGTTGTCGATAAGGTGTTTTGACCAATTGGGGCAACCGAGTACCACATGTCTGCTCTCGGCTTCGTCAGTGGGCGGAGGTAGAACGACGTCGGTTCCTTTGGGCGCAGATCCATGTATTTCTTGTAAAGATACACGATGCATCGCTCTTTCCTAGGTGCAGCATAGGAACAGACACTTTTGGGTGTCACCCGAAAAGTCTTAAGGCCTCCTTGATTATTCTTGCTGGTTTTCTCCGTGTACCTCAGTAACTCTACAGAAGCATTCCTCTCAAGACGCAGCTGATCAGTACTTAAATTCCTGTGTTCTTCGCCGCTGCGTAACGCAAAGTTCAACCCCATCAGGAACACCATAGTGTCCAAAAGACTTTGAGGAGATCTGTCCCCCAGCAATCCGAGTTCCCACAGCTTCTCTTCCTCATCAACGCTGATGACGTCAGCTTGACGTTTCTGCAGACCATGACCAGACCTTGCACCGGCTTTCATCATGTTGTCGAGTGTATTTCTCAATTCGTTAAAGATGACATCGGACAAGAAGTTAACTTGCCGCCCTTGATTGTTCAAATGCATTTGAATTAACAGTATCAGTTGCCTCAGTGTTTTAGGGGGGTACTCGCTTCCATCACTTTTCCTGGTCTCGCAAAGGAACCTACATAAACAAAAGCTGAGCTCATCGTCGTGGAGGTCTTCGAGTTTAATGTCAATTATACTTAATTTCTGGCCAACACAACCACCATTTCTGATTCTGGAGTTGCGACTTTCACGCCAGTCTTCAAAAACACGACATGCCCATTTGATTGTTTTCTCCGTATTCTCCGGCATAGTTTTCTTCGAAAGATCCTCGATTTCCTTGTCCGTTTTCGGTTCTGGAAAACGTTCTGCAAATAAAAAGAATCATCTGTAAGTTATTCTACCAAACTGTCATTGATGAAAGTAGATTATAAGAAGTTTTTGCAATCTCATTCAAATCAAATTAAACGTTTTGACTCGTACCTTGCTGCATTTGTTATACCCCCACCTACGAAGTCAACATTGCATATCTCCAAATTTTGTTAGAGACTTTTGATTTTCATGGAATATATTCATAAAAGGTTCATGGTGTGATTTGTGACAAGATAATCTGTTTTAATTTTTTTCAAAATCTGTGTCAACATTGCTACCGGTCATGATTTACAAACATCCAGTGGGGGTATGTGAGGTTTGCTCGCTTTTTCTTTGTTTATCTGAGTACCACGTCATATATGGGTCATATCAGGTGAACGTCCAATCAAGCCAATCAGCGACATGACTGGGAAACTATCAGGCCGATTTTATATTGTAGCGTGTTGCAAGGTGAAAGGTCACCCACCGTCAAGGCCACATGAAGGTCACCGTCATGAACAACCGCAGTGAGGTACGAGTGAAGGTATTTGGATTATTTCAACGAAATTGCTTTTAAAATGTTCGCAGCTGCGATAACAGGAGCTCTATAGGTGCTAACGACTAATGTGAACCTATGAAATAGTATACCGGTACTAACAAATCCAATTTGTACATTGAAGAACACGTTCGACTAATTGATGACGTAATTGTCCGGTTTTCGATCACAATCGCGGAGTAGATACACTATACAGAACAAATTGGTAATTGTAACACAATACTGTTCATGAACAGTCATTGCACATCGATAGCCTACAATTCTCAAATTAGCAAAATATATTTGTACAACAACTCACTGACTCTACCGATAAACACTCGTCCTCAAAGTACACTAAATCAAAATGAAAGACAGTTACATACCAAAGGACTCCCTTTCAACCCTCAATGGCCTCATCCCTTCAACACTTTCCTCGGCCTGTTGGCAAGACGCGACAAGAAGGTCTTCATCTTCTGAAGAAATGTTGTCGTTTTCTTGTGTTTGTGATTGACTAGACGGTATTAAATCATCGTCGCTGAAATTCCCCTCCATTCTGTCTGTAGAGCACAAGCTGTCAACACAACGCCGCGTCGCAAATGACTGAGTCCTACCGAGCTCTTTAACACACGTGGTTTCCGCTCTGCACGTGAAAAGCAGGACTCGATCGCAGACGTAAACATGATACCGTAAACCCTCTATTATAAAGTCGTGTTTTAGTTTCGGATAGACAATAGATATTGTATTACAACAAATATAGGAAATACGGTATTTTTAAAGCCGCTTCACTAGTTTGTGATGCATCATATCAAAATAGTGCTGAACACTAACTAAATTGTTTAACAAATTCTACATGCTTTGGAACTGAAAAGGTGACATTTTATCGTAGTCATGGTTTAAGTAAGTTATACGACTCGTATTGTTGGTGTAATCCACGAAATGGTTGGTTATACGACTCGCCGCTACGCGGCTCGTCGTATAACCAACCATTTCGTGGATTACACCAACAATACTCGTCATATAACCATTACATATATATATATTCATTTGAGAGCTTTCGATATTTTACCACGATGACCTGTATTTCTTAAACTTACCCATAATTGGATACGATTTTAAAATCAATGAATTGGACATATAAGGGCATTAAGAGTAAATAGATGATCATCAGTGGAATATCCCTGTCAGAAACCAGCTTGAGTCTCTGGAATCTTATCCTTTGAATTTCCTTAAATATTTTTTAATCAATAATAATAATTTAATGTTTATACCCCCTGGAAATTATTTAGATGTTCTTGTTCAAGTTGAAAGGTCAAGGTTGTGAGAAATAAAATCTTAAAAACGTTTTGTTGATATGGTGTTCTCACATGCATATGTTTGGAATATATAAAGTATGGAGACGTACCAAGATTTGAAAAGGTTTTCGCTTTAGTCATAGGTTAAGGTCATAAGGAGATCCTAACTTATAAACAATGAAAAGTGGTAATGGATTGTGTGACTATGAATGTCAAAGATTAAGGTCACGTGATGAGGATATGTCAAATTCAAAAAATCAGAAATAGCTTTTGAGATCTTAGATTAATGTTGGTTTTTTTTATTATATACTAGTATGCTTGGAATTCTTTGGACATTTTCGCATTCAAGATAAACGTTCAAAGTCACAAGATCTGAAATCGTGTGAAACTAGAAAGTGTTTTTACTCGTAAAAACAGATGTCAACACCATACACCATTTCAGCATAATTTTGTTTTTGAAAATTACTTTACAGTTTTTTTAAACTCAAATAAAATTTAATATTTTTTCTATAAAACAACATAAACTATAAGTTTTGGTTAATCAACATCTCGACAGTTTTGACAAAATAGTAACTACATATGATTCAAATTAAGATTAAGAAGATATAAAATTGAAATAGAAGTTGAAACCCCCAAAAGGCACATCTACATAATATGAGGGAGATGTGTACCAAATTTGGTGAAGACTGGTCATGTAGTTTCAAAGTTATGTTCCGGAAACTAACCCTACCCTTCAAATTGACAAAGCCCAAACTGTTGCCATGGAAAAAAATATTTGAAATTGAAAAGAAGTTGAAACCCCTTAAAGGCACATCTACATCAAATGAAGGGGATGTATAAAAAATTTGGTGAAGATTTATCATTTAGTTTCAGAGTTGTGCTCCGGAAATTAAGCCTACCCTTCAAAATGACAAAGACCATACCGTTGCCATGGGAAAGAAAAATGAAATTGAAAAGAAGTTGAAACCCCAAAAGGCACACCAACATCATATGCAGAGGGTGTATACCAAATTTGGTGAAGATTGGTCAAGTAGTTTCAGAGTTATGCTCTGGAAACGATTGGGAACGCCAACGCCTGCGCTGACGCGGACGCGGACTCGGACGCGGACGCGGACGGGAACTCAGCTAAAACCAATAATTCTCCCGAAACTTCGGGGGGAGACATAATCACCCTTATAACGCCTTGAGTGTATTTTCTTGACTTAATGCTTTTTTGTTATATTTTTAAAAATGCTCATTTTAATGTTGTTGTGAAAAAGGCGGAACAGGGGGAAGTTGATTCTTTAGTTGTGCAATGTCCCGCAGACACCCATCTAGTTTAACACGTTTTGCCGTTTTTAGTTAGATGAGTAGAGCATTAGACATTCTTTATGTAGAATGTATCTTTCTAATATGTCAAAAGATGTGTTGTATGTTTCAACTTTCAATGATTATCAACTTAGATTAATTATTTATAAGTTCCTATACGCAATGTGCCTATCCTTAGCCGACCTGGCTGTTTCAGTCATGAATCACTGTCATTGATTTTAGAAATATATTATGAAGACATTATCGATTGATAAAAAGCTAAACAGATCGATTACCTTAAAGAGTAAGCCTGCATTGTTTCGTCATTGATCATTTACATTGTCGTAAACTTCTGTATACATATATTGACAGTTGCTCCCATCCGTAATATTATATTCTTTTTCGGGATACATTTTATTTCAAGTTTGACTAGTGCTTCCTTTACATCAATCACATTTGTAAGACAAGAGATCAAAGATGAGAACACATTGTGTTTATAAAAATAGCTTGAAAGATTATGCATCTAAAACATAATGTAAACACATATATGTTTTTTAAAAAAAACAGAGTTAAAAATAGAGCTTGTGTGTTACAAAGTCAGTCCTTCTCCCTACAAATATTTACATTACGTTAAAGATACTGCAATGGAGCACATAAGGTGTCGACAATATCATAAATCACAGAAAAAAACCCAAAGCATTGTCGATCAATTATCCTTAATAATCTCGATCCCTGACACTACAGTACGTTCGCCCGGTAGTTGGAATGATGTATTATCTAGAAGGTTGAGGGTAGCCGCTTAACGAACTTTGCTAGTTTAACGAATAACGTTCACTATCTACAGGTTTTCAAATGTGTTGAGGATGATACAAACCTACTTAAAAGTTCAGGTGCAGTGGGAAATTACCAGTAAGTGATCACAATCAAATAGAGTAGAGAAAGCCAATTTTACTTGACACCTACAGTAATTCAGTAAACTCCAAAGTAATTCTTCTCTTGGGATTTGTGTATGCTAAATCATTTACACCAATGAACATAATCTTAATCAGATTATACAAAATGACTCTGTTGTTTATTCCCATGCAAAATGAGGAAATGTCTCTATAATTGGTTTAAAGACATTTGTTTGGATACCAAAGATAAGAAAAGGGTCCTAGGGTTCGAACAAGAAATTGCCTGAATCATTCTTCAATTCCATGAATAAGACTTGAATGAGGTTTGCTAGCATTCGAGAACAAATAAACTATTATCACAAGTAGTTAGTGTGTTAATCCTAAATTATTGCAATACGTGGTTTATACATGAAAGCACTTTATGAAAAATTAGTAATTATGATAACCCAACCTTGACTGATGAAAAGGACTTTTTATTCGCGAAACCTTCGCTTTACCAATTCAATTACTCAACCAATTCAATTACTCACACTCTTTTGGCCAAATGGTCAAATGAGAAACAGATCTATTCTCTGAAAAAAATATCTTATTAAATTGTTTCCAATGTTTGAAATCGAGTGAGATGAAAGATTTGATTACTTAAAGACTCCTTATAACCTTGAAAGGTATAGAGATATAAATGTTCAATAACACACATACATTTATTCGTAATGTCAATGGAATAGTTATGTGATGAAGTATTTCAACCTAAAAATCTTCAAAACTATAATCATGTATTGCAATTTTAATCCGTACTGTAATCGTTCGTGAAGTAGAAATAAGGTCCTTCAAATTATCTCAAATATAACTCTTAAGAGTATGCGGCCAGCAAAACAAAACATATAAACAGTATCGAAAGCGGATTAAGTTTTTCTTCTTTTTAAGCAACGTTCATAAAAAAAGTATGTGCACTTAATGAGTGCGCGTGGTTGGAAATTCATTTTTATTCAGTTCTGTCCTTTATTAGCCGTTTTGTGCACAGCATAGATTTTTAATACCTCTAAGCCTACAGCCATCTAAAAATTATCATCATTGATGGTAGGTTAACTGTAAACAATGGTAGGTATATATATTACATTGCATCATTAGAAAGCTAAGCTGATGGCTAGGACCTCATATGCCACAAGATAGCCAAACTGAACCGACAACGTGTTTTTTTCCCTATAAATGGTATTTGACAGTGGGAATATTCCTTCTTACATTAAAGATTTTACTTATCTGCTTAGTTTTCCTACAGCTTTTATAATTAACGGCCAACATATGTGTCCTTAACCGCTTAATGAATTCGACAAATGTGAACTCTGTGTGACTTATGGCTTTTAAATCTACCGTTTATCAACACTTGTTTACAATGACAACCTAGATGCTTAATTGATTCAGATGTAGTCAATATTACAGGATTTACGAAGTTGACTTTTCTTGCATGTACTACAGTAGCCATTATGAATCTAATTTCAACCATGTGTTCTCAAGTATTCGTTTTTAATTCCCTGTGTGGATTTTTATGGGTAAATGGATAAGAGAAATCATTCTTCAGTTCACTTCGTATGGCCTTCAGACTGGCTGAAAATATAAGAATGAGTGAGTGATGTACGTCAAAAAGAGCTTTGTTATTATTATGAATTTGCGGTTGCGACATTAAATTATGGTCTCCCTTTGACCTAATCCTACATGTACATACTCGATAATGTCTGCCTTGTCTGTACTCAGAATTATAGAACTGCAAAAAGTGTTTTCTGTCAACAGTCTATAAGGTGTAATGATTTTTTAAACATTTTATTTAGATCAGGTTCTTGTTTGGTGTTTCGAATAAGAAGCGAACCTGTGCATTATCATAAATGGACTAATTGTGTCAGTTTTCTCCTCGCAGTAAACATTTGGAGATATGCTTTTTACTTCGAATTCTTTACAGGGGATATATCTCGACTATATGAAAATTATTGATAAAAGAATACATGTACAAAACCAACGCATACATAACCAAGGTTTGCTTGGCCTAAGCGATGTATGACATTGAGTTAAAGAGCCAGTCCGTGATTTTCATAACATATTATTTACCTTTGATACGAACCTATATGTCATATGTGGTGTTATAAAACCAAAACATCTTAACTTTTCATGTCAAAAAGACATATACATGACAAATACTGGTTTTCCATGAAAATCTAAAAACAGCCTTTTTAATGCACAGAGGGGTAGATACCACGTCCAATATACATGGATACTAGTTATATAACCTAACAAACACTATAAACTCCTAACTGCCCTCCTGGCTGTTTTAGATAAGTCCTAAAAATTATGTTTGACTATTTGACGCGTGCCACTGTCAGGTTTCGATCATAATTGCGACATTTTACCTTCATATTGTCACTGTAAAAAAACAATAAGCTTTGAAAAGTGTCTTTTTGGTAACAGTCGATACTTCGCGATCAAATGAAACCACTGATTAAGTTTGGCATATATGACTCCAACAACTCACGGAGTGGCTCTTTAAAATCTAAGTGTTTCTGCTAATCTTGATAAGACTGTTGGTGTGAGGTTTAGCTAACTCACTATTACTTTGAAAAGTCCAACTTATAGAATTCGTTAATTCAATATCGAAGGAACGTGATACTGTGAATATCAAGTTAGAAATCAATTACATTTATTGTGTTTATGCCCATAAGAAATCAATTTCACACTTAATATAAGTAACTGCAAGAATCAATTTTGATATTACTAATAAAAGGTATCATATTCATTGCCACAAATCTAACAAGATTTTTGCAATGTTGGACATTTGCAAACTGACTATGTAATGACTAAGTATCGAATATTTCCATTTTAGAAATATTTTGATGAATTATTCACTCTGCAAAAAATACGATATCTCAATGCATTCGTTTTTCAATATCAACAATTTCTATCAGAGAAGAAGGTTAAACTTTAATAAATCTGTTTTCGCCCTTTTCGCAATTTAGTTATTAATATTTGGAATACACGTATTTTACTTGATTATTGTTAGTCTTAGTATTAGTTCCAATTGTTCATTAAAGCCTAGTTTTCCCTCTTTATACAAGGCAAATGGATATATTATTTGTTTGACATTTGTGAAATTGATTGTTGACTATATGACAAAATCATGCTTCACCTTTTTTATAAATCTACATTGCAGAAAGGCATGAAAACGGCACAATCATCAAATTTGTGATAGCGAAGGTTTAATTTAGGAAAGTTACATAAAGAATACATAGTATCTAATATTAGTTTTGGGGAATATACAAAACATATTCGTCCGTGCGGACTGTTCTTATCCGGATTAGAAGTAAAAAACCATAACTGGGGTATAAAGACAAATTAACATGTGTAGTTGTGTCTTTTTGGGCTTATAGCTGTTTAAATAGGAACGCAAGTAAGAATGAAGTGTCCGTGAAGAAACTCATAATCTGTAACACCAAGTTCATTGAAACTATAGAACTATATGGAACACTTTTATGTGTACTGAAACCTTGTTTCGGTTTTCAACTTTTTCATTCTTTTATATATTCTGTGTTTTCCATGAATTTTGTTTCCGATCAGGCTTAATAACTCACTGAAACTTTATATGAAGAACAAACTTCATGTTTAGCAGTGCCTTTTTCTCTGATGGGTTCTTCAGAACTTCTTTATTTGCTGTTTCAAAGGAAACACAAATTACATTACTATTTCTAGAGTATAAACTATAAACGATTTAAATGATATTATAACGTATCATAAATTAATTAACAATGACCTGTTAATGATAAAACGTATGAGTTTTTAAGGGTTTATCTAAGAGTATACACATAGTTTGATAAATATAATTCCATATTTGTCACACTATTACCACTTGTTTGATGATATAGCAGACCATATGTTATTTTGCACACGAAATTATCCAAAGAAATCCCTTGGTCGACTCTGGTCTGCCGTAATTCCTTTTCAAACATGTAATACATTCTACTTTCAATAGATTTGCCACAACATGATCACAAACATTATTGAAATATGTTTCTGCTGGGGGAAACTAGCAACAAGGAATGCTTATGTGTTTAAATCTTACAGACTTGAATTGATACTGATGATGAAGGTTTTTCATAGCCATAAGGCATAAACCAAAGGACAATACGTCACCATCGCAAGGTGTTAATTTTACAATTAAACATCGGGACTGTTTAGAAAATGATATTAATAAATATACACCAATGAATGTAAGTAAAGCTTAATACTTCGATGAGATTAGATAACATTTAACACACCGACTTAATTCTTCTTGTGAAAAAGTCACGACTCCGTTACTCCGATTCCGAATCAGGAAAGCATTGACATACTACGTGTCAGCCGACATCCAATTTGTTAATTATAAATCTTGAATTATTGCAATGACATAACCCGACTCTGCATGATTCTAAACTCTTTTTTGTGTCAATGTCATTCATAGTATCATTTACAAGTACCTATCGTATAAATCTATAGTGATTTAGATCAACGATTCTTGTTTCATTTTAGGTCATACTGTTTATCTAGCATTGGAGGTTACTTTCAATATTGACATTCTGCCGCTAAGCGGATCTGAAGGTTTCCCTCAACTTTCTTGATCCCTCTTGAGACTCAGAACATCGATAAGTAGTATGCTGGTGCTTTGCATCCGGAATTGGCATCTCGATGAATAACCAGGTTGTTGAATGTATTTAGATTTTGTTTTTAATTAGAAGACGGTTAGGTGTAGTTTCCAGGTGTCAATGACAAATTTTAACTGCACATCGCGGAATTACTCAAGTGACAAATATCAATCATTGTGTATGACGAACGTAGAGTAAAAAACCTTCTTAATCTTACAAAAAGTGCTTGTAAAGAGAGATCCATTAATTACAACACTGTATAGAGCAAAAATGTCTAAAGATGATTACTTACAATCAAAATGCCATTGTCTTTCCCCACAAGTAATAAAATAAGCTTTATTTTTTTAATTAAGACACTCAACAAACTAATCTTATTTAACTGGACATAAGATATTTTAGCCTTCTGCAAGTAAAGTCTAATTATTGTAAGCATGTTAACAAATTTTGGATTTTATCAACAGACTTCAAAAGTCGAAATGTTTACTTCTAATGTGTATAGGTATCTTGAAAAATACTATAAATCGTCAAATTCGATATCAATACCAATATATACAATCGTAGAAGTTACAATAAATCAGATTAAAATTTACATTAATTAAAATTATCGTAAAATATATAATGGGAACATTTTTGTCAAATCAAACGAGATCTGTGTAAGTTCTATAGGTTAAATGTTTGATCAATCTTATCGTTTTCAATTTGATAACTTTAATGTTTCATTAGTCCTTCTCGATATTCTTTATTCATTTGATCACTCGGAAAAAGAATTTGATTATAATAATGATAATAATAATGATAATAATAAAAGCATTAACTGACAGTTACATTTTGTGACCTGAACTTAATATAAGAAATTATCAATTTCCAACATGGTTGTTAATAAGGGCTACTTCCACTTTTATCAGTCCTGGTATACCTCAAAAATGCAATGTAGACAGGTCAATTAATACACAGTCGTCTTCTATTTTCATGCAAATCTATCTATCAAATTGAAGGTATTGAATCCATATACTCTTCAAAGCGTTGCAATA
This sequence comes from Phorcus lineatus, assembly GCA_921293015.1. NCBI lineage: Eukaryota > Metazoa > Mollusca > Gastropoda > Trochida > Trochidae > Phorcus > Phorcus lineatus. The sequence goes on from OV121083.1 coordinate 15,522,006, forward strand.
TTTGTTTGGAAAATTATCATTACATCATATTACTATGGTTGGAGATAATTACTCGTTGAATATGCATGAGAAACTTCAAAAGAATGGTATTATATATAATGCAACAGCCAAAACAGACCACTTAAAGACTGATTTGAGTTAAGAGTGCATTAATTCTTTGATCATCTTTTCGATGACACACTTTCTTCAAAAAACACATTATTTCAATATTGCACGAATTTGCACGAGGTTTTCTATGAAGAGGTATAACAATCTCTGCAAACAAGATTTAAAAAGGAATGGTGGAAACCCATTAACCTTCTATAATGCAGATCGTTGTAAAAATAAACCCATCATGATTGCCACATGCTGCACCTGCTCATTAACCATTCTAGGGTTAGTTAAACGTTAAACATATGTTCGTTAGCACGTCATGTTCATTCTTTTAACAGTTTAATATGCATTGCTATTCAGTAACGTGCCATTTTTCCAAAACCTGGATTTATGTTTGAGTGAGGTTTAGTTATATTTCATAGGGAAAAACAATATTGGATTAGGCTAGATATTATCAAACAAAACGTGAATTTCAATAGTTTTTGCTATACAGGGTCTACACTTAAGGAATGTAAGTACATTAATTTTTCAATATTTTCTCATTTCTAATTTCATTTGAGATACATTACTGAATGATCAAGAATGTCTTGATAGTAAAATGGTTCTTTACTTTGGTGATACTTATCATAAACTCTACATATACATATATATACATTTATAACTTGCCTAATGCAAACAAGTCAGTTACATGTTCTACACCAGAAGTTCGTTTTAAAGTTTTTTTAAAAATAATTATAAAAGTTTAAAAGAGCAAATGGTCATGATTGCGTACACACCTATCTATCATGTGTCTTCATGGTTCAACCACTAGACACAGTAGCTTTACGTGTTGTGGTGGTTTGCGTGCTTCAGAGACCCCTTCATTCTATTTAGCTGTGTACTGGATGTGATAATATTCACTTAGGGTTTCTTTTAATTACGTGAACATTCACATTAAACGGAAATGTTCAAAAGAACCCATTGCTGAAGTGTAAAAAGAGCTATAGATGGCTAATAGCATGCTATATCATCAATCAAGTTACACTTTATAGAAGTCAAGGAGCTCATTCATTCAAATAGCCCTCCCGCTTGGGATTGACAAACAACGTTTCAAACCATGTGTAAATTGTTCTTATAAATCCATTGACACCCCAGGTTCCTAAACAAATGATTCCCAAAATAGAATGCATATGATTAAATACAAACGTGGCACTGAGACCTTCACAATTGCCATCAGGAACGAGTAGAATGGGGTTTGATTGCTGGTATAATATCAGTGTATGTTACTCTTGGTTTAGTAATGCGTTTGATAAGTTATCGTCAAATTCAATTCTCAGTACCTTTACTTAAATCAATGCAATTCCTTACTGAAATTCGTAAATTGTACCCTTGTAACCTTTTTTATATTGAAGCATTATTGTTAAAGTTTATTCTGTGTTAATATGATTTTAATATGAATGGAATAATGATTTCAAAAGAGATATAGAATCTTGAACATCGACACTGCTGCTGTTGTTTATCACAACATCTTACTGTCATTGTTTGTTCAGTAAAATCACATAAAGTTTAAAACTTTAAAAAAAATAAAATTGCTAGATCATATACGTAAATATTTCTGATACAAATATAGATGATATTATATAATACTTAAATGTAAAGCGGTAGGAATAAAATTGCTAATCAATGCAACTTGTCACTCACACCATGTGAATAATACTATTCGTTACTGACTAATGTTTATGAAGTAATTCACTAAGACATGTTAAGGTATTATTACTTTCATCCAAAGGTACTCAAAAGTTTAACAAAAATAAGTTAACACTCTTTTGTTGAAACTCTGAGATCACTCAAGGTTAAAAAGTGAAAACGTTGTCACGTTGAATTTCACATACATTCAAAGTTCTCTTAGCGTGAGTAATGTCGATATTGAAATTTAAATCTTAAATGCATCTGTCGCATCACATATGAGTCATGTCCAAAATTTAGGATTAGGATAATGTCTTCTTCGTCTTGTGCTTAATGACCGGTTATTGAATGGGTTGAATCCTTGGGCGTAATATTTTGGTACTACACACGAGAATCATAAATTAGTAAAGGGTGCCTAGAAGTCTTGGAAGAAAATGTCCTGGTATTTCCTGATTTATTTAAGAAAATTAAGGTATCAACTACTGGAGTTCTCCAAATGTTCAAATATGTTTATCAATGTGACAGTCCTGTTGGTAATAATTTGTATATGTAGAAGAGGATAAGTAATAATAGCTATGATGACTTGGAACGCATTCTGTAAAACCTAAGGATTGTGACGTTCCAAATTAGAAATCAATTCAAATCAGAAAACAAACCATTCATGTAGAGACAAAATACCTATATATACATGTACATTCAAAAGGACTGATGATTAGTCTACCACCTTTCTGTTAGATAAGTCTAAATAGGATGGGTAAGTAGCGTTAAAACGAGATTACCGTATATATCTTCCTTTTAGACGATACAACTAGTTTGTTAATGCCGAGAAATCTAATACATTTTTAGGCTGAGTGAAATGTCGCTGTGTAACAATACTTGATATTGTCTCGATCTATTTCGGGGCATGGAATCTTCCTGTAGAATTCTTTTCTTCCTTTGAAAATTGACAATAATATATGTTTTGGATGAGGCCAAAAAATGGCATTAGATCCATAAAGTTTTTCAATTTGTGCCTACCTATTCTTAGAAATCGCATAATATTCGCTTATATAAAACGTAACCAAAGTGTCAGGGATATGTTATCTAAATAAAATGAGATCATTATAAAAATGCCTTCCACGAAACACTGTCAAAGAGAGAATTTAAAATGTGTGAAGAAACTATAACTTCTTTGAGAGGCATTTAGAAGTTGATGAGATGAATAGAGAACAAATTATATGGATTTACATCTTCTTTATTGCAGGATTGCGACGTTGCGGTGTAGATACTAACACCGTTATCAAGCAAGTGATATTGAACGTGATTTGTAGGAATATATACATATATGAGAATAGGTTTGTACAATTGAGCAGGTTGATGTAAAAAAAGGTTATTATATTGATAATTAACAGTACTTCAACCTACTCAATTGTACAAACCTATTATCATATATGTATATATTTCTTCTCAAATCATGTTCAATATCACTTGCTTGATAACGTTTTAGTATCTACACCGAAACGTCGCAATCCTGCAATAAAGGAGTTGTAAATCCATGTTCTCTATAAGAAACTATAAGGTAGTTTTTCTCTGTTTGATTCGAAACATGTCTAGTAAAAGGCCAAAGATGATTTCTGGTGACAGGATTTTGCTTTGAATTGTATTTGTATGCTTAATCCAAAGACTTCTTAACGAAAAAAATAGTCTTCTTTACAGTAGGCTTGTTTGATTGTTTTAATAAAATAATTAGAAGTTATTGCTTAAGTTAACTTGCTTGATGATACATTACTATAAAAAAAGACCAGAGCTCCTAATTTTCAAAGCAAAGGGTGGTCATATACATACTGCATCCCCTCCATATCTATTGTGATGCTGTGGAAATTAAAGGTCAACTTTGTCTAAGTCTCAATGTTAAGTGCCCTTTACTGTCAGCACTAAGGGGGCACCTGCAATATTCAAAGTAAAAAATATGTGTCCATGCCACCCAACTACTAGGAATTTATAAGTGCAATTATTTATAAGTATCTTTGTAATTATATTATTCTTAGACAAACAAATCTTTGAATGGACACTGTTTGAAAGGATCCTAACCAAATCAACAATACATCTCCATATCATAACAAATCAGGTACTGAAATCCAGGTAATACATCAATCTGTTGGGATACACATTTTGAAAATGATAATGGTCTCTTTTCTTGCATTCGGTACGTGTGAATCAGGTTTCTTGGTGGAAAAGTGTTTTCTATTGTCTATCAATTCAAATGTTTTGAAAAAATGCATCAAAAAAGATTATCTAAAGAAAGTCAATATCATCAAACCTTACTATCCTTTCTATCTTTAAAAGCAGAATGGTGTCGGTTTTCCTTGGCTATATCAAATCGCTCGAGGTTCGGACAGTTGTGACCTAACTGACAGATCCGTTAAATCTTTTCGCATGTATAATTGGCGTAAAATATTTATAAAAAACATTTCAGGTATCCCAAAATAGGAGGTGTTAAGTCCATAAACAATAATTTAAATTGATTTCGGAAAAATGAATTAAAATGTCATCTGCACAAAGCATGGCGATGATAAATTCTCCCAATACTGCCGCATGTGTTGTTACATAAATATGACGGCATAATCATCGTTGCAGGCATTTGACGCCAAAAAGGCTGTAAGTGCTAAACTGTAAATTTTCAAAATAACCGTTTTGTTAAGGTGTTTACGTATGATATTTAACGTTTCCTGATTTTTAGTACTTTAAATTAAGATATCACGAGTCCGTATAAAGAAAACATAAAATGTTTTCGAACCATGGTCAAATTGTCATTTTAATACACATGTTTTACAAACATTAACTTATATATTAACTTTCAGTTTTTAAACTTTTTTATATTTCATATCCACATAAATAGTTGTACAAGTATTCAGCAAACTTTCTTTGTCAAATGTAAGTTGGAAAAAATATTTTGCCAATTTCTTTCATTAATGTGTAACATTACCTACAATAATACGTTCATTTAATGAAAAAGATGAAATAAAATGCTTAAAACAAACAAACTGAGGACATTGATATTTATTATTGCGGCAACTCATAATCAAAAGTTCGGACGACCTTGAGTGGTGTCAGAGACTTGGTCAACTTGCCCTCTTGTAAGGACACACAGACACACACTTTAGATACAGTAAAACAGGCATTATATTGGAATAGGGAAAGAAAATATACATCCTTATTATATTTCGAACGGTGAAATATCCCATTTATCGGTGAAAATAAAACCCGTATTTTCACTGAGTGAAATAAAATTGTAACATGACTTCGTTGTATCCTCGATTCTGATTGGTCGGTTCGAAAAAATTACCCTTTGTTGAATGACAATGAATACCCGCAAATTAGCAACGGCGAATCACCGCGAATTGATACCATATGTTCACTAGTGCCGGCCCGACTCAAGTTTTAATTTTCCAGTTTCTTTGAAAATTCGTGCCGTACTCCGATTTGACAGTTGTCTTTGTCCTTTTTTATATTGTGTCTACCGGTAGATATTACAAATACACTTTAATAGGATTTATTTTTGAAGAACGAAACTATTTTCACCTGGCTTACTTCATCCACGTTTTCCGCAAAGTTTCATGCGGCCGCCTTCTTTCGAATGCCGTTCCCATGGAATGACGTCGCAAAGGCCAACCGTTTTGACGTCACAATGTTTGCGTCGCTGTCACAATGGTATTGGGCTAGTTCAAGACTTTTGTAGTCGGGGTATTACGATATTTTTCTACGAGCTTTATAATCGTGATTTCGGTCTCGAATTAAACAAGTATGTTATAAGGTCTCGCTTTTACGAATGCCACTATTTGCTAATATCACAATGATGTTTGTAATGTAAATAATGCCGGGAATTCACATTAGGTTAGACCTTAACACGCCTCTTACAGAAATAGAACAGTCGCAAAGTCCTTTCCACACAAAAATAAATAATCAAAAACAGAGTTCGCTCTTAAACTTCTAATAACTAACGGTCATGTTGCAATATCGATAAATAGTTGCGTTTGTAAAATTTCCGGGATTCATTGTTATTCAACGCCCGGAAATCTGAGCGTTTAAAACATCCGGCTAACGCCGTCGGTTTTAAACTAAACAATCCCGGAAATTTTATCAACGAAACTATTTATCTTCTAAATGGTATTCTACTTAGTGAAATGATGCTACAATCATATGACGTCATGAAACAATTGAATGACGTCATGCAACTATTTATCTTCTAAATGGTATTCTACTCAGTGAAATGATGCTACAATCATATGACGTCATGAAACAATTGAATGACGTCATGCAACAGCCGCGCTAGCGAAGCGTTTTAACTTCTCCATTCATATAGTTAGGGTCATTTACGTGGATTTGGGAAACATAATAAATAGAACATTTGACATTTATCGTCGAATACCATGAATATCTCATCTCATGAAGTAGAACATCATATATTTACACTCGTGGCTACAACACTCGTGAAAATATCAATTTCTACTTCACTCGATGAGATATCCATGGTCTTCGACGATGTCAAATGTCAAATGTCCTCTATGTATCGTTTACGTGCCTGTCGACATCATAGTTATGTTTGTTTTGAAGGCTTGCAATAGAGCACGATCAATCTTGATCGAAAATGGTGAAAAGCTGTTAAGGGCCTTAAAATGAGAAACTTTCTCTGAATACAGTTGCTCACACTACTGTCTGCTCTAAAACACGCTATGTCGTGATTTATTAGATGGTAGATATTTGAATCCAGACATTGATGGATACGAGTTTCAGGAAAGGAAAATATAACTCTCAAATGTGTCTAACTGAAAGTTCATTTATCGGTATATCGCCGTCTAAGACTATGCTCACTTATTGCAATTTGAGTGGAAAGTTTTAGAGGTGTATTCACTCTTGTCCACTGCTTGAGTAACTGTTGAAATACAAACAGTCCCTCTCTCTCCCCCACTTATAAATCTTAGACCAATTTAACCATGTTATGTCAACCAATGTATCTAAATTATTAGCCGCATTACAACTGCGAATGTTTAAGCGGCGCAAATCCCTCAGTATACACTAGGTTTGATTTCTAACAAACCTTTGTCACTTTTTAATCTTTTCTTGTTATGCATTGTTAAGCGTAATTAATCTATTATGAATTTTATTGATTTTATGTCTCTCAAAGGCCTTCAGAGGCGGGCACGTGTACATCTTTTTAAGAACATTGTTTATTTTTGTATTGTCCATGTGGTGACAATAATAAAACAATTTTCTTCTTTCTTCTTTTTTCTTCTTTGAAAACTCGATGAACGAACGAGTAACTGAGATTTAGTTATTGATTTCATTTTTGATTTACAAACGGTTTAGTGAAATTTCCTGGAGACGATGACAAATATCGATTGCATATCACACAAAAACTCACATGATGAATAGCCATCATGGGGTTTGTGACATGTGGAGGAAAAACCGTCCTGTTGTAATTATATTCTCATGAAAAAAACTGATAAAAAGAGATAACACTTCTGTGGAAAAATCATTTATATTTCTCCATTCACCATTATATTCTCCATAACCACACATGTAGAATCAATATTTTTTTATAGGGAGAAATGATTTCTTACAATCAAAATACCATCGTTATTCCTTACAAGTAATCAGAAAAAGCTTTTATTTTTGTTATTTTAGTCATTCGACACATTAATCATATTGCTTTTAAGAAGTTGACACAAAATATTTTAGCGTTTTGCGAGTCATAACTTTTGTAATCAGGTTGACAAATTTTGGAATATATCAACATATTGAAAAGGGTACTTGGAACTTTTACCATATATGGGCATCATGAAATAGATATAAAAATTTTTATTAATAACATACCAAAATCGTCAAAGTAGATAGTATTACAATATACTACATTTTGGACAAATCAATGAAGCACATTTAGAAACAAAATCGTTGGAAAATCTATTTCGACTATAGCTAAGTCAAATGAATCTTTGTTTATTTTTTAATTTCTAGAGGTTTTAACAATCTTATAGCTTTTAAATCAGTTAATATTAAAAGAACAATTGAAATTTAATTTGCAAACAGGACATAAAATCGGGTTTCGTTAGTCTTTTTTTGATATTGTATATATTAATTTCATCACTTGGGATGTGAACTTAATTTTCTGCAAAAAAACATTGACAGCATGTTAGATACGGTGGCTTACGCTTAATAGAAGTAACACAGAAAGGCAAATCAATGTACCGTGTTTTTTGGGGTCATACTTTTCTAATGACCGACCTTTAGATTACAAAAATTCAAAGAGTTGCACTATGTAGGTCGAAAATGATAAATTTTGTACGTTTGAAGAAAATTACTCTTTGAATATGCATGAGAGATACCAAAGAATGGTCTATTTGTATATATATTACAACTGTCAAATTATAATACTTTAAGACGGATTTAACTTCATCAGAGTATGAATTATTTCTTTGATCAACTTTGACAATTTTCTATGAATTGGTTTGCAATCTTTGCACACATATCAAAAAAAGACTGATAAAAAAAGTTTTAACTACCTGCAATGTTGTTGTCGGGAATAAGTAAGAAAGGCTATTCAATCATTTCGGAAAAGTATTCGCAAAAAAAGATGCCACACATTACGATACACAAGATGCAGCTGTATATGGAATGTATAAGGACTCTTTCTCATGGTATTGTAAATATAACTTTCTAAATTTCGTAAATGTAAACATATATGATGTCATATATTCATTGTTATCATTTGCATGTCAGTATTTAGTATAATTTCGAAATGGATATAGAACACTGAATCTCTGGTTAGATAAATGCGTAATTCATATGATTATTGGAATTTAGAATATAAAGTAATAAATAAGGTTAATGATCGCTTGACGTGACTAACCATCCATATCAATTCATTATTGTATTCCTTACCCGTAACATTTAGGTCTTACAATTAGACGTGCCCTAAACTTATATATATATTCATGTCAACATTTAATCTGTATAGAAGAAACTGTGAACTCAAAATTTCTTAATAAATAAATTGACACTCCATGACAAGAAATTGTGAATTGTTGCAATGAACAACAGCATCAGTTTAATAGGAACTTATAAAACGGATGACAGCAAATAACATGTTGGTGTTATTTTTCATCCTCTGAGTATCATGTTACTCAGATAAACGTTCATTTTTGTGTCATTATTCCCCTTAAACACATAACAATTTATTTTTAATTGTATGAAACTAGTTACATAAAGGAAAGCATTGCAGCAGCATTAGTCACTATCTATAAATGAAAGAGAACAATGCTAAAGTGGCGAAGGCGGTGACCTGAAACCTCACATTATCTATCATCTCCTACTAACGTGAAAACGTTCTCTAGTGTGCTCAGGTTGTCGGAAGATCCAACCACTAACGCAAATTTATTGGTAATTTTCATCTTTCATCTTTTTGTCTGTTGAATACATCTTTTTGACACTCAACTACAGCGGCTAGAGTAGTTTGCATAAAGCATATATATCAAATGATATAGTGAAAGCTTACATTCTGGATGAAGAAAATTCCACAAATGACAAAGGAAATAGCTATTTTTGGACGATTCAGTTTCTTACAAGTTGTAATCTAGAGGTCGTTCATTATTTCATTTCAAATGATTCCACTTTATATCATAATAATTATGACCCTTCTACATGTTGCTATATCTGAACAAAATATTTTTTTCTCGAAACAATGTTAAATAGATTACAATGTAGCCTCTGCAACAAGTCATGTTCCAATTAACATTTTAATTAACAGAAGGACAATGTCGGGACTCATTAATGATAGACGCTAAGCAGACGGTAAGGCTTTATATTTTTTAGGAATTTAGGTTCAGGGAGATGCATTCAATGTTCAATGAAAATATACCAAAAAATATTTATTCAATGAAAGAGGGAATTTGTTTCTTGTTTCAAAATAGTAATATTTTCATAAGTATTTTATGTAGACATTTTGAGGATTCTTTACTGAAGTTCTGATAGTATTAACATTATAAACAGTATAAACAATCACTAAAGATTTCAGAGGGAAAAACTAGAGTTAACACCAAAGTTTACTTACACATACTTACGTCTTTGAGCATGCGTCACTTAATACTTGGAAATTGATCCTCCTAATCACTACAGAAATGACTTGGTTTCCTGAATCCTGGAAACCACAAGTAAAGTGGGTAATTAGGGTATCCAGTTGGTATCCATTCACTGAAACTAAGTAACTTGGTTTCCAGCTACAATCCATTTTGGATTCTTTGATTTGTATATATCCATATATGGAAACCAACATGAAACTGTGGTCATAAGTATCGTGTTCGTTTCCATTTCTGGAAAGTGAAAATGATGATTTCATTGAATGGAAACTAACATGAAACCATAACGTTAAGTTTCATGTTGGTTTCCAGTCTTGTTTTGAACTAAATGAATAGATTGACAAATTATTTAGTTTTATCATAAGCATTTTTGTTTGACTAGTATGGCATCCACTTGGTATCCATCCACTGAAACTGGGTAACTTGGTTTCCTACTGGAATCCATTTGGCATTCAGGTTTTATATATTTCCGGAATGGAAACCAACAAGATACGATGGTTGCGCGTATCTATACTATGACTGTGTGGCTTCAAGATTAACCCTAGAAAACATCTAGAAAATTGCAATACTTCGGCTACATCGTGGCAATGTTTAAACTTTGAGTCAAATCCTGTTTAAGGAGCAAAATAGTTTTCCATCATCTTAAGATCGTTAACAAATTATTAACATCAACGGACAAGATTTGATATGCAAGATAAAAACAATGCATCAAAGTTTACATAAGAACACTCATTTTATCGATATGTTGAATTGAATAGAATAGATGTTTTCCTTTAGAGTGTTATGAATCAATGATATCGTCGTAATTAGAAATTTACGTTTCATATTCAGTTACAAAAGGATTTAAGTGAATGTTGTTGACATGAACAGTAATCGGCTATATTGATGGAGATGGGCGGAGCCTATAATTTATTAATGGACGAAAGAAATGTGAAGTGAAAAAGTATCAATTGTCCACCACGGTAAATAGTCTTGAATGTTGATTGTTACCATTATTGCTAAATCCCTTTATCGGTCAATAAGTTGTAAACAGATTTGGTTGTTTGTTTAGTAAAGGACATCAGTTACTCAGCATAGAGAAATATAATCTCTATGATCAGCTTGCAAACAAATGATTAGATATGGACTGTTGAAAACGCCTGAATTAGTAACATGTGCAGCTTTTGAGTTAGCGTTAATATTTGAACTCATAATTAAGGAAGAAATATGTTTCTTAAGACACCCCTGAAAATGAACCGATTTCTTAAGCACAGTTGCATTAAATATTTCCGGTCTTATAAAATAGGCTTTGAAACCTGTATGCGTACATATTTGCAGAATAATATCTTTGATAGGTTACCTTAGTGTTGGTCGTTAGAGATAATATTATAGAAAGATAGGTATTATTGGCATGCGCTATAGCTTTTAAGTTTCCCTAATAGATCTTTTATTCTATAGTGTAAACACGGATTGTGTCGGATTCTCTATCACAAGATTCAGAGCTGATGGCCTCTTTATTTCTTTTGAATCATCAGTTAACTTTTTCAAACATATGCGTATTTCATTTGTAAACAGATAAAATATCAACTAAAGATAACAAATAATTTTTTTAAAAGAATTAACTAAAGGAAACTAACAATTCAATATTCAATAGAAACAAAAATAAAATTAGGAATATCTTGTATTTGATACATCATTTCCTAATTTCAGCCAAAAAGATGTTCATGGAATACTAAATTACTTTCTGAAAAACATAACCTTTTCAAATACTCTTATGTTAGTTAATCATCACCTTCATCGTATCTCTACAACATTAAATACATTTCGCTTCACTCCTAAAGAGGCTAGACAAAATCTACCAATCAGAACCTCTGTAATTAAACTGGCTGATTGCATAACACTTCCTGCTTGACACCTGGCCTTACCGGACACAGGTCAGTCACTAATGAAGGAGACAAACATGGCCGCCATCAACATAAACGACTGTAGATAATTTATCAGCTGAGTAATAAGTTCATAGGCAGCTCTACAGTAAAGGATACCAAAGTAAGTACCCCTTAACTGCATCAAACTCACTTACATTGCTCTTATAAACTGTTTTTTTAAACTCCCGTGAGAGAACTGAATAAAATCATTCTTAAATGTTGGCTTCACACTCAGTCGAAATGAGTGTTTTAAACTGACAAGCTTTATGGATTGGTGTGTTTATAAGAATGTTAAATTTGCATTGCCATCAGGTTTGTATGTATTATGTTGACCTATATATAGATGAGTCACTTAGTTCCCTTTATTTAACAATTTTCAGCCGAAGATACGACATTGTTTACACAAGGGTGCACTGAACCATGACAGCCGTGAGCTGAGACAAAGGAAGTGGATTATGCAACAGGTAACATCACAGTCAGCATGCTGACCTAATTCTTGAATAATCACGCAGTATATTACTTAACTGTTTAGATTGGAAAATTCAATAGGTAATGCAACCAAGGCAATTGGTGGTCGAAATTGATTGAGTTGTTTAATCTACTGTAACTGCATGTGTTTTGATATGGGAGTACTCGACATCAATTGCTTTTGACTTAGAACGAGAATTTATTTTGGGATTTCATATTTCCGTCAATTTCTACTATATCTATTTGTTTTCATTGAAAGTATGTAGGTTTTCTGTGTAATAGGAGAATTTCAACAAGATGGGAACAGTAACAGTTGTTATACCATGATTCAACTAAACTTTCGATTTCAACTTAATGTTTGTGTTTTTCTTTGGATACTATTTAAGGTGCAAGTCACAAACTCAATAGTTTTCCTTTATTCAACTTTATTCAGAATATTGTAAAATGAGATATTTTAAAAAAATATAACTTATGCAAAAGAATATTATTTTGCTAGATGAAAATGAAACAATTGGTTTTTAAAACTGCTCGACTTATGTAAACTTTTAGAAGATTAACTATGTTGCTGATGTTAATTTTAGTGTGAACCATCAAGATACATACAGTGCCTCACAGTAGTGCTTATTCAATGTGAGTTGCTCTCTATTTACCAATCAGTGTTACTATTGTAAGTTTTACTGATATTACTCTATGCACTTGGTTGCAAGTTTGGCAATTGAAGACTGCTGTGTGAAATAATTGTTGTGGTTTAAACATAGTTTATTCAATTAAACATGCAGTAAGTTATTTTGTTATCTACAAATTATGACTTTATGACGGCTTTGTAAAATATTTTTTCCTAATTTTTATCATTTTATATGTCTTAATGGTATTCGTTCTTATGGTGATAAATACAGCATATTCTAGTATAACTTGAAAATTAAATTGCATATTTTATCGAAATTCAAAATAAGAGATATATCAATTTCATTTTCAATTCAATTTGCTAATCTGAGGTGTTCACTGACGCAACAAGGAGGGTTGCAAGGCCGTAAGTACATTCAATTGTTAAGTAAGCATACGGATTGATTGTTAACTACTCTCCCTAATTGATATGTATGCTTGCGAAAACCGTGGAAGATTGAAAGTGTCTCATCTTCATGTATTCATATGAATATTTTAAATATCTATACAATTGTTTTCTGTTTCAGAATAAAGACCAATCCAAAACATCTGAAAAGTGAACAAGGTGAATTGTGTATATTTTGCACTTTTGTAGATTGTTAATTTTGCAATGAATAACTAAAGGCATTTCTAAACCATCATATGCATATATTTATATTCATAGCTGTCATAGAATAATTATTTCAATGAAGATTGGAGATTTAATTAAAAGGGATTAATTTGTAAACTTACGTTTTCTTACTACAAGTTTAAAGATGAATTCATTCTTCGAAATTGTGTGTTTGAATAAACGTTGATAGTGAATGGATTGGTAATATTTTCTATAAAATGTTTTTATAGGAGGAATGCTGTTTAAAAGATCGGCATACACTGTGAACCACCTTAAATTCACACTTACATTTTACCTTGTAGGTATTTTAACTTTCCATGGATGTTTTTTGTCTTTATTGCAATAAATATTTTATGGCAATTAATGTGTTTGTTCATTGTACAACCTACATAACACACAATAAACACTACATGGAAACTAATTTGAAACCTACGATAAACTTACAAAACACGGAAACCAAGTTGAAACCTATAATATATAAGGTTATGGAAACCAGTTTGAAACCTACGATAAACTAACAAAACACGGAAACCAAGTTGAAACCTACAATAAACCTGAATATGGAAACCAGGTTGAAACATACAATAAACTGACTAAACAAGGAAACCAAGTGGAAATCTACAGTAAACTAAAATCATGGAAACCAAGTGGATCCTACTTGGAGGAGTGTGTAAAGAACGGTGATGGATACCATCCGGAGCTGGGGCAAAATTAGGTTTCAGTTTCATGGAAACCAACATGAAACTTCAATCACGGAAACCAAGTGGATCCTACTTGGAGGAGTGTGTAAAGAACGGTGATGGATACCGTCCGGATCTGGGGCAAAAGTAGGTTTCAGTTTTCACGGAAACCAACATGAAACTTCAATCACGGAAACCAAGTGGATCCTACTTGGAGGAGTGTGTAAAGAACGGTGATGGATACCGTCCGGATCTGGGGCAAAAGTAGGTTTCAGTTTTTATGGAAACCAACATGAAACTATAGAAACCTATCTGGATACCAAGTGGAAATACTGGTTTCCATGTCGTTTCATGGTGGTTTCAGTGATCCGGAAACCAAGTCATTTCTGTAGTGAATAATACATACGATGAATTTTAACTTTTAGGCTTTATATTTATAGGGCACTTCAAATATCATCTGTAATACTCTGACAAACCGAAGCACTCTGATATTCCAGAATAAGAAATCAATTCCAAACTTGAAAACACTGTTATCACCGAACACTGGTCACTGCTCTCCTAGATATACCAAGGTCTAAAAACGATTGGTAAGTAAAGTTAATATGAGGTAACTTCATATTCTCCTTTTAGACTATGAATTTATTTCTATCACTCTCAGACATCTAAAGCATTTCAGGTTATTCAGTACAGTGTCAGCTAGTGATATGAGCTGATATTGTTTAGAACTATTTTGGAATCTAGAATCGTCTTTTTCGCCTTTTTTTCATCAAATACTTGCCAAACACATAGTGTTATTTGGTGGAGGGAAAATTGCTTAAGCTCCAAAAAGAACTTCAATTTGCACCTTTAATTTCTTTTAGTACGGCAGTATATCACATTATGTCTATGGAAATTCTCAGTTTGAGAAACAGCTAATTAACAAGTTTTAAATCTTTATAGAATAAATTGAAAGACAACGTCAAAGCCTAGAGATGAGGAAAATATATTTTAAATAATGTCCGGTAAGTTTCTTACAAGGATTTTTTATTCTGTGTGAAGGTGATTTATCTATTAACATATGTTCCAACCAGTTTATGTAAAAGAAATAAAGCCATTGGCTCTGTTGATAACATCCTGCTTCAACAGTGTAATTGAATTCGCCGATCCAGCTCTTTCTATATACCCTGATATCCTTTAGGCCAAAAGCCTCCTATTGCCAGCTTTCTAACCAGCCAATTAGACGACAGCGGCACAACCCGGATGGAAAATTCCGTTAACTTCAAAGAGTGGCTTCCTTGGATAACGATATTTCATTGGCTGAAACAGGTGAGAACGAGATCAGGGTATATGTATATAGAAGGAGCTTAATCAGCGGATTCAATTACGCTGATGTAGCAGGATGTGTTGATAATGAATTATATCGTTCAAGAAATAAAGTTAAAAATAATTATGAAACCAAACTGTACAGAAGCGGTTACGTTAGGCACATCATTTTTCAAATTAGTTCGCCTTTCATTTTTTAAAGACTATAATTGAATAATATGAGCTGGCAACGATTGTCCTTACTTTTCATAAAATTCATAATGCTTTTAAGAATTCTATTCACCTGATTTCAACTTGCTAATTAGTTTGCTTCTGTAGAACAAGCCGTGAAACGCTCTAATGCTAGACAGACGTGCGTGACCATTTGTAAAAGACTACAAAAATTAGCACAATTGTCTATATCAGCAATAGCTTGAGTACCTGCTTGCACACTCAATGTATTTCAAGACCAATAGGAAATCCGTTAATGTTATATTTACAGATGGACAAATGCAGTTCATCCTCCTGAAAATATACAGTACATTTCTCCAAATGAAATGTTTGAGAGTAATTTGGGATACAAAAGTGTTTGTTAACAATTTACAGAGCTTTGAAGTTTTAAAAAGACATTGATTGACAGCTAAGGTTTCTAACTACACTGTTATCAGCATAAAAAGTGGTTGCAATACGAGGGTGAATATTTTGTGCTTACTTAAAGCTTCTGTGTTGGTGTTTATCTCAAACTTTAAGTTATTATTCTGTGAAAAATCCGCTATACTATCCTGATTAACGCGTGACGCAGATGGTGTTATCCATATAATTGTTACTGTTAAAGTATTTACGGATGTTTGGAAAACTAATTGGAAAAGATGACTGAACATGATGTGTTTTGGTGGGATGTTGTAGACACTGGGTACGAAATAAAAGTCCGCAAATAAAACGTTTTGTTATATTAAAGGTACGTATTTCTGATATTGATCAAAACTTATATATTTCCTTTTGGGTACAGTATAATTTTAACTGAGGGCTTGTAATCATTTTGAGGCTCTTAATACAAGTGTGGATAAAATATGCTGGTGACTTAAGGTATTGTTTTTCGCGTTTTCCATATGCAGCAATAAGTAATCACTAAAGAGACACACACAAAACATGAACATGTTTGAATTTAGAGTTCATATTTTGAACGGGGGAATTTGTTTATTGTATTTATTGTAGTGAAATATTTTTCATTTCCTAGGAGGTTTTTGATACAGAGACTTTTTTCTCTTTTTTAAATGTCTACGACATGCATTAACGACTAAGCGCTTGGTATTATTAATACCTTCTAGTAGCACATTAATATCCGATTGACAACGTCTTAAAGCAAGAAATCTTCATTCGAAGCCAAAAACTATCAAAAAGTATCTTAAAAAAACCGACTAAAAGTTGTAAGTATCAAAAGCAATTACCACTTTTAATTGTCTTTTCACACAAAGAGTTGGCTATACATTTACCTACTGGGTAATATCATGAAGACAACTTTATTGGAAACTATAGAATGCTTTCTAACAAACATAAAAGAGAGCTTATATCAAGGTTATCTAAAACCTTCATTTCAAGGCATATGGTAAACATGTATATTGCATTAAAATATGTAAATGCACGTATTATGATAAAAATATGGCATAGGTATATTGACATGCAGCTTATGTAACCGCAATAGGAGACGCAACATGCATTTGATGCTTGAAAAACCTAATATTCTCTAAAGGAAAAGAAAACACCCGACATTTTCCTTACATGGTGATAATATTGATGGTGTTTATGAATATGTTTATCTTGTACTTTATTTAGTAACAATGATCGTTTCTGTAAATGTATTAAACGCCTATATGGGCAAGCCTCAAGATCAATGTTCGCATTATTGCGTTAAGTTAATATTTTAGATATCCCCTTGATTGTCAGTTAAAAATATTTGATCAACTTGTACAACCAATACTTTTATATTCATCTGAAGTGTGGGGATTTGAAAATTTTATTTGTCTTGAACGGCTTCATCTTAAATTTTGTAAATACTCATCACATGTCTACGCCAGATTATATGGTCTATGGCGAACTTGGCCGTTATCCTTCAGTATTTGTATCAAAAGTAGAATTATTTCTTTCTGGTGTAAAATGTTGCAAAACGCTAACAAATTATCATATAAAATGTACCTTCTTATGTATACTTTAAAAATGCCAACCCTTAATCCAATTTCAGCTTAATTAATTCAATTTAAAGAATATTGCGGGAAATAGCTTTAATTTATGTATGGATAAATCAAAACTTTAACACTTCGCTCATTTTAAAATCATCTATTAAACGAGTCCTTATTGATCAATTGTTTCCAAATGTGGACTGCTTCTCAAATTGACTCATCAAAAGTTAAATCCAACAAAATTTACAAAGTTAAACCTCATATCGACTCATAAATTTTAGAACTCCCTAGCAATCTAAGAATTTGGCATACCCGCTTCAAAACTTCAAACCATAGATTACCTATTGAAACTGGTCGGTGGAGTAAAAATGATAAGGACCAAAGAATTTGTAAACTCTGCCCCTTTCTATCAGAATTAAGAAGAAAACAACTTCCATCAATTATTGTAAGTATCCTTCAATTAAGTATATAGCCCTCATGAAAGCTACTTATAAACCACTTCTACTAAACTTAGCAAAGATCGTTAAAGAAGGTCTGTGTAAGTTTTGATGTATGCACAGTACATTTCTATGTATACGGCACACTATTACTCCAATTTGTGAATATATATATATATATATATATATATATATATATATATATATATATATTAACTGTTCTCTATGTCACTGATGTGAATTATGAGAAACAAAATTCTGTTCTGTTCTGATATAAGTATTTACTGTATTTTTTACCCTTTTTAAGCTCAATATGAACTAAGTGAATGTTCTGCCTCATTCATCTGTGTGATGTGCA
This sequence comes from Phorcus lineatus, assembly GCA_921293015.1. Classification (NCBI taxonomy): domain Eukaryota; kingdom Metazoa; phylum Mollusca; class Gastropoda; order Trochida; family Trochidae; genus Phorcus; species Phorcus lineatus. Next base: position 15,540,453 of record OV121083.1, read on the forward strand.
TGTGATGGTCACATGCAGCTGTGCTGTCGTTTACTTATGGTTAATCTGTGAATCGTAAGTTATGCGAGCATGAAATTGCCTGCAGTACTTTAACTTTTTACATCAACTAAACTATGTCGAATTCATAACTTAAAAAATGAAAAAAGTGCCACGTTGGCTTTGCCGTACTTCAGCCTTGAGAAAATGTTGATAATGTGTCATATTCTCGGGAGATACTAGTTTTCCTACTAGAATAAATTGTCGCATGGTTGATCACCCGAGTTTAATGTATCCCTTTGAATTTCCCTCAGGATAATGTGCATTCTAATTAAGGTCTCTTGAGTCGTGTTAGGAAACATGAAATGAAACAGTTTGATACGGAATTTAGATATATGTCTTTGGTAACTGTATATTTAAAACAGCGCATGCTGAAAACCCCGAATTTTGAAATTTGAAACGAAACCGGCCCTCCTGATTTACTATGAACATTAAAGTGTGAACAGAGATGAAATCGCGAGCCAGTTTTCTCAACGCAAGCTTGAGGAGAGTTCTAACACGTCTTTTAACAGGCGTGCAGGTTCAATTAACACCGTAGTTTAAATGGCTTAAGGGCTGGTAATTTCAGTAAATATAATCTTGACGAAAAGCCCCTGGGGTTATAAAGTGAGGAGTATCGGGGCATTCGTCCCACGGTCACAGTTACCATCGATCATTAACGTGAATCCAGTAGCATCCAGGGAGTACACCAAGGACACAATGAAGAAAACTGTTTGCAAGATTTTAACTCCTTCAACTGAGTGTGAAGAATCCATTTATTTCCAATCTTCGGGGTCGAAAGTATTAAATCATATGTATTTGATACTATCATTTGGATTAATACATTCTTCATATAAATCCATGTCACAGGTTTTGATAGTTGGTTATGAAAATGACTTTTCATCTTCATAATTACTAGCATGACATTTCTAGAAAAGGGAAAATTAATCGTGTCTAATTGATCAGGTTTATGATAAGATTTTTATGTTCGAAAGATAACAGTTACTGCTATTGATTGTGTCTTTCATTGATCTGGAAAGGAGATCTTGCTCTTAAAAATAAATTTCTTATCGAAGAGCTACTTAAGATGTAAAAGAATATTACAAAAAGAGTTACACAAATATCAAATCATATCCTTTAAATTTGGATGATATGATATTAGTTTGTGAACTTATTTTAGAAATAAAACAGCATGCTGATCATTCACTTTATTACACATATCCAAAAAGAAATATTACCTACTCTGTTGTTAGTTTTGTGGCGTACATATGTTACTTTCATCGACTGCTATCTACATTTTCCTTTTCATTCATTGAACGAAGTGTCAACCCTTCCTATAACCACGTCAAGTCTTTTCAAATTGGTAAATATTTGATGAAGTTTACCAGACATTGCGAGGAGGATTCTCCAGGTATACGTGAGTAAGATATATTTAAGTATTTATTTATGTTCTGTACTGGCGGTAAGGTGAGAGACTCAAGCAGGTAGCTAGCGACAAAAGATAATACGAGCGACTCTCTATGTTGGCATCCACTTGTACATGCAGTCATTCTTATATGTCTTCAGGGTTATTGGCCGACATAACGTGCTATCATGGGGTTTGGTTTGCTAGAAACGCCATTAAACTGTAATTGCATTAGTTTATTCGATTTGTCTTTAAGATAGAGTTGATAAAACCATATTGATATTGTAGTAAGTTTGGATACAAAAAAATTATTTTAAGATTCATTCTTCACGATTTTCCTGTCATTTTAATGAATATGAAATTCTTTAAAGGCCAATAAATCATAAAGTTTCGACCTAGTCATTAGTAAATGCTCAATTGATGTTAAAAAATTAAAAGTAACATTACCCTAAGTAGAATAATACGATTTAGAAGAAACAGAGAAATCTACACACAAAAGTTCGTTGGTATGATACTTGACAGCTTCAGGCTTATAAACGCAATTAAAGAGCAATTAATGTGTACCCTGATCTTTAGGCCAAATAACTTGGGTTTTTTTCGGCTGGTTCTTCAAGGCAATGACTAGCATGATTTTTAAGCATATAAAATTTCGCTATGAAAGGAGCTTAAAGCCAATGTTATGACTTAAATAACACCCTTTATGGACTTCGACATATTTTACCAAAGCAATATACTCTGTATCCCTTTAAAGACAAAATTGACACATTGTCAAACCAAATATTATTCTGAAATCGACACGAAATGATTCCAATTGTACACACAGGAAATGGTACCTCGATTGTAATATACAGATTGATATTATCTAAAGTGCCAAAGAGGTTTGTGACATTACTGTTCAGAAAGAAATGAATTATTGCTGCATCATCATTTCAAGTTTACTTTGTCAGCTGCTGGGTTTAGATTTATCGCAGTTATGTCATTTTGATCTCTCTGTAAGTTGGTGCAAGTGATCTTTCAAATATGTCTTTTAACTTGAGGACAGTTGATATTTGAGACTTTGAGATATTCATTTCCGTGTCGTATGTAAATATCCTGATTAGAAAGAACAAGCATAAGTAAAATTTACATAATCATGAACCAATTTGACAATGTTGTGACATTTATGAAATTGACGAAGAATATTTGAGATCATATCAGACACACTCCTATCTGTCAATCAAGTGATAATTTATATTTACTACCAAATAACTGCCACACTCTCTAAGTCTCGGCCAAAAGATGACATAGAGACATCTTTAACACTGTCCTGATACTATCCTGAAGTTGTCAAGCAGCATAACAAAATAGTAATATTACAACGACATGTTTTAATAGAGTTATTAACCTGGATAATCAGGTAGTAAAAGTGCGGTTTCGGAAATTCAATGAACAAGCACCACTGAAAACAGTTTATTTCAAATTAAACGTTCTTTATTTCATCACATTAATAATCATAATTCAGAAATGAAATAAGTCAATGTCAAGTTTATTATAATTTTCGTTTTGAAATTACATATTTTGGCTGTGCATTCAAAGGACAAACACACATAAAATATAGAGTACATAACATTAGAATAGGGGTAGGATAAAGATGCGTGATGCCAGCACAATCATATGTCTATTTCGAAGGTTTGCATTACGGAACGATCAATCGTGATCCAAATTAATGAAAAGCATCTTGAATACTTAACTTGAAAAACTATTTCTGAATACGGGGAAAGTTGCCCATTGGTCTGAGTTAAACACGCTATGTCAAGATTCATTACGAAACCCTAGAAATCTGAATCCAGACACTGATAAATATCAGTTTCAGGAACATAGCATTGTCTCAACTGGAAGTGCAGTTGTTAGTTGGGGTTATTTGGAGTTAAACGTCGATTTCAAGAGTATTTCACTTATGTCATGGCTGCTAATACTACTGCAGGAAGAGTGAGTGAGTGAGTTATTGTTTAACGCCGCTTGGGCAATATTTCAGCCATTCGCGGCGATACTGCAGGATGACGTCCGTACACTATTGTCGCGATGTATGTGTGTGAAACCTGCGATCATTGGTGGTACTGCACAGAAATTCATTGTAGCATAACACCCAAACCTTACTGCATGTAGAACAGTTCTCTGCTGCAGAAAAATATTGCCAGAGGGATTTGATCCTGGACATCGTGATCCGAAGCCAACCACGCTTACCACTGCGCTATTAAGTCCACCTGCAGGGATATTTTTGTATAAAACAATATTCTAATGGTGAAACTTGATTTAAGACGTGAATTCACTTTTGTCCAATGTTTGAGTTACTTTTGAATTATAAGTACTTCTGGAAACATTAGTCTATCTTTTTAACAAACAGCTGGAGAGCCTTAGCCATTAAAATATTGTTTTTTTGTTGATCAGATGGAAACATATCATAATTATATCTTATTTTGATTCAGAAACATAACTATGAATTATCAAGCAACGTAAAAGTCCTAACAACGTGTTAATAGTTTGTAACTTTCGATGGTGTTCTTCATGCGGAATTGCCTTCTCTACATATAATCAGATATAGTAATACATTTGATTATTTGAATTATAGTTTAGAGTTTAGAGTTTAGTTTCTAGGAATCAATGACAAATAAAGACTGAACATCACCAAACTTAAGTAAAAGTAAGAAGAAATAATTCTTCCGTGGAAAAATCATTTATATTGTTTCCTACATTCCTGTTTCAAAACCATAGGCTAATTGTTAAAAAAATATAAAAAATTTCAATCGAACAACTTTCACCTTTCCAAGAAACAGAATGATAAATCATTTAATATTTTGAAATGTCATTTGAAACAATGTTATTGAGAACTGAACATAAGCTACCTTTAAGTTCTTCAAATATCTAACTGAATTTCATCAACTGTTTTCACATAATGAAGTATGCTGATGTATGATGACGTCACGAAAATAGTTTTGTAATGGATTGATGACTTAATATTGCGTAATTTGATATCATCACTATTGACTACATAATTGACAAATAAATGACAAACTATAAGAAACACAAATAGTTTGGAAATAAATCTTAACTTTTGCAGTCGTTTTAAGAAGTTATATGAAGATTATCATTATTTTATGAAAATGTCTGGGGAAGGCTTTTGTAAGTTTCATACATTGGGCCAAATTGTTTTATTGAACGAATAAAATATATTTCAACCAAAATAACATGATAAAATACATTTATAGTGAGTATATTCATATTGATCAAAATGATCTTTGTATACTGTTAAAATTCTAAAGGTTAAATATTTGTCAATTCTATTGTTTTAAATTAAATGAGTTTAAATAGTAAATGAAGTTGGTTTGAGAAAGAAGGCACACAATAAAGTTTCAGTTCTACCTGTTACATATTTTATATTCATTTCATCACATTGGGAAGAAAATGAAATTTCCGCAAACGCATTGGCTTACAGTGACATGTAAAGACTTAAGCTGTATCTTAGAAAGGCAACTACAAAACAGTGATTTTTATCTTTCTGTACAATCGTTTCACTTAGACTCTTTCAGCATGTTTATGCATAAGGGCTATTACCTCTTTTAGCAGTTTGCGTAAGCACGATAGGTCACTACAGTTGAGCCAATGTACAGTGGTTTCAATCGATAGAAAATCTTTAAGTTTATAAAACCCACATCTATTTTCAAGGGGTTGAAATTTCTTTTTTAATATAAATGATTATCACTAATCTATACGTTTGAAGAGAAAATTATGCTCTGAATATGCATGAGACATCAAGAGAATAGTCTGTACGTGTCTAAAATGCAACTGTCAAACCTTAACACTTAAAGACGGATTTGAGTTCATAACGGAATCCATTACTTCTTTGATCATCTCTTCAATGACAAATTTTCGTCGATGACCAAATTAAATTAGTTTCCGAGGGGTATGCACACAGTTTTCTATGAAGTGTTATAGCAATCTGTGCACGCAACATTACAAAAATGCCTGATGCATTATCCACCAGAATTTGCTCATAGGAATAAAATATTGTCTCAAAAGGTTGTACAATCTATTCGAAAAAGTATTCCAATAAGTGATTCTATTTAAACACATTTTATGACTTCTGATGCAGTACAGGACGCATTCAACCCGCGCCCTGCGCCATGTTGGATTACACAACTTTTCAGAGTGAGTAGGTTTATTTTCCGCAAAGCATGACTATTCAACACTTGGATGTCATCCAAAGGAGATTGAGCAGAACAGTGAGAAAATTTAACGAAATTGAGATGTAAAGTTAGAGCAGTACCACCAGTCAATGCTCACATCGTTGTTAAAATAATCAAATCAGGATTGCCACATCCTGCACATGCTGCATCTGCTCATTAACGATTTTAAGGTTAGTAAAACGTGAGGACATGTTCTCGTTAGCACGTCATGTACATTCTTTGAATAATTTATCAAGTAAAACGTCAATTTCAATAATCGTTTCTACACAGTCCACACATCACACATTAGTTTTTCCATTTTTAACATTCCTTAATTTTTTTAAGTTAAATCCTTAAAAAATAAATTCTTGATTGACAACTTGTTCATTACTTAGGTTATTCTCATCATACAATCATACACTACATATGGATGTTGAATCTAAAACTTGCATAAGATAAACGATTTAATTACATTTGCATTTTGTTTATCAGAAGATGGCAAAAAAGACTTCCTTTTGATTTAGGTTATAATATGCTTTCTTGAAACTTTAGAACAAAAGTCAAAAGACCTTGTCTTTTCCAGAGACTGTTTGAAAAACATGTTTAAACCTACATGATAAATCTGTAAAAATAGAGTTATAATTGAATTTGATCACAATTGCCGTTTTTGTACATTTTAAAAGTAAGTTCTTCTCTGATGTGTTGACAGTTATCTATCATGTTCTTCACGGGGCCCCATCAGCAGCTGTATTGCTTCTAGAGTCATGCATCATTTATCATTTCTCAAGACGGTAGAGTTTGCAAAGGTCAGAGACAAGACTGCTGCTGTAAATAACAATGTTATGAGAAATGTTGGTCGTGCACAAATTACGGGAAACCATTCATTAGTGGCGAATGGTGGTAGAATGATTCTGATGTAAATATTTACGTAAATTGAACCGTGTTCTCATATTGTTTATTACCACGTTTTTTATATATTTATTATTATTCATGTCTAAGGAATGTTCTTAGAAAATGCATTTGGTACACAACATATTTGAAAGCCAATAACGAGATGCAGGTCCATGCCTATTACAGGTTTTGTCCATTGAATATTCTAAAACCTCGGACCCGTCCTTCTAATGAGCTGGTCATAGAATTTACCAACAAGTGGGGTTAATTACGTGAACATGTATTGCCAATGGAAACGTTTAAAGATTAATTGCTGAAATGAAATAATTAAAACTATCCATGGCTAATCTGTATGCTACATTATATTATATCAAATAGCCTTCCCAATTGGGATTGACATTTCTAAACCTAAATAACCATAATGGATCCAATCACACTTCTGCTTCCCAAAATAGGGTGCTTATAATTTTAAAAAAGAGGCGCTAATACATTCACAAATACAATGAAGAATAAGCATATGTTTTTGATAAGAAAACATGTCCACTCTCAATTGGATGCTTGTCATCCACTTGAAATATTGTTCAAAGCACGTTAAAACCCAACTCACCCACTCACTCAAATAAAAAATAACTCGGTCTGGTAGTTTCAGTACAGACTTTCCTGATGAAAAGTCCCAAGGTGTGAAAAGAAAAGTGTATCATAAAAATAAAACCTGTGTAACAGAGGATGATATGTAGTGAAATGTTTTGGAATCGAAGAATTAAAATCTTCGGGATCAGTTTAAGAACCTGACTTGTACCAATAGTTATATACATCATTCGAGTAGAAGAATCTACCTTTATCTAGACAATGTGCTTTCCCTTGTATCATGAAAAATCTAATTTACTCAAGCTACTCTAAAGCCTATATGAATGTCAAAAAGATGTATTTGACAGAGAAAAAGATCAAAGAAATTGCCCATCAATTTGTGTAAATGATTCGACCTTCCGACACCATTAGCACACTAGAGAGCGTTTTCACGTTTGTAGGAAATGATAGATAACTAGCAGGTTCAGGCCATCGCCTCTGCCACAAGAATTGTTTCCTTCATTTAAAGGACACTAACTAATGCTTCTGTTAAACCTTCTTTTATGTAACTAGTTTCATACAAATATAAATCAAATGTTCATATAAATCAGAGGCATGACAACACAATTATGTAGGTTTATTGATTGTCAACTATTTCGGGTATACAATTGCTCTTCACATGTGATTTGCAATTGTCAGTTAAAACAGTTTCAGTTAAAATGCTGCTGTTGTTTATTACAACATTTTTACTGTCATAGTTATCGGTGTCTTCAGTGAAATCACATATGGTTTAAAACAATGCAAAAAGGGAAAATGAATAGATAATTTAAGTTAACGATTTTCTTATAAAGATATAGATGAAATATGAAAGAAACGCACCACCTAAACTTAAATTAAGTCGTAGGAATAAAAGCTGAATAATTGAATGAATCAGTCACATGATATGAATATTGTTACGCGTTAATGATTTATTGTTAAAAAGTAGTAAATGATATTTGGAATATTATGGCTTCAGTTTTATATAATACTCGACAGATAAACAAAATAAAATTATCGCTCCTTGTTGAAACATGAGATCACTTAAGGTAAAAGAAGTTTAAAAAACTAAGTGTTATAAGAAAGATGACTTTCACATATATACAAACGTCTTTCACTGTTCATAACTTCATTATTGGACTTGCATCCCCTTTTAAATACGATTTTAGCATTATATTATATTTTGTTCGAGCAATTTTCTTCTTCATTAGTTTGTAATTTCGAAGATTTTTATGGCTGTTGCTTGGATACCTTATTAACAGGTAACTACTGTTGTCGGTTGACTTCAAAATTACTAACATTAGATTCACCAATACTGACTTCCATTTTTTTAGTTTAAGTTTGCGTGTTCCCAGACGGGAATATCCCGATGCAAATAATAATTAAAAAGAGTGAAAAGCTTTTTCGGAAACATATCCTCCTCAAACTGATAATGATTCTCTCATCTTCTTACCATTTTTGTTACAATTAACACTGTTTCTATCGTAAATAGAATGCGGGTGCTTAAAGTTTTATGATAACCTACACTTGACACAAATGAACCTCCAGTCTGTTTATCTAACTGCATTCCATCCCTTTAGACAATAAAATATTCACTGTACATTCACTTTTTCCATTTTGCTCAATGTGAAATACAGACCTCTTGACAATCAATAAAAACAAGTGAATGTGTACCACTTGATAATTTAACTGCTTATTGCACATCGATCTTTCCATTATGTTCAATGTGATAACAAGACCTCTGGTGTGTAAATGTGTTTTACTTGATTACTTGTAAGGAGAGAGTTGTTTCAGGTCCATAACGTAAACTTTTTCCGAATCGCATTTGGCCCAAATGGACATGGTACCTTATCAGGAACACCGGCATACAAGTGCTTGTCAAAATAACATACATGTATGATAAGAATTAGTGCATGCTTAATACCTTTACAAGTAATATTGTTAAAATGGAGACTTAATTGCGTACTTTACTGAAATATTTTCCTATTTATTTAAGAGTCTTTATATGTTGTTTGGACATTACATTTAAGTACCTCTCGAGAGATGGTGGACTGAAGTAATTACTTCATTTTGTCTTGAAAGCAGAGTTGGCTGTATTTGTCACAAACCATTAGCACATGATATTCATCCTTAATGTGAGATATATTTTTGGAATGTTATAATGAAGGCCAGTTACTATTGTTAGTCTGTAATTGCGACATCAACATCTTGCAGTAGCAATCTTATAATATAATGGAATTTCACATGAAATGACTTTTCAGCATTTAACAGTGACTTGTATTGGGCATAATAGTTACATTTGGGGGAGTCTTCAAGAGATGAGTGCCAGTTCTGAGTCAAACAGTTTTTGTTTGAAAAAGTTAAGAAATGCTTTGGTATAACCGATCGCCTGACTATTCCACAGAAATCTAAACCCATAATGAAAGATTTTAGCCCTGATGTTACTGTCCCATTTGTTGCCTACTGTTATCTGAGCATGAGGCTCGTCTCAAGTAGCTGACTGCTCTGATTATGTACTAATACTTAAGTGAAGTTCTATCAAACCCCCTCACAACCTTGTTAAGCCAAAGGTAAAACGTTTGTTGAACTTGCTCCCCATATTTCTGCACCTTAGCATAATATGGGAGATATCATGCTATCAAATATCCTAAATAGTTCATTTAAATCTAGGTGTCTGAATTCCGTTAAGTGACAATGATGCTTTATTGGCGTGTGCAGTTTGAGATATTTTAGGTTTTGTCCAAGACAATTTTGATGTGAATTGTGTTCAAAGTTTCAATTACAGTTTCAATTTAGAATACCACTTTTCATAGTTTCTTAGATCTACGTTTTGTCGAGGTTCAACTAAATTGTAACTGATTTGCAGTATTTGAAATAGTTGAAACATCATCTGCATATATGAGTCAAAATATATCTTAGGAATCAGTTCTTCAAAATATACCTAATACACCGGCTTCTTCCATTCTTGTTATGTGCTGATTTATGAAGATTATGGATTTGAGACATTAACAACACATTAGAGACTGACAAATCACTAACCTCTTGGTAATATTGAGCAATCAATGCAAGAAATCTTCACATGCTTTTTCATTTGAAAGCGAAAATTATAATAATAATATCAGATATCTCATACACATGATATACAACCTCTTGATAAGCGATGTAGACAAATATTTATTGGGAAAGGCTTCGTTAAAAAGAGTGCCAACTCCGTATTAACATTTAAAACGAGACCTTCCCTGCTACCCACAGCAGCAGCCCTTGACTGTTGCCTATGAAGAAATGTTGTTAACGGAATACGTTTTATCTGTGTTTATACTTTTTATTATTTGTATGACATTTCTAGAAAATGGCAAAGCAATCGTGTCTAATGAATAAGGATAATGAACAGTTTTTTATGTTCGAAAGTTAACAGTTACTGCTTTTGATTTTGTTTTTATTGATCTCGATACTGATAAATTTTCTCTTCAAAACAATTTTCTTATCAAAGGGCTACTTAAGATTTAAGACCCTTACATTCTTCAAAGGAGATGACTGATAGAGATAAAAAACATCAAGTCATACCTTTTCAAATGTGATGACATTTTAAATGATGGTGAACCGATTTTCATTCCATAAAAAACATACTGTTCATTCACTCATTCACTAAACCTATTAATATATATTACCTAGTTTATTATCAGCTGTGAAATATAAATATGTTACTTCCGTCAATTGTTATCTACATTTCCCATATATTTATAGCATTCCCTTTCTTTTTTTCACCCCTTTACACGAGTCTTTCAAGACATTGAGAAGTGAAAATTTGCTGAAGTTTTCAAGACACGGCGTGTAGGTCACTCAAGGTACTTGTGAGGAAAATATGTATTTGTGTGTATGTGTGTGCGTGCGTGTATGTCAGTGTTCTGTATTGGCAGTAGGTTGAGAGGCTCTACCTGCAACACCATTGGATAAAGTCTTGGTTGCAAGAAGAGATCATATAGGCGTCAGAAGTTTCGCAGCTATTCGTAAATGCCGTCAAATTCGTGTGCTTTCAAGTGTTGTTTTGTTTACTAGAAAACATTGATAACTGTAATTACATCAGTTCATAGCAGTCGTCATTCATAGAACCATGTGAAATTTGTAGTAATTAATAGATCATTCGTTATGATTTTGCAGTCAGAAGCAATTAGAAGCAATTTATGAACAATTCGTCCCTCTGCTAGACTTCTTTTAAACTGTTGAACACTTGCTTAAGTGGCAATATGATTACCTGAAATATAGTTTGAAGTTACTTTCTCAATCGCAGTTTTATCCATGTGGAAGAATTCTAAAATATCAAGTAAAAGAGAAGAATCTTTGTGATATTACATATCGAATCGTTAATCCCTAAAATGAATTATATGTTTATCAATATTTTTTTTCAAGGAGATTATATCGAGTGTGTTTACTTCAAAGTAGATGGTAGTAGATGGCGCATTTAAATTCGCTGATGAAGCTGTATGTTTCGGAAAATTATAAAGACAATGAGCCCTCTGTTGGACGAATATGGCAAGCCAAATTTTACAAACACTCCATTCGTTACCCGTTTCATTTTAATATTTGGATACATGTTGAGTGGTATGCTCAAAATCATTTGTTAGTTTATAAAGTTATTTAGATTTTCATATCGTATGAAATATAAGGACATAAACATAAAATAAACTTCAAACACTTTTTTAAATCAGTTTCGGAGAATTACCAAGTATGAAGTAAACCTAAGTGAAGCGTTATGTAGATACGATTTTAGCTTATTATTTTTAAGTTAAAGATCATATAGGACACGTTAAAGAAATAAAGGAGTACTGGCGAAGAAGAGACTTATAGTGTGTGAAACTAATGCAACTTAGTTTACAACCTAACCCATCTTAAAAAAAATATCAATTTTGAAGAATTTTAATTACATAGGTTACACTGTTGGCAAACCTAAAATTTCTATAACCTTGGACTCCTTTAAAAGTTGAGTAAAAGGGTATTTATCAATACTCTACTTTGAAATAACTTTATTCATGATGTATTGATGTTTAATTATCGTGTTTCTCCAAGTTACATGCCATTCTGCAGCTGTGTTTACTACCAGGCTCATGCATCATTTACCAAGACTTAAGATGGATGAGAATAGAACAGTCAGAGACGATTTAATTACTTCACAAAGTAACGCCATGAACTATTTACTTTTGTTTTACTGAGAAGTATATTGTGTCTATTCAATCTCTTTATTTTCAAACGATAAATACGTTTCATGAAAGTTTGCTCATAGTTTTTGGCTTCAATGAAATATATCAAGAGACTCGCTGCATGAAAGTATACAGGCTTTAAAAGCTTATTGCAAAATGGGAGAACGAGTAATTAACATGATCGAGCTACACACGCCGCAATTGGCACAATCTTTAGGTATTATATATGAGATCAATTCAAGATTTTTCTATGACTGTATTGATTTTTATGATTCCGTTTTATTATTCCGCTTAAATATATGTCAAACTCGCAAAATTTAAAGGAAATAGTTTCAATCATGTGATCATAAACATTCAAATCAAAATAGACAAAAAAGTGTATGCGGATAAGACTGGATCATTTCAGTCTTTATATGATTACTATTCGGACCAATAAACTAAATTTTTGAAATTATTTTTTTCTCAAAATGAACTTTCATATATGTCTGGATTTTTGTAATGAATTTGACCTTGAAGGAGCCGAAAACGAGAATCATTTATGTTCAATGCTTGACTCGCTACAATTTTCTTCCAAATAAATTGCTTTTTCCAAAAAACGAAACTACTCAGATAATTTCATATATAATTATGACAAATCTTCATGTATTTAGCGTCTCATACCAACTTTGATCAATGGATGGTAAATTTGTCGATTGGTTTGTCTACAGGAGCCCCCATTTTTTGTTTAAAAACAAAAAAATTAACCCAAAAAATTCCAAAATGATAATCTCGTTACACCTTTAATTTTTTGTGCATATTCATGCCAGATCTGATCAACAGTAGGGGATGAGTTTAGATGAGACGGACTTTTTAATAGTTTTCTTACATATTCATCACCTTCTCCCTCAGACTCCAAATTTTATCATATTTTCAATATTATATAATGACACAGCATTACATAGAGTTCCCATGACAAATTTGAAATTTTAATGAGTTGTGAGCCGGAAACAATGTTTAAAGGACGGACAATATAATATCTCCTCTCCCCCATGATAAAGATAAAGATAATAATCCAACATCGTCGGTTGACAAGCTTCTGCAATCTTAATCGAAATTAAAGCGCTGTTGTACTGCATGCAGTAGCTGTGATGGAGTTACTGATCTGTTTACGCTGGCTGTAGCAGCAAATATTTTTAATAGTTTAATATAGTTTAAATCATGGGAATCGTTTCGATTTGTCAGTTTGAAAATTGCATTGGGATGAAGTAGAACATGATTAATATTTTTGTAATTGAGATAAGCAAGTGCATACAAAATTAAAAACCGTTCATCATCAATTTCTCTTATGGATGGAAAATTTGACCGAATTCCGAATTTTGCATTAAAGAGCTCTGATTAAACGAGTATCTAATCATGAAAGTTTAAACACATAATAGAATGTCTGCCATATTCAATTTTTTAAATCAGTGTATTCTGCTTAATAAACATATGTAATATAAGTATGAGTAATTATGACATGTGAAAACTACATAATTTTTTTTCTGACTCATTTTTTTCAACTGATGCAAATTATGCAATTACAAGGAACCACTACTCAGCCAAGGGTTAAGTTGTTTAAATCTATTTTAAGTATATCAATTGTTACATACACCATGGAACCATGGCTCTTTTAATCAGATTTGCTTTCTGTTAAAATGTGCCCAGAAAGAAAAAAATTCAGCTTCCGGCAATTGAATAGCTAATGTTTAGTAATGTGAAAACCAACTGTGCGTAAAGTAAACTGATCAGGATTATCTTATCACAGACCATACATGGATTAAATATCGCATTGAAACCTTGTTTTCTTTAGAAACTGAAGCCTCCTCATAAACCATTCAATGATTTGGATTCATGTTACTTTCCCATGATAATACAAATGTCACACTCGTCAGTTATTCTATCAATGTCACGAAGCTATTGACTGACAATTGATCCGCCCCTTTAACACCAACAACAATATTCTTATTGATTATTCCAAACTCAAGACTCTTCACTTCATAGATGATGGCACATGGGGCTATAGCTATTACGCACTTGAATTAATAGATTTGTGTTTGAATTTCTATGTAAATAAAATAGTTGCATATCGAACATTTTAGTTACATGAGGTGTTAATTTAATTTTTGTTTTTCACCTCAGCTATTTATTTATATGTTATACCCCTCACAGAACATCAAAACAATCACCACACATTGAACAAGTATAATTGTTAGGTCAGAGAAAAAGTCTAACGTGGTTATCAAATTCAAATTCAATATTGATAACCGGTTTTAAAAGTGATTCAATCTACGTTATTTGGTTGATTGTGAATTCTAACAAAAGACGTTATGTCTAGCTGTGATCATGTATGTGTGTCGGTGGTATAATCCCTTTTTTTCCTGTCGAAAATCGCCAGAGAGACTTGAGAACGTGATTTGTGCGCTTCATCCCTTGTAACTTATATCAATAATAGTTATCAGTGAACGATTTTTATTTATCTACGGCGTATTTTCTTAAGCAATACACAACCTCCTATCGTTATCTATACTTTGCTAATGTGCTTACGCGTATGCCTTTTTTAATGTCTGAGCGACTTTAGCCCATTTGTCGACTGGTTGATAATGACATTTTTAATATCCTTATCGTTTGGAGCAGACTGGTTGGTCTTCTAACTATGTCGTCTTGAGCAAGAATTTTTATTTTGATGTCCTTTTACATTTTAAATCCTTAAAAATAACTTGATATTAATACGAAAGAGATTTAATGAATGAAAAATAAAGTCCCTCTGATTTAAAGGTTTGCTGAGAAGAATACCTTGATTGTGCATATCACTGCTATATTCTGGAAATATAATATTAATTTTGTATCTTTTGTGTTTTTAGAAAACATATTATTTTTTAAATATATTATTATAACATTAAAATGTTATTGTCAACTATAAGAATGTTTGTATTCATAGTTTGTCCAACAAAATCAGTATCGTCATTCCCGTTGGCGTGATGAAGTACTTTTATGTGATGCCCATACTTTTTTAATCGGAATTCAAAATTTTCAATGTCAAAATGATTACTCACTCTTGATTTATATATACGTAAAATTTTGGAGCAAGGAAGTCGACATTTTAAAAAAAATATTATATACAAAAATGCTAGCTATGGATAGGCGATGATGTTATTTCTAAGAGGTCAAGAAAAAAGGTCTTACAGATGCTATTATAAGAATTGAAAACCCATCGAATTACAAGTAATCCATCTTGACTAGAAATAAGTAATGAGTTAATAAAATATTGCGAATAGTGTAATTCACTATTACCATATAAATGTACATATCTGACCAAAAGACGTTGCGTTCCAAAGAAAAGTATCCTTCTAGAGTGTAAAAAAAACCTTTTACGTTCACTCTCTGACCCCAGTATCAACGCTATGTATTGTGTTACACATGTGTCATCGACGATGTTAGTTTTTATGCGTAGCCACGATCCATATTCATTACATCAATAACAGTGAATGATGATTTTTATACATTGTAATGAATAGCATACATGAAGATTCCGTTTATCGTTTGCTCCTTTATCACCTTTAGAAATGTCAGACCACATGAGACGTTATCTCGCAACATTAACTAAATCGACTACAACTTTCAAGTACTAAAGTTTTGTTTTTTTAAAATTCTGTATAACTGAATTTGTAGGATTAAGTTAAGGTAATAAAATCATCAAGGTTAAGGGTCAATTTCTAGATTTCTAGGAGTGTCTTTATTGACATATATTTCATTGGATATGAAATGTTATTCTGTCCCCGCCTTACAGCGTAAGCATTCGATACTTTTCAAGTGACTTTTTTACATCCATGTGGTCGTTTGGAGGTATTCTCTGCATATTCCTAAGGCATATGTTAAGAAGCTTAAGCGAAGGATTTGGGTAATATTTTACGAACATTTGATAAATAATTACTTTCTTTAAGTATATTTTCTTACTAAAAATATGAACCATCGATCTACACTAGCAGGCCAACGCTAATAGTTCATGGATCGAACAACTACCAGCATATTAATACAGACATTTGCAAAAGGTAGTGGAAGGTCTGCTTGACTCTTGGAACGAATAAGAAGCATGAGGTGGTTGCCCAGCTCATTTGGTGTTAATAGAAATGTTTGATAACAACTGTGTTTAGGGAATGCGAATGTAAAGACATCATCAATTAAGTCTTTCGAAAGTAAAACACAAGTTAACATTCATTCTCACTGTGGAGTTTATGACCACTGTGAGTACAAGCTTTTTTTATCGAATATTTGTATGATTTAGATACTGCGTATTGTCACTAACATCCCTGCTAGTATAAAACAGTGTAACCTAAAACATGATGATATTAAAAAAAGTAATGTACTCCAAGAAATATGACAAAACAAACAAAATAGAAACAATTTCCAAAGCTTTTGATATTCCAATGTATTGTGATTGTAATGAGTCTATCTCTTTGACAGAACTAATTAGGACGTTTTAAAAGAACACTCGATCGAAAACGAGACAAACGTTCAACAGACAAAATTACCAATGTCATTCTATAATTTGAATATGTGGATAGTATCCTTATCTGTTTACCATTTACTTATCAATTATGGCAATGCTGAATGTATTATCGACGTTGATAGTTGACCTGTTACAAAGACAAGTAACCGGTAATCTTCTTTTTAATTAGTTAGTAGATTTCAGATTTCTTTTTGAATATTTGTTTACGTTCAATATTGGTCCATCGTTTGTTTGAAATCCAGGTATCAATTAAAATAATAACGGTAATTGAAACATTCCGACGAATGTATGATTTAAAGTTAGCAGAAGGTTTAAATCTGTAAACCTGTTCCTTGTTTGTTTATCTAAAATGTCAGAGTTTGCTCATGCATTGTTGAAAACCAGTTTGAAACAACAAACGAATACTAAATAAGATCAATATATGTTTGCACTTACCTGCAATCTTAAATTGATAGCTTGTTACGAGTAGAATACACTTTTCCTTACCCTAGGGTCTTCAATACCTTCATTTTAAGTAGATATTCCTAAGTATTTCTTTCAAAACAACATTACTCAAGGACTATTTCACCCATCAAATAAAAAGTTTAGCTCGGTTAAAAAGCAGTCCTTTACAGTTGTCTCTAAGATGCGAATGAAACAACAACTCACTTGGAACCTGCAAATAAAGCTGTCGACGTTGATAATTTCTTTAGCAGTAAATCTAACACTGAAATGTTGAAATGACTTTGAAATTCAGTTACTTATCGCCTGCGTGAAATGATATTGAAATGCTGTTAATTATAGAAAAAAGTTTTGTTTGTAAATTCATAAATTCAGATGCATTAAAATAGTTTTATGATTTGACATGAAATTTAGAGTACTATTATAGTAGATTCTCTTAATTTAATGCATAACATCTGATTTCACTGTTTCAAAAATCTTTAATATGCATGATTACTTGGAAATTAACACATACCAAAATTATTTGCAGTTCTTTGTAGACTTTTTCCCCAAATAAAACAAATCAATCAAAATTGTACGCTAGAATATGTGCAAAGGCATAGCCAGTCTATCTCCGAAAATGTCTATTGGATTTCAGGGGATTCAGAGAAATCTTACATTTTCATTACATTAAAGGATTTTATATTGGCTGAGAGGGATACGTCAGCCTTTTCATTATACCATTATCTGTGCCTGGTTTTGAATATGATGAACATTTAACTACTTTAGCATGATTCCCCCATAAGGTATATTTTCTGTCAACTAACCGCACAATTTAAAACAAATCAATCTGGGTGATTTATTGATGTCCAGGTGTCAGTTTTGTCAGCCTCGTACATAATGAACAATCATAGTCTGCACGACAGTAACCTAGTAAGCAAATGTTTATATATACACTTTACTCAAAATGCTTTTTTCTTCAAAAAACTTGTGATGAAAATATAAATAAAGTGATGTTATGATTTAATACATAGGTATATTGTTTTAAAGAATTAGACATTAGATTAATATTGGTTGACTTGAATGTATCAGCAATATGATGAATGATATTTAAATATAGAGGATTCAGCCCTAAATATGAGTTTATATTCCATACATCCAGGCTAAGGCTTCAGCTACACATCGCGCAAATCGGGGTCAGACATTTTCAAACCGTGCACAATATCATGTGGGCGCCCTAACCACGTGACCTACGACGTCGTTTTTGCTTTAAAATTCATTCAGCATCTTTAAAACAACTTTCAACTCTCTGAGTTCATTTTGAAAAACATTTTTGATTTTCAAAACTTTGGGTCGTTCCGATTGGACCTACAAGCTTGATGTATTTCTCCTGAATCAGGTCTACAAGCGTAACTTGTTTGGCTGCATTGGCATCAGCCGTTTTGGCGGAATCATGACCACAAGATCCATGGAATAATACAAAACACACGCCAAAAACAATAAGGATTTAGCCTCACAGAAAAAAACGATAGTTCAACAAGGTTGATTGAGTGGCCACAACTCGGATTACTGCACTAATTATAACGAAGACATACCATCTAGACATCTCTTCTTGAGGCGAATTAGGAATTTATCACATTATAGCAAACGTTCTACTCCTGTGGCAAATGAATCGAGTAATCCAGTTTAACAGGGTGCAAACGCTCTATAATCACTGTCTAGTCGTTTGATGTGATACATCACTTTGACTTGAAAGTGTTTGCTAGCAAAATAGAACAAACTACTTCCTAACAGTCTTTTGAGACTGTGGGTATTTAAATACCCGAAACAATGAATTGGCATGTAACCGAAGTGTCTGACATACTCTCAGACCTTACTCTAGTGATGTTGATTTTCTGTTTCACTACATCATGAAGGTATTAAAGAGTCATTGGCTATTGTATATTTCCTAAATATTGAAAAAATAATGTATTTCTTCTTCCAATCATATCAAACCATCATATATGTTTGTATTGCTGTTTCCAATATATGATGGTTATTCTTTTGAAAATGGCTTCATCATTAAATTGAAAGTTTCACACATTGACAATATTGTAAAACTAATCCATATTATTATTATCCAGGAAACGTGTTATTTTTGTACACGTGCGCGCCTCTCATGTAACAAACCATTTGTCACTGATAAGGGATTGTCAGTGTTTTGTGTTCATGATAACATGTACAACATGTGTCGTCTTTAATTTTCTAACAACGAGCACTTCGGGGTCCGGGTACCCAGTGTATTCAAGACTTTATGCAATCAATTTGAATGTTTAATAGATTGCCATTAAGGAAGGATTGTCAATTGCAATGTGGACATAGTTTATAGGAAAGCATCAACGGATGAAATACAAACAAGCTACCTTGAGTACATTTAAAAACAATATAGATTGATTTGATATATATTCTCTCGTTCTCTTTTCATCCCACCAACTTATAAATTCCTCTCCAAAAAGTCGTACTAGTTGACAAAAGTGCAATTGCGTTATCATCGGAAATTTAGAGTATGTGTTACCTTTTGCTTTTGCTGTTTGTGAAAGGAAATGGGGATTTTATTATCTCAGCGAATTTATCATAAAGTCATATACTTACTTTTGCAAGCAACAAAATTGAACTACTCATTCTTTTCGAGCAAAAAGATAAGCACTTACACTTATCTTTTCTGTCGCGTTTGCAATATTATTTCCTTTGAATGCCCGTTTCACAGTTTAGGTGACGCTGCTCATTTCCGCCAGCTCGGCCGACCACACATCAAATGCACCCCATTAGAGTGCCGAGGATGTAGTAATTACATCGCCAATACTGACAGACAAATTTCTCATTGAGTTTATCGCCTATGTGTTTTCTGTATTCGAGTATTCTGTATTAAGCAAGAGCTATTTTCATTGCATTTTCATGTACTGTACATCATGCTTACAGCGCAATGACGTGATAAGCCCTATCGTACGACAAAGGGTAGGATAAAATGTTTTTAATTTCACTATTGAGGGCTTGAATATACGCAACTCTCGGTAAATTTTTGCAAACGTTAGGAGAATTATTGATGTGAGTGATGAACTATGTGCCTTGCGTGTGTTAAAATTTGCCTTGCAAAGGTGTGCTTTTGAGTTTAAAACATCTATCCTACAGTGCAATTCAATCCCTTTCATCCGTACATAAAACAAATTTAGAGTAAAGAGTTTAATTAGTTAGGCGATTGAAGGTGAGTTGATTGGTAATCCTTTTACCGTAACTAAAAAAGCTTGTTGTATTTCATTATGGCAGCGTTAAGCATTATATATTTTTTTCATGGTCAGTGACATATGAGATTTCTCCTCCTGATATTTCTAACAATTTTGAAGTGACGTTTCCGGAATTTAACTCTCACATTGATGACTTTAAATGCCCAAAATGTCTTTTAAAGTTTAGTGCGCTCAGTGTGGCCATCTTTCACATTATTGTCAATATTCTAACTGTAAAGATACTACCAATGTTTGTGTATTTAGTCAAATGCGTCAAATTAAAACGGTATAATGAAAAACGTGATTTACAGTGTTATGAATCTTACACCAGATTAGATAAACATCATTTAGTTGCTTTAGAAGTAATGAGCCATGAACGTATTTAAGTGTTTTCGAATAGAGTCACTGTTTCCTACCAAAAAACATAAACTTTATCAAAGAGAGTTGCGAATCATGACACAAGTTTATGTACTTATGTATAACACTACCAGAATTTGATCAAAGTTAGATAACAAGCTTAGAAGATGTGCACAATACCGGATTTTTAACATTTTTCTTATATTCAACATTTTTCTATCAGAAACGCAAACTATTTTCATAACTGTTTATCATGGCACACCTTCATGTCCTTATGTATCTCACTAGCAAATTTGATAAAAATTAGATTATAAGTTTACAATTTAACATCCGGACAGGACTTGAAACAGTTTTCTAACAGAGTGACCACTTATATTTCTAAAAAGGCAATATTTTATAAATCTATATCATAGTTATTGATCATGACATGTATCAATGTATCTCGATACCAAACTTGATCTGAATCAGATGAGTAGTTTAGAAGTTATGAGCCAGACAGAATTTGAAACAGTTTTGAAAGAGTTCCAAATTTGTGTCTAAAAACGCAAAATTGTTCTTAAAGAAACACTTTCATGTAATTATGGATGTTGATACCAAATTTTTTATTAAGATAATTAGTTTATAAGTTATGAGCCGGACATGACCTGTTCACATATTTCATACAAATTCGGTCCTTTTCTCCCATATCCTCTAAATGTTTGAAAATATTTTCAAACAGTTAAAAGTGACACCAAATCACATATATCAGAATTTCCATGTTAAATTTTAAGTGAAATGGTTTATTAGTTACAAAGTTATGAGTCGGATACAATGTGTAACGAACGAACGGACAGTGCACATTATAATCACCTGGCAACTTCGTTGTTGCGGAGGATAAAAAAGAAGAGTACAGAACGGTTCGTAGTTTAAATAGTGAAGTGGAATACAGGACATAAACGACGGTCAACAGTATTATGTATATCAACCTGAACTCAAAGTAAAACAACCAAGTTAACAAAATTATTCAAACATGATCAGATAGGCTTAGATACATGTATACATGTTGGTGTAACTCAATGGAATACCATGGTATAGAGAACAATGATGAAACGAAATAAATATTAGAAAACATTGGAAAACTCTTCACATACAGTTGCTTTTTTAATAGCTTTTCACTAAATGTTCTAGTAAAATGCAGTAATATGCTCTGTGTTATATATCTTTTCAGGCAAAGTTTAGGCAAATGCAAAATTGTCTGCCCTCTCTGCACTGAACACATTTGCATGCTGCAGTAATCGCTTTAAACACAAGTCACTTATAGTCTGTCTGAAGGGAACGTGTTTATATCGGACCTTGACCTCTGACAAGACGATCAATTACATATTCGTTTAGGTGATTATATTTGCACGCAGGACTACCTCCAAGGGAACTTCTTGAGGACGGAGTGTTTCTTACTCAGTGGTCATTTTAGTCGAGGTGAAGGATATCTTTTAAGAACACATCTATTCAAAAGTTACTTCAAAGTAACCGTCAAAATGTAAAATAACCTTGTAGGGATAATGATATAACAATTTCAAATGAATCATATTAGAAAATGATTAGAGTTCATATGCAACATATGGATAAGAAGTGTTAGACATGTTATCAAAATTTCCTTTTAGAGATGAATATTTATTGTAGATGCAGACATTGTTATGTGGAAAACCAACCATTCCTTAGACTATATGAAAGCAACATTCTCTCAGTCTCATTAACCAAGTTGTCTTTCTTGAAATCCTTGACTCAAAAGGAACTAGATTAACTATTTGCTATGTTACCTATGATAAAAGTCATAGTGTGCTATTATGGGTCTTAACCGTTTACATTTTGATGAACAAGTGACAGTTTGAAAGCCAATAGTAGGTCGTAGTGTAACTGTGTTAGGTACTATTGGATAAATGAATCCCGCAGTCAAAGACTTTCTTTTTTGAGAATGAAAACCCAACTTACTTATTGAACATGAGATCATAGCCAAAGCTATAATTTAAATCAAAACACGACATTTCCGATTACGAGAACTATAAGTCCAAGACGTAATGATAAAGGCTGCTTCAATTCAGCTTACATTAGTAAGTACATGTAAGGCAAGTGTACTTTCTTTAAGAGGCATTTGAGAAGTTGGAATTAAGAGAAGTGTATGAGAAAAACCATTGTGTGAAAAAGTGTGACTAAGTGCATCGGTAATATTGGTAGTACAATTATGTCAATTATTGATCAATCATTTCCGATATTGAAAACTATAAATATCTCCAGATAGTATCTTGTAGACAAATTGGTTCAAAGATACAGAAGTAGCTGATATTCAGAAAAAGCATTTTACTTAGTGCAAGAAAATGAATATGTATTTATTACTGTTTCATAAAATATACTATGAGTTGTAAAACTGAGCTAATACACCGTTCTTTAAGGTTATTGTACTTCTACATATGGCATAAATAGTGATAATTAACCGAGTAAGTGTGTCATATGACTTTTACGAAATGAGTGCGAACTTTTGTATTACCCAAGCGAGAGCGAGGGTTATACACAAGTTTGCACGAGTTTTGTAAAAGTCATATCACACAATTCCAAGGTTTATAATTTCTTTATTACCGATTCTATTTCATTTAAAACACACGGAAAGCGGCCCGCTTTCTTTGCGGCGGCCCGCTTCAGTGGCGTCACGAACAATGGTTTGATGACGTCACAGACGACATAATACGGTAACTCGCGCTGAAACAATCGTTGCTAGGCAAAAGTGATATGTGCACTTGTGCTCATATTGAAAATATGTCATCACTTATGATTAACCATATGGGTAATAAACTTTTTAATGATACAATCTGCTGTACTCTGTACACTGCCAATAAATTCAAACACTGACAAAAGTATCAAATAGTGTTAACTGTAACTTAGCATTGGTGATCGATCATACAGACATACTAACTTATGTCATTCTATAATTTGAATTTGTGGATAGTACCCTTATTTGTTTACCATTTATTTATCAATTATGGCAATGTTGAATGTATTATCGACGTTGGTGGTTATCATAAACTGCTGACCTGTTAAAAAAAGACAAGTAACCGGTAATCTTCTTTTAAAAGAGTTAGTATATTTTCGATTTTTGTTCTTTTAATTCAGTAATTCAGTTATTAAGTTCAGTATAGGTCCATAGTTTGTTTGAAATCCAGGGATCAATTAAAATAATAACGGTTATTGAAACATTCCGACGAATGTATGATTTGAAGTTAGCAGAAGGTTTGAATATTTAAACCCTCTCCTTGTATGTTTATCTAAAATGTCAGAGTTTGCTAAATCATTGTTGAAAACCAGTTTGAAACCACAAACGAATAATAAATAAGATCAATAGATCTTTACATTTACCTGCAATCTTAAATTGATAGCTTGCTGTTTGTGATCTATTGTTACGAGTAGAATACATTTGTCGTGACCCTTGGCACTTCAATACCTTCAATTAAAGTAGGGATTTTCAAAACAATAGTACTCAAGGACTATTTCACCTATCAAATTAAAAATCGGTTAAAAAGCAGTCATCTATAGTTGTCTGTAAGATGCGAATGAAACCACAACGTTTTCTGTCAACTAATGGCACAATTTAAAACAAATCAATCTGGTGATTTATAGATGTCCAGGTGTCAGTTTTTGTAAGCACCGTACATAATGAACAATCATAGTCTGCAAGACAGTAACCTAGTAAGCAAATGTTTATATATACACTTTACTCAAAATGCTTTTTTCTTCAAAATACTTGTGATGAAAATATAAATAGAGTGATGTTATGATTTAATACATAGGTATATTGTTTTAAAGAATTAGACATGGATTAATATTGGTTGACTTGAATGTATCAGCACTATGATGAATGATATCCAAATATAGAGGATTCAGCCCTGAATATGAGTTTTTATTCCTTACAAACTTGTATAGGCTAAGGCTTCAGCTGCACATCACCCAATCGAAAATGTGGATGGGGACATTTTCAAAAAGTGCACAATATCATGTGGGCGCCCTAACCACGTGACCTACGACGTCGTTTTTGCTTTTAAATTCATTCAGCATCATTAAAACAACTTTCAAATCTCTTAGTCAGTTTTGAAAAACATTTTTGATTTTCAAAACTTTGGGTCGTTCCGATTGGACCTAAAAGCTTGATGTATTTTTCAGCCGTTTTGGCGGAATCTTGACCACAAGATCCATCTAATAATACAAAACACACGCCAAAAACAATAAGGATACAGCTTCACAGAAAAAACGATAGTTCAACAAGGTTGATTGAGTGGTCACAACTCGGATTACTGCACTAATTATAACGAAGACATGCCACCTAGACATCTCTTCTTGAGGCGAATTAGGATTTTATCACATTATAGCAAACATTCTACTCCTGTGGCAAATGAATCGAATAATCCAGTTTAACAGGGTGCAAACGCTCTATAATCACTGTCTAGTCGTTTGATTTGATACATCACTTTGACTTTAAAGTATTTGCTAGCAAAATAGAACAAACTACTTCCTAACAGTCTTTTGAGACCGTTGGTATTTAAATAACCGAAACAATAAATTGGCATGTAACCGAAGTGTCTGACATACTCTCAAACCTTACTCTAGTGATTTTCTGTTTCACTACATCATGAAGGTATTAAAGAGTCATTGGCTATTGTATATTTCCTAAATATTGAAAAAACAATGTATTTCTTCTTCCAATCATATCAAACCGTCATACATGTTTTATTGATTTTTCCAATATATGATGGTTATTCTTTTGAAAATGGCTTCATCGTTAAATTGAAAGTTTCCCACATTGACAATATTGTAAAACTAATCCATATTATTATTATCCAGGAAACGTGTTATTGTTGTACACGTGCGCGCCTCTCATGTAACAAACCATTTGTCACTGATAAGGGATTGTCAGTGTTTTGTGTTCATGATAACATGTACAACAGGTGTCGTCTTTATTTTTCTATTAACAAGCACTTCGGGGTCCGGGTACCCAGTGTATTCAAGACCTTATGCAATCAATTTGAATGTTTAATAGATTGCCAATAAGGAAGGATTGTCAATTGCAATGTGGACATAGTTTATAGGAAAGCATCAACGGATGAAATACAAACAAGCGACCTTGAGTACATTTAAAAACAACAGATTGATTTGATATATATTCTCTCGTTCTCTTTTCATCCCACCAACTTATAAATTCCTCTCCAAAAAGTCGTACTAGTTGACAAAAGTGCAATTACGTTATCATCGGAAATTTAGAGTATGCGTTACCTTTTGCTATTGCTGTTTGTGATAGGAAATGGGGATTTGATAATCACAGCGAATTTATCTTTAAGTCATAAACTTACTTTTGCAAAGCAACAAAATGAAACTACTCATTCTTTTCGAGCAAAAAGATAAGCACTTACACTAATCTTTTCTGTCGCGTTTGCAATATTATTTCCTTTGTATGCCCGTTTCACAGTTTAGGTGACGCTGCTTATTTCCGCCAGCTCGGCCAACCACACATCAAATGCACCCCATTAGAGTGCCGAGGATGTAGTAATTACATCGCCAATACTGACAGACGAATTTCTCATTGAGTTTATCGCCTATGTGTTTTCTGTATTCGAGTATTCTGTATTAAGCAAGAGCTATTTTCATTGCATTTTCATGTACTGTACGTCATGGTTACAGCGCAATCACGTGGTAAGCCCTATCGTTCGAGAGAGGGGAGGGTGAGATGTTTTAAATTTCAATATTGAGGGCTGGAATATTCGCTACTCTCGGTAAATTTTTGCAAACGTTAGGAGAAATATTGATGTGAGTGATGAACTATTTGCCTTGCGTGCGTTAAAATTTGCCTTGCAAAGGTGTTCTTATGACATCTATCCTACAGTGCAATTCAATCCCTTTCATCCGTACATAAAAAAAATTTAGAGTAAAGAGGTTAATTAGTTAGGCGATTGAAGGTGAGTTGATTGGTATTTCATTTACCCTTTACCGTAACTAAAAAAAGCTTGTCTTTCATAATGGCAGCGTTAAGCATTATATATTTTTTATTTCATGTTCAAAGGTCAGTGACATATGAGATTTCTCCTCCTGATATTTCTAACCACTTTGAAGTGACGTTTCTGGAATTTAACTCTCACATTGATGACTTTAAATGTCATTGTCTTTTTAAGCTTAGTGCGCTAAGTGTGGTCATCTTTCTCATTATTGTCAATATTCTAACTGTAAAGATACTACCAATGTTTGTGTATTTAGTCAAATGTGTCAAATTAAAACGGTATAATGAAAAACGTGATTTACAGTGTTATGAATCTTACACCAGATTAGATAAACATCATTTAGTTGCTTTAGAAGTAATGAGCCTTGAACGTACTGAAGGAATTGAATCGAATAGAGTTACTGTTTCCTACCAAAAAACATACACAAAGAGTAGCTAATCATGACACAAGTTTATGTACTTATGTATAACACTACCAGAATTTGATCAAAGTTAGATGACCAGCTAAGAAGTTTACCACCAGACCGGATTTTTTTTTACAGTTTTCTAATATTTAACATTTTTCTATCAGAAACACAAACTTTTATCAGACTATTTTCATAACTGTTTATCATGACAAACCTCCATGTCATTATGTATCTCACTAGCGAATTTGATAAAAATTAGATGATAAGTTTACAATTTAACAGCCGGACAGGACTCACAGAATTTCAAACAGTTTTTCTAAAAACCCAAACTTTAAAAAAATATTTGCAAAATTGTTATAAATGAAACACTTTACTGTAATTATGCATGTTTATACCAAATTTTTATCAAATTAGATTAGTTTAATTAGTTTATAACTTATGTCATAAATATGTCATTCCACATATTTCTTACAATTTCAGCCCTTTTCTGCCATATACACTAAATGTTTAAAAATATTTTCAAACAGTTAAAAGTGACACCAAATCACATATATCAGAATTGCCATGATAATTTTGAAGTGAAATGGTTAATTAGTTACATAGTTATGAGTCGGACACAATGTGTAACGAACGAACGGACAGTGCACATTATAATCCCCTGGCAACTTCGTTGTTGCCGAGGATAAAAAAGAGAGTACAAAACGGTTCGTAGTTTAAATAGTGAAGTGGAATACAGGACATTAACGACGGTAAATACAATTATGTATATGAACCTGAACACAAAGTAAAACAACCAAGTTAACAACATTATTCAAACATGATCAGATAGGCTAAGATACATGTTGATGTAACCCAGTGGAATACCATGGTGTAAAGGTCATTGATAAAACGAAATGAATATTGGAAACATTGGTAAACTCTTCACATAAAGTTACTTTTTAATAGCTTTTCACTAAACAGTCTCCTCGTAAAATGCAGTATTATGCTCAGTGTGATATATGCAAAATTGTTCTGCCCTCTCTGCACTGAGCACGTTTGCATGCTGCAGTAATCGCTTTAGACAGATCACTTATAGTCTGGCTGAAGGGAACATGTTTATATCGGACCTTGACCTCTGGTAAGACGATCAATTACGTATTCGTTTAGGTGATTATATTTGCACGCAGGACTCCCTCCAAGGGAACTTCTTAAGGACGGAGTGTATCTTACTCAGTGGTCATTTTAGTCGAGGTGAAGGATATATTTTAAGAACACATCTATTCAAAAGTTAATTCAAAGTAACCGACAAAATGTAAAATAACCTTGTAGGGATAATAATATAACAATTTCAATTGAATCAAATTAGAAAATGATTAGAGTTCATAGCCAACATATGGATAAGAAGTGTTATCAAAATTTCATTAAAGAGATGAATATTTATTGTAGATGCAGACATTGTTATGTGGAAAACCAACCATTCCTTAGACTATATGAAAGCAACATTAACATAAGTTTGTTGAACCTATACTCAGTCTCATGTACCAAGTTGTCTTTCTTAAAATCCTTGACTCAAAAGGAACTAGATTAACTTTTTGCTATGTTACCTATGATAAAAGTCGTAGTGTGCTATTATGGGTCTTAACCGTTTACATTTTGATGAACAAGTGAAAGTTTGAGAGCCAATAGTAGATCGTAGTGTAACTGTGTTAGGTACTATTGGATAAATGAATCCCACAGTCAAAGACTTTCTTTTTTGAGAATGAAAACCCAAGTTACTTATTGAACATGAGATCATAGCCAAAGCTATAATTTAAATCAAAACACGACATTTCCGATTACGAGAACTATAAGTCCAAGACGTAATAAAGATAAAGGCTGCTTCAATTCAGCTTTCATTAGTAAGTACATGTAAGGCAAGTGTGCTTTCTTTAAGAGGCATTTGAGAAGTTGGAATTAAGAGAAGTGTATGAGAAAAACCATTGTGTGAAAAAGTGTGACTAAGTGCATCGGTAATATTGGTAGTACCATTATGTCAATTATTGATCAATCATTGCCGATATTGAAAACTATAAATATCTCTAGATAATATCTTGTAGACAAATTGGTTCAAAGATACAGAAGTAGCTGATATTCAGAAATAGCATTTTACTTAGAAAGAAAATGAATATGTATTTATTACTTTTTCATAAAATACATATATGAGTTGGAAACCTGAGTTAATACACCGTTCTTGACCTTTTATAAGCCCTGTGCAACGACTACTTGTACATTAATAAAATCGTGATCGACAGTATTTTCTAAACATTATCTTTGATATAATATAGAATTTTAAAACTTGAATCACCGCATTTGTGCCGATAATTAAGAACAAACCAATTTTCGCTTAGTATTGCGCTCCATATTGAATCTTGTTCCACTTCTGGTGGAATTGAAGAGGAATTTGTTGCACATTCTGCTTAAAACATATCAATTGCCACTTCACATGGTAATAATCAGACAATTTGAATCCGTAGTATTGAGATAACTTTATCGATATGTTTCGCAGATGATAAACTAATACGAGGGATTCTGAGTAAAAACGGTAACGACTGGTTTTATCAGTCCTCCATATGATGTATGGTGATGACACTGATTGAACCTCCTCATGTGCTGCCCTTAATGCCAAAAGGTTATTGTACTTCTACATATGGCATACACTTTTTATGATACAATCTGCTGTACTCGGTACACGGCCATTAAAGTCAGACACTGACAAAAGTATCTAATAGTGTTAACTGTAACTTATCATTGGTGATCGATCATACAGGCATACTAACTTATGCTGTCAAGAATAAGATTTGTCTTATAAGACTGTTTGGTAACTGCATCAGAAAATGTATAGTTATCATTTTGTGAGAGTTCAAAACCCTAGACTACCTAGCTTAACAATTTTCTTAAACTGCTTAAACTCACCAAAAATGGTGATTTTCGTGCATGGTATTTAATCAAATGTGGTGATAACTATATTGGTAATTATTTCGAATGTATCATTTCAGAATTTGAAAGTTGCAAAAATTGTAAAATTATTTTTAACCTTGAAAATGAAAAATATCGTTGTACGAAGATATTGTCATTTTGTTTATTCTAATACTAACTATTTAAAAATTGTAAATTTAAAATCTCAATGTAGGAAATTGTCTTTAATACAACATCAAAGTTATTAAAGTTTGTATTTACTGTATTTATTCAATTTCTATTTCCGATTTCAAAATAATAATGCTTACTAAAAAGTTACATGTGATCATTGTTTAGAAAATAACATGGCACACAAATTAAATAATCACTGAACTTACTGTTAATGGTAATGAATTAGGAGATAAACCTATGGTGTTTTTATTTTTTGTAATTCGAACTTCGATTAGATACCTTTTGATATCATTCGGAGCCGAACGCGTATAGAATAAATCTAAAACATCAGAACAATTGTAATTTATTGAACATTCCTCACTTAGATACTTGTACCTAACCCTCACGTTTTTTTGCAATGTTAATAATAAACAAAGTATCGTCTAGTATACTGTATTTCTTCCTCCAGGTAATCTTTGATGCCAAAGTAGGTGAGGTTGATATCGATCAGCCAAATTATGATAGTTATCCTCCAACTCCATGGTCAAATATCTCAAAGACAGCTAGTGATGACAAGGTGAAAACATATTTTCATCAGTTTCATAAAGTTTGAAATATTTCACAATCATCATTTATTTGATGGAAATTTCAAAGTTGTTGGATCTATTTCTAATTTATCTTTATTCAATATGGAATAAAGAACATCATGCATGAACGCATTCAATAGAACAGATTAATATAAACAAATCCGTCCAAGTATTTTTGTGTTGAACATTAACAGACTCAGACTATGAATAACATCATAATTGATAGACGTGAATAGATGCTTTTCGAGGATACGTTGATATTGCTTGGTTCAACTTCTAATCTATCAAATACAATTCTATTGTCAGAAGACAATGAATATCCTGGGATAACGGTGATATATTCAATAAACCGTTACACAACGTGCGATTGAGCAGTTTATATGTTTGAATAATTTATCATATATGCATATTTGAAGCTGGTAACAAATTACACGTCTTGATCTGTTACTTCTTTTGGCCACTGGAATCATAAGAAGTTTAGCGGTAATCAATGTGTTATCACAATAAAGAAAACAGTCATCATGTTATCATTTTTGTCCGCAATGTTAACAAAGTCCACCAATAGAAACTGTTGACATGTGTACACCTCGTCACATCCCTATTCTCCCACTTTAAACATATATTTAAGGCAGTTCAGCTGATAGAAAAGGGATTTGGAATTTATTTTAATGTTTATCATATTTTTAACGATTTTAATACTTTGATAGAGAATGATTCATTACCCCCGTGGTACTTCATGAAGAGTATTCATAATAGGTATGTTATAATACGTATATCTGATGATCTGATTGGCTAAAGATAATTATGCTTTGTATTGTTTGGAATTGCTTGGAGTACTTTATCCATTCATAAATCGAATGTGTTTTTATTCACAAAGATCAAATGTAACCCTATTTGTTCTTCATATTTTCAGTTTATGTTAAGAATCTTACCGCAATGATGAAAAGGCCTACAA
This sequence comes from Phorcus lineatus, assembly GCA_921293015.1. Lineage (NCBI taxonomy): Eukaryota > Metazoa > Mollusca > Gastropoda > Trochida > Trochidae > Phorcus > Phorcus lineatus. Next base: position 15,572,369 of record OV121083.1, read on the forward strand.
GGAATATTTTTATCCATAGGTGTAGTTCAAGTTCAAGGCTCATCAGAAAAAAACGTTTTGAATGCAGTATCGAATACAAGCTTGTGGTTGGGCTCTGTATCTCTGCAAAATGAAAATAAAAAGAATATCACTTGATTGGCATTGATATAATCTCTAAAGTTTAGCACCGATTCAATGCTTTATGAACAATATTCAACTAAAATCCCTTCACTTTAACAATAATAATCGAAGAAAACTTACTTTTTGTACATTTAATTGTTTACATATTTTGACGAGGAGAAACATGCATACTACGGACGCAATGACATGACCTTAATCAAAGAAGTATGCCTATCAGTTGATATCTCCAGATATAGACGTTGATCCTTTGTTTCAGAAAAGGTTAAGAATAAATGGTCTCATCATATCCTAATAATCTTTTCATTAAATGCATCATAAACATAAACTTTAATGCTCCCAAAAGTATCTGAAACTTATTTATATACACGACTACAGATCTTTAACAAAATTGTATCTGAGAAACATAAAAGGTCGTAAAAGTTTCAGTAAAGTAAAATTGTGCCCAATCTTAGTTTCAAGTATTCAGACGCGAGGCTTGTGTGTTATACGTTTCGAATTACTAGCTAACGGGCAAAGTAAGTAAATCTAGTTTAAGTAGGCGTAAGAAATCTAAAGACTAGACAGTGGATCATACAAGGAATGCCGCTCTATTAAATAGAATAAGACGATACATTTGCAAAACTTAAAGATTGTTTCCTACAGTTTCATCAAATCCCTATCTCAATACATGAAGGGGGTGGGAAAGCGCAGTGGTTATTGCGTTCCATTGCGGATCAAGAGGGCTGGGGTGCCAGTCAGCAACTTTGTCTGCAGTTTGACTATTCTTGTTCATGCAGTAAGGTTTGGGTGCATTGCTTCGCTTAATTTCAGCACAGTGCCACCCATGGTTCGCTAGTTCCTGCCGATGCTTGCAGGTTTAATCGCAATGCATAGCCACATTGTTTTTGCCGTTAAATACTCTTGAAAGCTACTTTTGAAACCCCAAGTCACCTTTTCTTAGACGTGTAGTGAAAGTATTGCAATTCGCTTGTGGAAAATGTAAAATGAGCTCATAGGTGATTTCTACTTCATTTAACATTGTATAATCTTTGTGTTGAGAATTCAGATAAGCTCTTATCTCAGAAATGATCTATGGATTTCGAAACAACAAGCCAGCTGTCAAAGTGTAAAAACGGAGTGACAAGTTATTAAACAGAATGACACCTGAGACACTAAAAGAAAGACCACTTTTGTGAAAAAATACATCATTAGACCGAGTGATTTTCATTCTAACAAAGACGGTGTAAACTTCGTGACATTTTATTGATACCGGTTATTGTTGTTCAGATGTTGCTTTGTTATATCAAAATACCGAGACTGGTAGTCAGAAATTTGGTTCCTTGTTTGTGATAGTGTCCTGTCTGCAAATAATGAGGACTATTGTATTACGAAAAAATTATGGAATTAAATGCAAAATACTTTTGAATAATTGTAATCTTACTAAATTCAGATTATCAGATTCAAGCTTCCTGCCGTTACTTATAAAGATTGTAGATCTCATACGGTCCGGTAAATCCAGCAGTCAAAGCTTTTGACTTTGGTTTGACCCCTTGTTGGGCTGAATTAGATTGCTTTTCACACTGCACGTCTCAGGGGAGCTACTTAAGATATGCATGTGTTTTAAACTACTCAGTTGATATCTGTAAACATTCTCCTTGTGAAATTACGATTTTCTGAGGAAAAGTTGAAGAAATTCGCATCTTTCCATGCCATATTACATCAATAACAAGTAAGTAATAATGTTCAGTCTTTAATGGAAGGGGATCTTTCTAATGTGCGAATGCACTTCGAATATGAATTCACAAGAAACATTTACCAGGGTATTTTTTCACGTTTGGTCTTCTTTTGGTCTTTTTGCGTCAACAATGTTTATGGTTACATTTTTGCGAAGTTAGAGAGTCAACATAAATACTACAAATGTAAAGAAAGAGGTTTTATTGTTAAATTATTGTATCTGTTTCCCAAAACTAAAGGTTATGATATAGGATTTGTTTCATCACTTGGCGTCTATCAATCATATACTTGTAATCGTATTTTTAGCGATTAAGACGATTATTTGTTCGCGAGTAACCCAACTGAATGGGGATAAGTCAATGGCGAATTTAAAGTTTGTAAAAATTTAGTCTGACAGCTTTTATTTTAATTTTAGCTGTGTGGGATCTGTAGTCGGCGTAACGTAAATTCAGATCTAAAATTATTATTGAGCTTTGATATGTTGTCAAGTATGTTAAAAGTACTAAGGCGTCACTACCAGAGTTTAAAAAAATATTTATACAACATATTAAATGCATCATTATCGATCATCAATCATAAATTCTTAATTGGAAATTCACAAAACACAGGTATCGTGATCCGCCACCTGAACATTTCAATTGAATATAAAAGGGAAGTAGATACACTTACGATGCATTTATCTAGGAAATATTTTCTCATTATGGTTGACATTGCTAAACGGTTTAAAAATTATATTTCACTCGTACAAGTCAGGCAAGCATCAAATAAAGGTTGGACTACTTACTATTTGAACAATTTCAAGGTCATCAGTGCGGTGCATCTCCCAAGAATATGCTTGGTGTAATATTCCATTATGTTTAAGCTAAATTTGCAGTCAGCATAATATTTAAGTTAAAGATACGATTTTATAGAGAATGTTAAAAACGTAAATCCAGCCTGAAAAGTATATGCCTCAACTAACATCCAAGAAGTTAAGATGTCGAATAATTCATCTACAAATACGACTGCTGAACGTAATTATCAATGAAGGAAGACGAGAGTAATAATAAATGTAAATCATATGAAAATGAGTTTGAACCTTTCAAAGAATCACAACGTTTTCCGTAAATTGTATCTCACCAAGGACCCGATCGTAGCGTTTATTTTTTCTGATGTCAAAATGAACAATATCAAATAAGCTGCTAATTCAAATGTTAGCAATTCACTCGGTCTAGGTTAATGATAACAAATTTCAATAAACGTTATGTACTGTAAAAATACTTAATTATTAATTATTATATATTGGCACTTGCTGAACTTGAATATAACTTGTTATTTTTCCAAATACGTCAACATATTACTTGAAAATTGGAAATGTGATAGGTTAGATCAGTACACAAATGTAATGTCGTATGATATATTTTCGGAACTTTTGTTATAAATCTCAAGTTAAAGCAGCTAACTCCTCTCAATATTAGCTTGATTTGCTTTGTGAAGGAATTGACCTTAAGAAAGGTTGAACTTGGCAAACGGAACGAGACACTCGGGAAGAACACACTAATTCTTTAACCAATTTGCGTCACACTGCCATGGGAATATGAGTGTTTACAATTTCAAAATTGTTTCATTGTTCAATTGTAATGATGGGTAAACCTGTTCTTGTTTATGCAACTTCAGTGTGGAATATTCCATCTAGAACTTTTATATAGAAAGTTCCCTCCTTGCCATGTACAGTTCACTGTTTGGATGTCATTTTGGAATTGGAAATATTTGGAAGCCAAGTTATTCATATAACGACCAGCTATTGGAAAGCATGATTCACTCATTTAGTTTCCTGGTTTCTCTTTGACTCTGCAGTCATTCTGCTGCGCCGTTGTTGGGACACATTTTCATTATATGGATTCATCTAGGAATCCAGGCAACTGACCTTTTGACCAAAAACTTTGTTGAATATATGTTTTGCTAGCTTATTCATCTTTTTCACTCATTGAATATTGCTTTAGCTATTTGTCTAAGTTTATATTGTAACTTTAAACTTTTTGTTTTTAAATGAAATTGTTATAAATATGTTAACTTGTTTGTCATATTTTGACGACCTATTTAAAAAGTAACAACCGTTGCGTATTGGAGGTCATTAGCGTTTTTTGATTTTTTGCAAAAAGGTATTTGGTCATAAGAAGAACGTAAATTGGTAATGGACTCAATTTTAGTAGATCATATCTTCTTTAAAGTTCAAGAATTGTTTGACCAAGTCATCCAATCAATGAAAAGCAATAGTTCCAACATTTTGATGAATGTATGAATTTAATTCAGCAGAATAAACATATAAACATATGCATATAAAACAGTTCTTTGTGTTTTTATCTGTAAACATAATACAGCAGTTGTTATCTTTTACATATAAAATGGAGAATACATACATCGATTGTTCAACTTGCGTGGCAAATGGTTCCAGTTATTCGGTTTAACAGAGAAGCAAACACTGGGTAACCTCCTGTCTGGTCAGTTGAATTGATACATTACATAGCTAATTCGTGCTAGAGACGGTTGACTAGTTATTTATAGTTCCTTTATGTACAAGCCTTTCATACTATATCTGAATGTATGAAAGCAAAATACGATACACAGCCTGTATAGTCATAATGATTACGTCACCTCTGATATCATTAATTTAATCAAATTTGCTGGAATCCATGTTTGAATCCATGAATTGGTATCAAAATACTTTAGAGCTTTTAATGGATTTTGTGACAATGTTTGTTTTAAAACAAACTTATTGAGCTTATGTATCTTTTCTATCAGATTTTGGCAATTTATGAACACAAATCAATCTTGATAGAACATATCACTATATCTACGTAGAAAAATGTTTGAATAAAATCCTTTGATAGGTACGACTAAGACACCCTGTGTGAACAAAAACGTATCAAATAGCCGTCTCTTTTTGGCACGAATAAGGATTTTATCACATTACAGTAAATATTCTACTTGTGTGGCAAATTAATCAAGTAATCTAGTTTAACAGGGTGGCAAAGACTCTAGAATCACTGTCTAGTCGTGTGATTTGATACACTACTTTGCCGAGATGATGTTTGCTAGTTAAATAGAACTCATCACATTAAGTAGTCTCTTGCGACCTTGGATATTAAATACCTGAATCAATGACATGGCATAAACCAGTTAGTGAAAAATATACTCCGAGGTTTCAATGTAGACATGAGTAACCACTCAGTTGAACTATATTAGATAGATAATTAAGCATTCACGGTATTTAATCTTCATTTGAATTTTGTATTGGATTCATGTTGAATACGAAATGTATTATTTCTTATAAATCATTAAACATTTCACATATTGTATTGATTTTTTAGATCAATGGTGGTTAATTTCAAACCAGTGTCATAATTAAACTGACAATTCCACATTTCATTGATTGTCAAAGTTATAAAACAAATCGATATCCTTTAGGAAACTTGCTATTATGGTAGTTTACTTATCATATCACAAACCATTTGTCACAGGGGATTGTCAGTCACATCTACAAAAGGTGTTTTCTATCTTTTTTCTGAAAAGCATGTATATTAACACACATCCCTACAAGTTTGATTAATGTTCATTTATAAGCTACTGGTGAACGCTTATCAGAGACATCACCAAATAATCTTGGATTGCGCACAAGATAATGAATTGTTTAATAATCCTTTCGCAATGGTGTCCGGTGTGTTCATGGAACAAGTTGAATAATTTGCGTTAGTATAACAGTTGCAGTTTGTGGGGTGGGGATATATCTGATAAGCAAACATCAAAGGTGAGAAACCATAACACAAGCTACGTTAGGTACTTGAACAAATAATACAGATGCGTTTCTCACATCAGTATTTTAGTGATAACCTTCAGTATTGACTGCCATTACTGTGATAAGTTTACATCATTGATAGACCGAGAAGACTGCCGAAGTAATTGTTATTTAATCACATTTTTGTTCAACAATAGCGCTATCTATCAATTACGGTGTTCAGTATAGTAAGTAAGTAGTCTGGGATCTTCCTATTTGCTCATCCATCATAAGTGTTTGTAAATGATGCATGTGTCTAGAAGACAAAGCAGCTGCTGATTGGTCTGTAAATTAGAGAAACAGTATTCATAACCGTCATGAGAGAACAACTTTCGTAAGGAAGCATTGGTCAATACATACAATGTAATTGAACTGAAATCAACAAATTAGGTACATCTAGATGTCCAGATGGATTTATTTTCAGAAGAATGTAAGGTTTTTTATTTTGATGTAACAGTAAATAGTTGTATAATCTAAAATAATGTTACATTTAATTTGCAATGTTTTTGTTTATTGAATTTTATTGTGTCAAAAAGTTGCTTCTCTTTTACTTAATAAACAGGCATAGATTTTCTAATAATACTCTAAAAAGCTCTTTTAAACATGAAACACAAACGATATTTTCAGATAAAATTTTAAATTTTATGTTTTCCTTTAGGTTTTAGCTGACATTTTTGCCATATTTGAAAGACAAAATGGTCAATAGTTATTTAATTATAGTGTTATGTATTTTGTTCATTGCTTTTTACAAACTAGGCGGACATTAACAAATAATAGCTGTGGACAACTGTTCGATATTGCATAACAATTATTTTTGTTTATATACTTCAAATTTGGATAGGTTCTCTTCTGTGTAAAGCTGATTTCTAAACAACGTTTTCCGTTATCTATCTAAGTAGTAACGATTCTCTGCACGTTTAGTTGTGTGTCATAGTAAAAAATCATAAACTTTATACGTTTGTATTTTTGTTGTCAATCAATGATGGTTATTCATTGCATCCCAGTTAATTTATTGATGATGTTTTATAACAAGTCCATATAATCTTTTTTTGGGAAACGTAATCTTAAGGTAACAAGTCGTGTTTGCTGCTTATATTACCAGCCAATACTCACTGATAACAAAGGATTGTAAGTGTTTTTTTCTACAAATGGTGTCTAGTTTATGTTTGGGGATGGTGAGCACTAGACCTACACCATTTGCTTTAGATTTTGACTGCATGTTGGGAGATATATTGTTATTTTAAACGAGGTGAAGTCAACCGTTTGAGTGGTGAATTCGATTGGAAACTTATTGTTTTTGTAAGAGAGATTATGAAAATGAACATCATACAGGTTCACCTTTGAAATGCTGCTTTCTTAACAAGGTCTTCCTTTAACGTTTCTTGAAATAGCTTCATGTAGCTTTTGCTGTACGTAGCAATAAGCAACGTTATTTGTTATATTTTCATATATATTTGTAAACATCTCATGCAGCAGTATTCATTTGCAATTTTGCATGTAAGTTATCTCGTTTGGTCAAAACCAAGAATGAGACGCATAGGAATTCACGAAGGAATATTTTACACATAAACAGGTTTGCATCCTTAAGTCGTTGACGTCACTACGTTACTTGACTTAAGAACCTAAAATTCAATAACCTTTTCCTTGAACCACTTACTGACCTTGAGCAGACAATGAAGGAAACGTTCCCTGGTTTATTGCATTACCTTCGTGGTAGGTAATTTCGATACATCTAAAAAGGACCAAACATCATTAAACGATACCAAGAACAATGCAAATACTAATTTGTTCAACTACATTCTTGATTTACTTATTTAACCTATTTACTAATTCTTTACATCAGTATTTAATATCAATCACGTCTTGATTTACTTATTTAACCTATTTACTAATTCTTTACATAAGTATTTAATATCATGCACGTTTAATGTAACCACAGTGAAGAACTAAACTGATAACACATTCATCCAAATACGTATGTCGTCATTATTTGCAATCATAAAGTTCAAACCGCCATATGCAATGGTCACGTTAATGAAGTTTTCTTAATCAACCGTGTCATTCGTGAATAATTACGTCTTGGTGACTTGTACAGACAAAAATTCGTGGAACCATACGCATTTTTTTATTAATGAACAAAAGAGAAGCTGATGAGGAAAAATCCCAGATCATGTCAATAGTGTAGGATGACTGATGATTCTATTAATTATTCATAATAGTCTTTAGTTACTAAATAAAGACAGCAAACATTACTCAGAAGAAGAAATGATGAAAAATTATATGCACTTAATATTTAAATCAACTGTGTTTATTTTACGTAATTTGTGTGCCCTTATCTATGTTTAATTGTTTTATGTATTAGTTGATAGAATCATATATATGGTATAAGCTTATATAGTTATCGTCCTTCAACCCTCATCGCTTGTAACTTATGTCTTTGGGTCAAATAAAAAATTGAAGAATTGAAATTAAGAGGAATTCATGCAGGAAAAGTAGCAAGAAAAAAGAGATTTGAATCAATACTGTCAACACACGTCACTATATTGCTTGACTTAAGTAGTTTCAATTAAAAACAATTATACACTAAATCGTGCGCTGAAGTTGAGGCCCATTCTCTCCCAAAAGAGGTAGCTCCGTCATTAATTCCTATACAACCTCTGGCTTAATACGAATGTTTCTCGGGCTTCCGGCAGTTTCCCCTACCGGCGATATATTGCAACTTAAAGTTCCTGCCAATATTTAAGCCAATGAAAACACCGAATGGATGAATAACATAGTTGTAGTCAAATGGGCCTATGCAATGATGCAGTCGCAAAATGAGGCGTATGTGTTCTGTAAAGACGACTCAAAGTGCAATGTGCATATTCGAATAAAGTTAAGCTTTTTCAAAGCTTCCCGGAATAACTTGATTTGAATGATAACTTTTGAAACGGCGTCGCTGATTGCAAACCTAACTTGATTGCATCCAATCAGCATTATACATTTCGTGCCCGAGAAAGGTTCGTATTGAGACAGAGGTTGTATAGGAATCAATGACGGTGCTACCTCTGTTGGGAGAGAATGGTTGAGGCCCTGCAAACAGGTTTATTAGGGTACCCTTCTAGTATGTAATGCTGATATATGTATGTACATGTAGGGTTTCAATAATAAATAAAACCAAACTTTGATTTGATTTTATATTTATATTAGTTATGGTATTTTCGGTATTGTATGCATTGTCTTTAGTGATTTTAACGTATAATATGAACAGGGTGTATGCTTTCATGCTATGATCAACCTAATGACTGTGCCTGAACAATAAATGATGAAAAAGAGATTCATAAAAATCCAATAAATTCCTTATCTACCAACACACAATTTACGGTTCACATGTTCAAATTATTTTGCTTTTGTTAGGAAACATGTTATTTTGCTCAGAAATCGTCTTCAGTCGGATTCATTATTAGACATATTAGTCTCTGTTAGCGTGGGCGCCGTGTGTGTATCCTCTTCAAAACATGTGTACATGTTTTTACATGTTTTCCTCCAAAAGAAAACATTTGCAATTAAAAATTCTTGCTTTACGGAGACATCCGCGTGACACAATAACTTATCGTTTTGAGGACGTTTGTGTGTCTCCGTGACCGGAAGAGCTACCTCAGAGAGATCATTAATGTTCCAAGAAGATGCAAACGAGCTTCGAAAGGCAAACGATAGAGTCCAGACGTATATGAATTCGCTCTCCCTTCTTTCTTAATACCTGTCTCTTTCAAGCTCAAACCCTCGTATCGCTAGCTATATAACCAACCTATGAGACGACAACAGTGGCACAGCCCTTATGGAAAAAATCCGTTGACTTCATGCAAGTAGCTTCAAACTTTTCATAGGTTAGTTAAGAGTCCATCAAGTCCATCAATACCATTCAAAACCTTAAAATTGATGTAACCACCATTATTTAAATATTCACATTTGTACCAAATGACGGGTTATGATTTAACCAAAGGAAATAATAATAATATCTGCACTGCTTAGTTCATTTCTTTGCGCTAAGCTGTTTCAACAAAATGCAAGTAACTAACTTGAAATGCCAATGCATGTTTAAATTACATGATACTTTCGGTAGCTTTTTCGGACCACTTCCAGCATATCAATCAATCAATGTTTATTCATGAATTAGGCCATTCAGCCCATATTACAGAAGTACAATCAATAAAATATATAAGGTCAACAGTAAAATATTTCATACTGTATGTTACACTCTGGTCATTAAGCTTTATAAATCGTTTATACAAACATGTAAACATTCTTTTGATGATGGTTATACATTTTGTTCTATCCATTGTTTTCTAAGTAAGGAGCTAACAAATATAAATGTGCCAAGTTTCCAAGCTTGTTTTTTTATTTTTGCACATTTTCCAATTACAGAAATGTTCAGATATTCATAATCATTGAGATATTTTGTTCTATAGATATTATATAATGGGCAGCTGAGTATAAAGTGATTTTCGCTTTCTATCACACTATCAACATATTTTATCTACAAATAGTTTTAGTTACTAAATTATAGGAGAAATGCAATTGGGTTTGGGAAATATGCACATTTTTCAATCTGAAACTATTTTCTATGAAATAGATATCTTCTTTTATACTTATATCCCGTTTATGTTTGTAAGTTTTATCGAATGTCCATATATTGACAAGAAGAAAGTGTAATCGAAAAACAAAGTGTAATCGAAAAACAAATGTAGCATGATTGATACCATCCAACTTGAAGAAGACATGAAGTCTGCAAGTAAACTTGATTTGGTGTAAATTACAATTTAAAGCAACTGGAACTTTTTCTGACATGCCATCCATCTGTTGAATAGAGTGAGCACATACTCCGAAGCTCACGTTATTCATATTGATAAAAGAAAACTTAATGCATGCGATTTCGTGTGATAGCAGTGATTTTTTTTAACATATACGATTGTCAGTCACGTAAAAATTTCTTGTTTTAGGCGATTGATGTTAAAATCGAGTTGTGTCTAAACATTTAGGCGGTAATGTTGTGCTTGTTCTAGGTCTAACTGTTTCCTTGATACAAAATGTCAAGTAACCATGTTTACCCAATGTGGTTTGTAAAACTACGAAGGAATTGGATAATGTGCGTTACCAATTAATGAACAGGGTTGAATTCACAGTCAACATATAATGTTAAAACGTTGTTTTAAGTCATAAGGAAAGCTATGCCATTGACAAAAATATTTTGTTGACAGTGTCAACAATTATGATGCTTTTCTTTTAACCATTGGAAGTTGATGGGTGTAATTCTTAAAAATCCCTCTTATTATAGACCTTTATAGTCATTACAGGAAATGCTCCATAGACATGCATAAATATCAATACATTTAATTTGAAATATGGACGACACTTTAAGCTATTAGTTAAATTACGACAGTAAGTGTATGGCTAATACATATAGGAAATTATTTACTTAATGGAGAGGGTTTATTTAATCATAAAGAATCATGCTGTTATATGATATGATATGATATTATATAAACTATTGTAATACTTAACATGTTCATTTAACATTCATCATGCTAAATCAGCGTAAATGAATCCGCTCTCGCTCCTTCCTAATACCCTGATCTCTTTCGATCGTATGCCTTGCGGCTTGATATTCGCGGCTATGCTCACCTGTTCTTTTTTTCAGCCAATGATCATTAATGTTCCATGAAGATGCAAACGAGCTTCGAAAGGCAAACTATAGAGTCCAGACCTATATGAATCCGCTCCCGCTTCTTTCTTAATACCTGTCTCTTTCAAGCTCAAACCCTCGTATCGCTAGCTATATAACCAACTTATGAGACGGCAACTTATGGTGTTTTACGTGAAAAATATCATTACACTATGAGGTTGATTTCCATTCTGGGAATATCTTATCTAATAGTTTAATACGTTAAATAGTGTAACATATACAGGACGTGATTTGTTTTCATAGTAAAAGTCTAAAACTTCGATGCATATAAGCATGTAATTACTCATGCAATCGCACTAAAAGATAGTTTGCACAGTGAGTATATCAAGTCTTGTGTCAAATACTTGAAAGATTCCTTAAAAGTAATGTTTTTCCTCTTCGAAGTGAGGTATTGTACAAGCAACATAGATTACGAAAAAAATCCACAGATAGATTTTTGTTTATTCACTGTACTAGAAACGACTAGTAATAGGTCAGAATCGATAGGTATAACAAAACAAACAAGATATGATTCCTTCTTGACCACACATATTCTGTTTTGAAAATTATTCTTCGCAAGTGATCTGTCCGTTCCCTCTTTGTTGGATGATTTTAATTTACGCATTGGTTTAAAAGATTCAGGAAAAGTTCGTGAAAACCCCTGTGTCTTTTGTTAACGCATTAACGTTCTTTTTTAAAATGTTGGCATGATTTACATTTTTTGTTTAGAGTTTTAGTGCTATACTCCTTTACCTTATGAACATTTAGCTGGGTTTTTCTCTAAAAATGTCAAATAGCCATTCCATACATTCCATTTACGTAAAAGAATACAATGCCAAATTAGCAATGAGGATTTCTAAAGCCATTATTTATCCTTTACCACAGACATAAAAACGGTCTCGGGGGCGCCATAGTGTCGGAAGATCAGTTTATTAACGCTGATTGGTGTGAACTTTCTTTGATCGTTTTCTGTGTCAAACAAATTTTTCCAACATTTTACTTTAGTATTTAGTATCTTAACAAAAATTTGGCATTCGTTGAACGAGGAATGTCATTGAAAAAAGGACACACTTTAGATGATTGTATATGGATAAATCCTTATTTATCACCGAATTGGTTCTTCATAAAATGTTTTATATCAATGTGTTATTACACATGTGTGTCATACGGGTTCCACCTGAATTGATTGGTACATGGTGAACTTAGACAGAGAACTGGAAAACCATTAAACGAACGTGTTGCTATTCGTTCATAAATCTTCATTATGAGGTAATTTAGTGAATTGTGACTACCACAAGCATTATAATTATTTCATTTAATGATGACACAATACAAAAAAGAGATATATAAATTGTTTGCACTTGTGTAACGTTCACAAAAATAAGGTATCTCGAAAGCAACACACACAAAAAACTGAGACTGCACACTCTGTGTCGATGTATAGTAATCAGTGAGTCACTTGATTACAATTGATTGTAGTTTGTAGGGTACAAAGACAACTTATTACTCACTTAAAAGTAATTGGCAAAAATGAAATGCACTTCAACAGTAATATTTACGTGTATTTAATTCAGGCCTTAAACGTAAATATAAACATATATTGACAAAGAAGAGACTGGTTTCATCGCACTGCCCTTAATGAATAATAAACGTTCGTATTGACCATAAACATGTAATTATTAAGCGTAATATTATTAACCCTGAAGATGTGACATGGTGGAATATTCACTCATTGTATCTTTTCCATAAGCACGACAACAAGTTTTATGGAAAGACAATAAACCACCAGTTGGTAATAAATAAACACGTGCATCAGTTTTAGTTCCCATGAAGTCAATTTGGTTTTCGAATCCCGTCAGTAGCCCGGCAACTTCTACATTAGTTGTCTACATTAGGGAACTGTTCTACACGCAGTTAACTTCGGCTGCAATACTAAAGTGATTTTCTGTGTAACCTAGTGCAGAAAAATAATGAACTAATCATAATGAGTTTGCATAAAGGCAAAGTGGAATAGAATCACCTGACCAAGGTAGCATTTACACCACATATCAAAAGTCATTTCTAATTTTGGAATAATACCCTAAATAACTAAGATGCAAGACGTTTTATTGGTTTTATGTCATTTAAGTGCAAGACAGGAATCTCAATCACGAAAGAGCATGTCTTTCTGAAACAAACAAAAAAAAAAAAAAAAAATCCTACTTAAAAGAACAGAAGTACCATGTCAATCAGTTCTTCTTTCAGTTTATGGTAGGAATATGAGATTCAATAAAAATAGGTTTCCTGTCAGGAGTACTTTCTGTACTATGATCAAGATCACTGTTTACTGCAAAGGTGTTCAAGCCCTCGGTTGAGGAAACTGCAGTTGAAAGTGCAGGGTCTGCTGTACTTTAGATACATTATAATTGTGCGTTTAAAATCTGATCTGATGGTATATAGAGAAACGATGGATTGGAATTGGCAACCTGTGGGGTCAAAAACCTGGCCTGTTACGTCTTAGATCCAAAGGTTCTTGAAGGTTGAGTCATATACCCAAAGCTTCTTAGTTGATATCGAAATCCTACGCTGCTTTGTTGAGACATCGATTTGAAACCGTTAGGTCGCGTATTAACTATGCTATTCGTACCATCTTTAGTACTCTCTTTTGGTAGTCCAATGCAAGCTGCAGCGACTCATGCAAATAATCAACTTCTTAATTCAGGAACATGTTCCTTATCACAGAGGCCAGATAATCTTCTTACACTTGACACTCCTGAAATATTTCTTATCTTTTCCCTTCGAGTAAACTTCGTCGCACCAGGTATTAATATAGGATGAACGTTATATCAATTCATAATTAACAATAACGTTTGTTATATTTTATGACGGTAAGAATATTCACATATACATGAACATTACATGCCACAAGGGTAATGCAATAAACATAAAATCTTCCCCCTTCAGGGCTATAACGTCAACAAGTGGTTCAGTGAATAGTTTATTGAATTTCAGCTGTTTAAGTCAAGTATCATAGTGACGTGAGCCGACTGTAATCGATTCAAAGCATTTCTGAATGAATTTTTGTCGATCACATTATCGATTTGACCGTCACAGTAAAGATAATGGAACATGAGTTGCATTACCACATCATATTTATACCTCAAGTTCATATTCATTCCATCATGTCTCATTTTGTTTAATCAATAATAAAAGCCGAATAATATCAAAGCTCTTCCTTGCATATTGGCACACTTGATGGTTGATATCAAGATTTCTTCATTAAGCTTTGATAAAGATGGTATTTATATATTTTTTATCATATAATAACCACCTTTATACGTGAAAATAAATGAAACCACACCAAATCCATAATGATGAGATACTGATACGTTTTTTAATGCAATTGTACACTAAGGTCATTTGTAAGGTATATAGGGAGATGACAGCTCGCTGATAACATGAAACCATACATCATAATGAATACTTATATAAAAATCAATGAGTAAATTAATTGCAGCCACCTGCCTGGAAAACAGGAGCAACAAATACATATTGTAATCTGGAAAACAGTTGAAACAGTTGAGTGGGATTTCATGATTCTATCTCTAATATAATATCGAAATCACATGCCACGAAGGTAATGCAATAAACAAGGGACGTTTCCTTATTGGGCTTCCCAATGTCAGTAAATGGTTCATTGAATAGTTTATTGAATTTGAGCTATTAAGTCAAGTAATGATGTGACGTCAGCGGACTTAAATATCCTTACCTCTTATGTGTAAAGTATTTCTTTAGTTTGACACGACGAGATACCTTTCAAGCAAAATAGAAAATGGAAACGCTATAAGAGCTGTTCACCAACATGTAACATAATATCAACTGATAAGCAGCACATAAGAATTATTCTCCAATAAACAGCTCTTTTGCGAACAGATTAATGAATTACGTTTTTAATTCCCCTAGTTTTTAAGGACAATTGTACAAAATCTTTAACATTTATTGATATAAGTAACGGGTCGATAATTTGCTATATAGACTTTCAACTATCGAAATAAGATCAGCAAGCAATTTAACATAAAATCAAAACATCTTTACAAGGTGATCTGAAGGACTGTGTCATTGTAAACAGGGCTTTGTAAAGTTTTGTATTTGAAAAGTCAGACCGTGTTATGAAGTATATTATGTAGATATTTGGCAAAATTAAAAATAAAATGTCATGGCTTTAGAAAGTTGTTCAATATAGCGTGACATCAACATCAACAATAATTATAATGACCATCGGACGAGAAATCAGTACAAATGATTTCAGCTATCTAGGGCATAGCCATAAGTCACCAAATCGTAAAGATATTTATTTAAAATGTATTTTTATTAATTTAAACTATCAGATGATCAAGAAGTTTTAGTTTTGCATTATTGACCTAAGTGTTGAATAAAACCCTGCAAAATGCGCTCCTGTACTACGATGGGCGTAATCCGTTTTTGTGAGGCTTTATTCGACTCGTGGTAAGCTAGCATAACATGCATAAAAGCCACCCTGAAAAACACAATTGTATGCAATATAAAATTAATCACAACATTGTATAAACATTTATAACTCATCAAAACATCATTACACAATATATTATAAGATGAAATAAAATAATGCCACATAGAAACAGGTGCTTCATATGGCACATACTAATCAGGAAGAGGTAATTCATGATGAGCTTAATTCCAAATACATATTGTGAAATACAAACATTCACGCTCATGATATTAACATCAACTCATCATCACTTTGCGAGAACTATTATCGACCACATGAACATTACATTATACCATTAAAAGCATAATCGAAAATAAATACTATACATGTAAATACAAAATATTCGAATAGTATACCGTGATTGTGGTTACAGGTTGCTTAGTCCATAACCACGTTTCGGTCATCAAGATGTCTTAAATATAACAATAGAACCATATTGTATTCACATATGTAAAATGCTAAACTACTTTCTCAACTCAACTCAATACATACTCGCTCAGAATACATAGAGAATACACAGAGAAGAAAGAAACATAAGAGTACTGTAGCTTAAACTTTTATAAATGAATTAGATTAACTACTTTTGAAGTAATTCAAAATGGCGGCTGTACCATGACGATTAATACAAAGTTTAGTTATACAAAATATATATGATTTTTGTATTTGAATAGAAATACTTTACACTATCCTAGAGGCTACATGTAAAATGATGAATACAATGATTACTAACCTTATTAAAATCTATTCTAGAGAACATTCGTCAGTCTGTTATGTAATCTTGCTGTGCAATATAGAAGAACACTGACTGATTCAAATCAGCCAATAAGAGGACAGATTTACTTTTTTGACAGAAATAGACTGTAGCACAATGACAACCCAAACTCCCTTCTTAAAACATATGGACAGACCCATTGCATACGCAAACATAACCTATGTTTACAACTTCCCGAGCACCTGGAAACTTATAACTTGAAACTAAGAATATATCAATAAAAACAGAAGGACTGGAAATGAATTACAACTTACCTATAAATATACATTTGTACATATATTCAACTGGCTGTCACATGAGTATCATCTTTAAGTATGTGATAGGAATATATATTTTTCTTTTACCTCTCCAAAAGTCGCAGCTTTTGGATGATGCGACTTTTGGATGAAAGATGCTTGAATAAGAGGATCTTCCTACTGAACACCATTTATATAAATGTGAAGTATTGAAACACACTTTTGTTAAACAGCTTTAAAAGCTATAGTTACAAAATTTCATACTTCTTTCGCTTATAACTTTGACAAAATAAATATGTTTTCAAAGTTGTTGTCACTGTTACCGTTATAATCAGACACATAGTCACCAAAACGTCAAGTCTATCACACCATGAATTGATCATGTATTGATAAGTCACCGCTCAATGTTCTAAGGAGCTCAGGATATAAAAGAGTGTTGGCCACATTGTTGCCTTTACTAGGAGCCGCTAGAATCTGGTGTTCATATCTCAATTTGTCAAGCTAGTAGTACAAAATATCTATCTCTCATTTGCCCTTCACGTTCTCGATGACAATGAGTAAATAATAACGTGATAGGTAAAGATTCGTGTATATAAACAGATGGTTCAGTTCGATTCAATTAGGTAAAATGCATTATCTGTGTGGACCGAATTATGAGGTGAGGTGAGGCGAGTTGCATTTGGTGTTTCAAGATTATTTCACTTATATCGCGACTGCTAGTATCATTGCAGGGAGAAAGCCCGCAAGACCATTATGGCTATGCATTGCGACTAAACCAGCGAGCATCGACTGGAACTATCGAACCATAGGTGGTACTGCGCTGAATTTCAGTGTAGCATTGCATCCAAACCTGACTGCGTGTAGAACAGTTCTCTACTGCAGACAAAGTTGCCAAGCCCCTGGCGGGATTTGAACCACGGACCTCCTGAACCGAATTATCATAAGAAGCCAGTTGCCACATGCTATTTAGACGGTTAACAATCCTGTTTTCTCAATGTACAGCTGTTTTAGTCACTAGACTCATGGATCATTAACAATGGTTTATGATTGATGAGAGTTACAAATGATCTCAGACGAGTTAATTATGGAGCACAACAATGCGGTGATCGATTGCCTTTTTGTTAAACAGACTGATAAGAACATTGTGTTGATTCAGTCCCTGATTCATGATAGTGATAATTGTTTATGTTTTGATGTAAGATAACATTATGTATAATGTTTAATGTGTTTGGCACTGACATAAATGGCAGTAGGGGCGTTACCTTGTAACTAGATAATAGATAAGTGACATGAAAAAAACCCACCAAATATGATCTCAAACAGGTTTTTGTACAACCAAAATTGTATTGTATTGCAATGTATCGTCATTGATGAACTATCACGTTACTTTGAGTGAAAAATGAAATCAAACTGCATTTACATTTGCAACATTTCTGTGAACTGTGAAAATTCAATATCACCGAACTCATGAAAAATTATAAACCGAAACGCATTCTATTTGCAAAGTAGTTTTAAGAAAAACGTAGTCGTTAATTTTCATTGATGTTATGACTAGGAGTTAACTAGTAATCAATCAACTTTTTGACAATGTCAGTGATTGATAGCATCCATTACCATCCCTCTTCCCATAATTATGAATATTTTCCATAATTACAGTTAAAAACGTTATATCGATAACGCATGTTTGATTCTATGTATGGTGATTATTGGATCAATTAAAAAAATGTTATTAAATGAATCCCTCATCCTGCTGATCATGAATCCGCTCTCGTTCCTTCTCAATACCCTGATCTCTTCTAAGCCAAAACCCTCGTATCGCTAGCTATCTAATGAGCCAATGAGACGATTCGCATTCAGCAACGGATGGATGGATGGAAAAATCCGTAGAGTTCAAGCTAATAGCTTCAATCTCCTTAATCAACGACATTTCATTGGCTGAAAAAATAATAGGTGAGCATAACCACGAATATCAAGCCGCTAGGATTACAAGGGATTTAGCCCGAAAGAGGTCAGGGTATTAGGCAGGAGCGAGAGCGGATTCATAAACTCTTATTTAGCAGTATGCCAATCCCCATGCACGCTACAATTGAAAAATGTCGACACGATCTCAGACATGTATCCATATAACTCTGTTCGTATATCAGACATGTAATAATAAATAATATTAAAAAATTGAGCTACTAGGGTGCTTTCAGACCGTTGTGGAGAGGTGAGCCCCTAATAGAGTGTGTTTGAGTCCCGCTGGAGTCGATATTTAAAAACTTTTATTCCCCGGGACAAGGTCGATTTTAATCAGACTTGATAATCTTAACCGAATTATGAAAAAATAAACAATTTTTAAGCCCGTTACATTGTTATTTTACTGTTAAGAAGTTATTTTTCCAAAATCAACATCAAATTGAATGTAATTGTTATCAATTTACCTGGTTCCGTATAGTAGCTCCGATTGATTGATATGCTCGTGCTGATGCAAATGTCATCATGTGAGATTCCTCTATTAAAGTCACGTAGTGATTAACTGGCTATTGAACCTACACGGGAACCTGTCATGTTATTGACATAAGAACAACACGGTTATTGGAAATTAACGATCGTGATTAATGATTGTCAATTTTGTATCGGAAACATTGATTGATTATTAGCAAGAGTAGCATTAACTGTACATTATTATAAAATTTCGGGGTTTTTTGTACCTCACCTAAATGATTTAAATTCGAATTCATTATCGATTGATAGTAAACTATAAGATCTCGAATTATGGCTTTGTAAATAGAAAATTAAGCTGAAATTGATATGCTATGTAACTTTCTGTTATCAATATTTTAAGTTTGACGTTGCCGTTCAGATAGAAGCCAGACCTCATTTAAGTCGTTCTAACAACTGGTGCCTTTCTTTCACTTTGCCTCTCATACTATCTGTTCCGTCAACATTACCATTCATTTTTTCCCTCATCCTCCACTCTCTTTTGGATAATATTCATCTACGTTTTGAATGATTAAAAGGTGGTATATTTGCCATTTATTAACCTCGAGTGACGTCACCCTATTGTTCTTGCAGGACAACCTTTTCGATATTTCCCTAGGCCTCAAACCTAATGTATTCAATCGTGCTCATTTTCGGCATTTTCGAAATAATGCCCCTCTACCCGGGCAATTATCTTTATAATACCGTCTGTCCCGAAAAAGTATCTTGACAGTAACCTTTACGCATTCCTCTTCGATTAAGGTGAGACCGTTGTTTTTCCATTAAAGTAAAAAAGTTTACTCATTATCAATAAAAGAAACATGAGCGACTTTATATATATGTAACTATATCTGATCTATCAACATCCGTCTCTACTTTTCTTTTCATACACCGTTAAGATTATGAGAAGTGCAAATGACAATCACAGAGCATTAACGTTGTCATGAAAACTCGAGTGATTGATCAGTTTTTGACTGAGCTAAAGTGTAGGTAAATTTTAGTTGCAGATGGTATTGCCTTTACTCTCAGAAGCTGCTAATTATCGGTCTATTCTAAAATGATTGATGTGGTGTTTGCCTTACTACCACATATACTTTCCTTTACACATTCCTTATTCTAATTATCGAACCATCCTCCATATTTTGAATAACTACAAAAACGTGTTGAGAAACACAAATAAAAACAGTTAATGTATAAAGCAAAAGGTCATCACAGATACGCCCAAATACTGTTACTATTGAGTATCCATTTATAATATCCAAAATAGAATACCTAGTTAACAAACTGATAATAACATATACATACATCTAAACGGTTTTCTCACTTCACAAGTAGTTTAACTGATGCCTACTATTCGCTTCTTTAGAATACGTACTTTATCAAACATCATATCAATGAAGTAACAATCACCCAATCTACATCAGGTTTCCTTTGAGGAATGTAGAATACGCAAGGAACATTTGGTACTCTAGAAGGACATTTTTAGACGGAAAACTTTACAATCGTTAGTTACTGCATATCAAACATAAAGTTGTCAATTTATAGTGCAAACAAAATAAAGTTTAAAAGTTTTTAAAGTATTGCCAATTGTAACGAAAAGCTGATATCATTGGAGTTTTGAAGACATCAATTACGACAAATAAACTTAATATTTGGATGAAAACATAAACTCTTGGACCGGCTGGATAGGTTATCCTCGCACTATAGAACTGTTATACACACAGTAAGGTTTGGGTGCAATGCTACACTGATTTTCAGCGCAGTACCACCCATGGTACATTTGTAGGCTTGTTTGCTCTCAGGTATCACCGCATTGGAGTTGCTGGCTTTCTCCCTGTGCCAATATTAGCAACCGCTATATGAGTGAAAGACTCTTCGAGACGGCGTGGGAGACCTAGTCACCCCACTATTATTACTATTATAGCTTTTGTTAGATTCCAAAATTATTTAAATCAGTTAAGATATAAATTTGTCGATTAAGCTAAGCAAATCAGTAATATGGAAACGGCAAATACAGTTAACTTATTTGACTTTTGTGATTGGTACAGCATACACAATTATTGATTAAAACCTTTACTCATAAGGTATAGGTTAATCTTGTCAGTCAATACTGTTGATACATGTTACTATTGCATGGTAATACAAATGTCACTCTGAAAAATTACTCGTTAAATGTCACGCAACAAATGCCTTACAAACGACACATCCTCCTCCTTCTCCGGCCCACCATCAGTAATGGTTTCTCCTAGTGTGCCATGATACAATTTATTTGCCAAACAGCTGTGAGTGTTTGTAAACATATCCTAAGAGGTATTAAAATATCTTGATTATTATGGTAGAATTCTGTCTCACGTTAGGTTAAATAGAACTGACGGTTTTTAAGTCTTGTCGCAATTGTTTCGTATTTTTGTGCACTTTACGTTGAAGGTAACCTTGGATTTTGAGGACACTTGATTGGAGGGCGAGGATTTGGAGCTTGATCAAGACCCATGTGGGCTTTATGTATTATTGATCTTGTATCCGCAGCAAAACGTTTAAATATACTAATCTATTCACATATCAAATTGTCAAGTCGTTAACGTTATTGTCTGTTTTTTCGAGTCTCGCTTGCTTGTTGTTCTTTGTACACACCCAAAACTAAGAATTTGCACTGAGTTCGTAATTAATTGTTCCCCTTTTAAATCCTAAACTCATGGGCGTCACTGGGTTCGATATTAATTTTTCCATGATAAAACTGCTCGAGAAAGAAAGCACCTATTGTAGATGTCACTGGGAACAATAGACGCTGTCATTCCCTCGTTATCAGTGACTTATAGTTTGTAATATCAGAACAGTACGTGTTGCTACCATAATAGCACGCGCCAAGAATGATAAGGATATGGATTTGTTATACAAAATCGTCAAACAATGACATCTAAAACTGTCATCAACAACCCTGAATAAATGGGAAAAATCAATGAAAAGCTAACAATTCTTCTTATGATTTTACATAAAGAAATGCAATATTTCCAATAAGGATGCAAAACACCATTAATTACGAAATTGTAACACTGTTGCTCCAACATCTATCTCATGTAGTTCAACCGAAATGTTTCTTATCACTTAATTGGGGCCTCTCAGTACATTAGAGACTTACCGATTATGCTTATTCATGGTTTCAGGTATTCAGAAACCCACGGTCTCAACAGACTACAGGGAAGTAATTGGTTCTATTTGTATAGCAAACAGTATCAAGTCGAAATGATGTATAAATTCAGAAGACTAGACAGTGATTATTTGCTATTTTATAAGCTATATTATTGAATTCTTTTACCACACAAGTAGCATGTTTTCTATAATATGATGATTTGTGTCATGCCTTGACAGCTAGGTAATGTCTTTGTTTACAATTGGTGTCTTAGTCGAGTGTGATAAGTATCCCATTTTAGGGGGCGTTTTTTCTACTGACCAACCTATGAATTCAAAATAACAAAATGCTGAACCAAAAATTCAAAGATTTGTAAATGAATATAAAATACTAAAACTTACAACGTATTAAGTCACTAATGAGAATTTAAAATTAAAAATACAATCAATATCACATTCTCTCCTAACAGAGGTAGCTCCGTCATAAATGTCTATACAACCTCTGTCTTAATACGAAGGTTTGTCGGGCTTCTTGCAGTTTCCCCTAGCGACACAATATTGCAACTTAAACTGCCTGGTAATATTTCAGCCAATGAAAACACCGAATGCATGAATAACATACATGTATTTGTTGTCACACAGGCCTATGTAATGATGCAGACGCAAAATGAAGAGCATGTGTTCTGTAAAGAAGAAGTGCAAGGTGCATATTCGAATAAAGTTTAGCTTTTGGAAAGTTTACGGAAATAATTGAGGCGATGTGAATGATAACTTATGAAACGGCGCCGCTGATTGCACAACTGATTGCGCAACCAATCAGCTGTCTACATTTCTAGATTAAAAAACCGTTGTATAGGAATTTATGACGAAGCTACCTCTGTTTGGAGAAAATGTCAATGATTTATTGAAAAGCCTTTAACTCTTTGGCCACAACTTGGTACATTGAAATTTCTCAAGAAATGTATTTAATTGCATATGCACAATTTCACCCACACAATTCAAGGCGTCACAACATCTATGAAACTACAGAATGAGTGTCACATGTAATTGAATTTCTAAGCCGTTTTACGAATTAAAGTGTTAGATTTCAAGGTGAAAAATTATCGACGCCAGAAGTTCCAAAAGCAGCTGTTAAATGAGTTATTTCTTCATTCGCATCTTACACTCAATTTAAAACGATTTTTGTTTAACCAGGCTGAACTTATAAGTTGACGGGAAAATAGTCATTCTTTTGAATAATGTGTATTTTAAAGTTAAAATACCACTAAGTTTTCTAATGTTAAAAGTGGACAATTAGCGCACTAAGTTAACTTATAACTTTAATTATTTTTAAAATTTCATTTTATTAATTTAAATTATTTCTTGTTACTCGTTAATGTACGAAGAACCTTTTCCACATGCTCGACTTATACGTGTACATGTATGTAGTTAACATTTGCAAAGGACCAAATGATCACAAAATAAGACCTTTTACATCTGTAAAGTTTTTCACTTGTTGACAAAGTAGCAAAAACGATAAATCAAATGGGCAGTTACTGATGGCGTAATAATTCACATCGACAGTTTCATTAACAGTGCAGAAGTAAGTTGTCTTAACCTGAGTTTACTGGCAGAAGTTTAGAAAATATATCACTCGTTATTACATTTCTGTACCGAACTAACCTTTCAGTTTGGCAAGACGGTTTCAATCCACATGTTAGAAGTAATATAAAAAGTGACAAGTGATATAAAAGTTTAGCTAGTGCTAATATATACCCATAAGTTAAGCTTGAAGTATAGTGAAACGAGATGTTACTTTTGGTCATTTGTTTTCAAAAAGCTTAACCGAATGACATATTAATCTGATGATAAAATTTGCTAAAACTGCTTAAATTGACATATTGTAATTGGACGTAATTCAATATATACATTCTCTGATTAACATTAACATGGCCTGTGTTTGTTTATCTCAGTCAATGTAACAAACGAGAGTGTACAGCAAGTAATCAGCTTTTTACCACCACACAAATGTCAGATTGTAGGAAGGAGGCAAAGTGGTTTGTCCTTGTGAAATAAATACTGAAGATTGCCATGGCGTCAGGAGGTCTTTTTGATAAACACGACAGAACGAATGCAGTAAAAATCAATTCTGGTAGAGGTAGGCACAAGACGACCATTTTGAGAAGTGACATACGACTGCTCCTTTGGCACGTCAGGAACCGTTCTGTTATGTCAATCAAATCAGTTAATGGCTGCTTCACAAAATGAAATATCAGGTGATTGCAGTCAGGATTCAAGCGACTCTAACTAACTAAAAGGAGTATGCATATAGAAATAAAATAGATTTAGCGTACATGGAAATGTGTTATCATGTCGGATGACTTCAGGTAAAACCTTAATGTACCAACGTCTGCGTACTTGTCCGACGTCCGCCATAATGACAGTAGTGGGTCACTGTGGATCAGTCCTGAGTGGGCATATCTTTAATAAATTGTTTATGCTTTTCTTACTACCGAGTTTTATGGTTCGACCCATAATTGTTTTCTTATCCTTTTAAATTTCTGTTGCCCTGATTTATCCTATTTTCAGGCAAATTTTCTGTTGGAGGTTTTTATATAGGTTACCCCAAGGTTGGCAGTTTGAAGAAGATACTAGATACACATGCCACATGCAACAACAGTTCCTTATTTATTTCGATTTTAGGAATATTAATAATATGAAAATTGAACATAATAAAGTACGTCGATGATACTTTGTCTAAAAAAGTGTAAGAGTTAAAAGAAGGAGAGGAATAATATAATAAATCTGTAAAGTTAAAAAAAATGAGACACGACCTTGTATACATGATGATAAAATGTCAGCTTCATATTTCTTCATAACTTGGCAACTTCAAAATACACTCATTTGACCTTTGTGATAAATCATTTACAAACACATTTACAAGTTCTGTTTTAAACGCTCTTAATTTACTACCAAATTCTTTTGTCAGTGATTAAATCTACTTTATTGGGGCAGAAGTCATAACATTTATCGTCAACACTATTTTCGTCAATCAATGAACTTGGGATAGTTTAATCATCAATAGTTATATTTTACAAGTGATTTCATTGATAATTATTATAGTATGATTGTAGAACTTTAACAGGTTTAACATTGGGAAGTTTTACTCTAAAACATTATATTCCACAAGTGAGTTTTTTCGTTTGAGAAAAAGCATATTCTCCTTATCATTTTGACATAAGACTTTGTACATTGTTCTTTCATCGAAATCTACATAATATAGGAATGCTCCTACATCTTTTATCTATCACACTTCCAAGGTTGACGTAAACATGCTGATGCGGATTGCAGCTTCTTCAATGTATTAACCAAACTGGGATCTAATTAATTCAAAATCAATAGACATCTTCGTTGTTGACATATATCATAAGCATATTATCGCAAATGATGTTTCAAAATAGTGATGAAAACATTCAAAAGATTTTAAATCACTTTTTTTTAACTACAAAACATCTTTTAACTGTTACTCTTTACATTACTCCAACTGACTTCAACCGACCTGACAGCAAAATGTTCAATAAGGCTTCAATGTGGAGAAATAACTACAATAATATAAATTGTATTTCTCTCTTATTGTGAAATTGATTCAAACATATTTGTAGTGAAAATAAGTTCATTGTTGATACTTGTTTTCAGCAATATATTTATCACATATACAGTGCGACTAAATTATCTGATGTACAACTAAATATCTGTAAATCATAATATTGAGTTTTAAGATTCAATTTTAATTGTTATCCATATACTTAGGCGGCTAAAGCAATGAAAATATATACACATGATATTGAACTATCTGAATAGGCTGAGGGCAACCGATGTAAGGTCATCCACCTGCGTGGTTTGTTTGACATTCAAAAATTAGGCTTAATCATGTACACAGTTAAATATTGGTGAATGTTAAAAAAACATACCTAAATGTAGCTCTGTTGCATAAAATCAATGAGGCTGCTTAACAAAATGGCCTGAAAGGGGGTGGGGGTGGTGATTTCTTACTAGGTAATCATTTCCCAATAAGCTTCATTAACGTATTTTGGGTCAACTCAATCTTTCGCTTAGTGCAAGATTTAACATATATATTTTCTCAAAAGTTAAAAGCAATAAGCATGTATGTCAAGTAAATAGATATCGATTCCTCTCACTTTTTCAACACGAAGATCGCCATTCAGCTATTTTTTATTTTGACGCGAGTAATTATATTATAAGATATTTTTAGCTGCAAATGTTGACAGGTTAAACAACACGTTCATGCTCCATATCAAAATCTTAATCTTATTAAACTATATACGGCGGTTAGATTTCAAAACCTGAATTCAAATAATCAGATAAGAATTTGAACTTTATTCCTCCTTAAATTTTTCAGGCATTAATGATAATAAACTCATTCCCTGTTTTTTTAATATGTTATCAAGAAGTTAATATGTTAACAACATCACATGCTTGCATTAGGTTTCCATATTAAGTATATTATTTTAAGTCCAATCAATTGCAACTTCAGCTTATATGCATTGTGTATAGTAGTAGTGAATCTTGTTTATGAATGTATTTCTCTGTCAAAAAGTAGCTGGCAACTCCGTTTTATTGATATATTTAACAAATCAATTCATTAATGATATATACATTATTTTCCATGTTTTCTGTTCAGTATTCATATTATCCCTCATTGTTAAAAATGTTATTGAACTTTTTCTCCGATTTTTCATACAAATAATTTGTCAGTCAGTTGAACAGCATGAGTCAGTATTCCTCGATAAAATTAAACTATCAATGAAGTTTGGTATATTTCATTTCTTATGATAAGAAAATGAGACATATAGTATATAGTATTGCAAATCAGAGTCAAATGTCATGTCTAATATAATGCAAAGACAAAAATATGTAAAATACACATCTGTTTATTGTTTTGATTTAATTTCCTAATATCTCGGCACTAAATGTTCGATCTGCTTTCAAAACAAATATTTAGGGGAAAACTATCTTCTAATATTAAATCACCTTGTTACGTTTCTGCAAATTAGGGACTGAAGTACACCAAAGACATACATACACATTATAATGACTAAAGGTGTCAGGTTTCTCCAGATCCCCCCACTTAGTAAAATTATCTAACATTTTGGATGCATCTTTATCAGTTAATTATTTACTTTATTACTCGCCCGTGTAAGATACCGCAGTGTAATATTTATACGGCGATATTAAACTAGTGTAATACCGCTACCCATATGACGTCATAATATTGTGTGGTTGTGACGTCACAATCTTGGCACCGACGTCTCAATGGCGGCTTAGAAATGCTTCGTACAGTACACTTTCGGTAATAATGCTTGATAACTGAGGTCAAGTAATAAACAGAATACTAAACTTCCTTCCATTTTATACTATTTTTATTAAACTCGTTAATGATTTGGTATCAAACTCGCTTTCGCTCGTTTTATACTTAATCATTAACTCGTTTAATAAAAATAGTATTAAATGGAAGGTCGTTTGGTATCCTCTATATACGTTAACGTACAGTCGACAGCTTGCTGTTATCAGTTAATTATTCACAATACGTAAACGTACAGTCGACAGCTTGCTGTTATCAGTTAATTACTCACTATACGTAAACGTACAGTCGACAGCTTGCTGTTATCGGAAAGCATTTATGATATCAATAAACTTGGTGGTTTTAAAACATTGAATCTAATGGACTGAAAATTAGAAAATCAATTTTAAAATAGAAATAACGTGAGATAAGCAATAAATGATCATAGACTTTGATAACGGCAATCCTTCTTAAACAAATCAATATTACATGCCACAAGGGTAATGTGATAAACCAGAGCAACTTCCCCCCTCCAGGGCTTCAACGTCAGCAAGTGGTTAGGTGAAGAGGTTATTGAATTTCAGCTTTCTAAGTTAAAAAATATAGTGACGTGAACTGACTGCATTCCATCTAACCTCTTTATGCTAAGTATTCGTGAATGAGTTTCTGTTGATGTCATCCTTAGCTTGACCCAAAATGATAAGATGCGTGCTATATCTTAAAGCAACACTGTCGTTTAAAACCTCATTCAAACAAAAAAATAATGCAGATATAGGAAGCAGTTTAAAACATCATGAGAACAGCATTCTTTTAAGACATGATTGATAATGTAATGATTAATTTTAAAATAGTAAAAATAAAAAGAAACGTTCATTATTCAATTTAACAGGTATTCATTCTGAAGGTAGTTCTCTCATGATTAACAATCGAGATTTTTCATGTTACAGGCCCTTCGTTTTTTTTTAATATATACTCATGCATCATTTACAAAGGCATATGATGGATGAGAGTATAAATGATTCCTAACGAGTTAAACATCAGTGTAATGATCGATTCTGATTTCGTTGAACAAATCTATTATGGCAGTGTTTTTATTTAGTCCCTGTCCTTATTTATAATCATCACACAAAATCAAGTTCATAAAAGGTATGTAAATATCCTTTTTTTCTGATGTAAACCATTAATAAGTAATGTTTTTGGTATTTTATCCGTACATGCATTGCAACTCCCCTTTTCTTTCACTAATCATAATTCTTCTTAACTACATAATTACGTAATTAAAAAAAGTCGAAAGGCAACATACAGTTTCTCAGTGAACCACCCAATGAAAATTTCAATGAATGATTGCATTGATTACTAACTCCTGTTCATGTTCAGTTCACATAATTCCGCTTCAAATGATTACAGTTTTAATAAACATTATATTTCATTAATGTTATAGCGAAAAGCAACATGCAGTTCATCAGTGAGTGGGTTAGTGAGTTATTTCTAGCGCCACTTTGCCAATATTTAAACCATTAGCGGCGTGCAGTTTCTCAGAGACGAGAGCTATTTTTGTATTTTGTTGTCAAAATTATTTTTGTATTTTGTTGTCAAAATTATACTGTGAGGTATGAATGATATCTACCTCACAGTAAAAGGTTTTGGAACTATGACTATTAAACAGGTATTTGTGCAACCATGTATTATTGACGCTTGCCTTTCCTTATAAAGGTTGGTGATAAGTATAACAGTATACTTGATTTTATCTCAAAATGAAGTTTACATTTTAGGAACTTTTAATATGTGAATTAGAATAGCTTTTCACCAGATATGTTTAGAGACAATTTTCATGTGTCGAGTCCATACAGAAATGTGAGTCTTCCATATGTTACAGATAGCAATTTTCCGAAAACAAATTCAGAAATTTAACGAGATCGTTCATCTATTATGGAAAACTTCCCACGGATTAACCAAGAAGGTATTGTTAACCAAAGCAACCCATCCACTTACTAAAGAGCATTAACCATTGCCACTCTTTCGTTAGGACATGGCGCAACATGAGCTATTAAAGGTGCTCAAGTCAGTCAAAATTTATTAAAAGTTATAAATGTATATCAAACTTGTAGCACTGAACAATAACTTTGAAAATAGACCCTTCATTGACATTGACAATTTTTAATTGGTTAACCTCGATAATGTAATGTTTTAATGACACTTCAATCATTGAAGTTTTGTATCCTTGAACATGAAGCAATGCAAGTGCATATTATACGGTAAGGTTTGTTGTCAAAATGCCATTTAGTTTCCATATCATTTAAGTCTATAACACCGGCAATATACCATTACAATTTCCCAAGCAGGGAATCGTTTTTAAGATCTCTAAATCATTTAAGAATTGACAGTTCTATCTGCGTTAATATTATTACATGGCCTTGTATGACAAGATAAAATTATTTGTAACAGTAGCACTGCAGTAATTGATTGTTTATCAACGATCCTTACAATAGTGCCATTTTTATTAAATCACGTAAGTGGATTCCTCTACTTTGTCAGTTTGCAATTATAAGAGGTTTATTTGAAGATCAATCTTAACTTGTAACTATATTTTTATTGTCAGAATTTATCGTCTGTAACTGTAATCAATTTACGTGCTTCTGCTCAGATTTATTGAAATGCTCGTGCTGATACAAATGTCATCGTAAGGGTTTCCTCCCTCATGCAGAGATTAACTGGCAATTGAAGACATGCATATAAACGCAAAACTATTTACACGAGGACAACGAATTCATTGAAAATAAACGATCTAGATCAATGATAGAAGATTTTTCAGGTTTGTATCTTAAAAATGAATTTCCTAATGGCAAGAGAAGAACTATAGTGTACATTTTAGTAGATGATTTCGGCAGGTACTTCACTTTACAGTACCTCACTTAAATGATTTAAATTAGATTTGTTTTAAATCTATCTGGTTACGAAAAGATTTATACATATCAAAACTGACCATGAAACCATAGCCCATGTGAACTTGATATACGGCTTTGTTTTTTAAATTATTTCTGACCTTGTAGCTGACCCAACAGTGACACTTGTGTCTTTCAATTTTCAATATGTAAAGGTCGACTTTGTCCTCGGCTTTGGTCACGATTATGGATCAGCAATATTCCAAATCAGTCCAAGTTCTGCCAGTATTTTTGGCAGGGCAACAAATCAAATGGGTCGGGTTCGTCCCATACTTGATCAAAACGTTAACTTTTGTGGTTGTTTTTCCCTGTTACGTGAGCAGTCTCTAGGCACCAATTGAATATTTATAAGTGGGATATCTTTCCCGTAGTAAGTGTCCAGATTTCAATCACTATTGTCTTGTTGTTGTTGAATGAAAGGTTCGTAAATGAATAATGTATTCATATAAAATAGTGTTGGCCGCAACTGAAACCCACCAATAGAATACTGAAAGCAAGTCAGAGAAACTAAAAAGGTAAAACAGATGCAGGAACTGCAAATGTATTGATTTTTATGTACTCAAGACATCTTCACAACGTCAGGGCCGAAACGAAAAGAGTACAAAGTCTTCCCGCTTCGCCCTTGACATCATGGCCCACATTTATTGTGTTAACATTTAAGCCAACTGCTGGCCCTTCTGATAGGCCAATCAGAAGACGGTTTGCAAAATGAACTTCCGATGTCAACGACGAAGATAGCGACAGTGATCTGTCGCTTTTGAAGTGGATACTATTGAAATATTAATTACAAGTGTAATTTCAGGCATATATTTAGATGAATACACGGTAGATCTATCACGTTTGTGGTCGATCGATATGTACTGTAGAGTTTGTAAAGTTTATATGTAAACGTAAATTATTTTCGAATAAAATTGTAAAGATTCTTACAATCATTATTTTGATTTTGAATGTTTCTCATAGAAATGTAATCGTTTTCAAACAAACTCATCACGAAATGAATGTATAAATGCGCCATCGTTTTATGTTATGTTAGAAATAAAGATTTTATTTACTCAAATTTTGAACACGTAAATATGAGATGAGTGTAAACTTGATGACGACTAAGTTATTTTCGAAAATATCAAATGCATCGTTCAGTAAAATATACATTGACTGCTGCAGGCACGAAACACACACACTTAAGAAATAAAATCAACAACTTTTCGAAAAGGTTATTTATCAAGTCAAGTATTTTTCATAATAGATAGGTGTGAAATGAAAAAAATGTTGTTTGTGTATCTGATAATATTTCCCCAGTTATTGTATCAATGAACGTAAACTAAAATAAAACATTTGTCAGAACAGTAAGGGGACTCCTTCTGTAGATGTCATCCTAAATAACAAACCCCGCAATCTCTTTACAGTGACAAAATTATCGTCAAATGGGAAGCAACTACGCGTTACAGTAAGAGCACGTTTTCTGATTTTAAGAAACATTGTCCATTACTGAAATCTGAAATCTGTCATTTCCATTACGACACCATGGAAGGAAGAGCCATCAATAAGTTTGAAAAAAAGTATTAAATGTATGTTTAAAAATACATTTCTTTTCAGTATGAATCCAAAACACAAAACGAATTACCCAACATTTATCTATTGTAGTTCCATTGAAAGGTTCCCCGTTAATCGATTGAGCCTTCCGAGTATATTTTACACTTAATAGTTTATGTCAATTCAAGAATTCATGGATTCAGCTGTCCAAGTTCGAATGAGACTACTTGATGTAGTGATTTCTATTTAACTAGCAAGTAGCCTCTCATCAACGATTTGTATCAAATCAAACGACTAGACATTGATTCTAGAGTGATTACCACCCTGTTAAAATAGATTACTTGATTCGTTTGCCACACGAGTAGTAGTTAACATCTGATAAAGTCCCCATTCACGCCAGGAAGAGACGGCAAGGTGATATGTCTATGTTTACAAAGGGTGTCGTAGTCTTACATGTAATCTTTCCATCAAGGTAGTTTAACTATCATGCCTTTGCATTTAAATGGTGTATCTTTTATCAAAAAGTCAATAATTGATATCACAGGAGTTTCTAAATCATTTTGTTCTTCTACGTTCACATGCTATTCTATCATGAAGCTGATAAACTAATCTCAGCATAACATGTTCCAAATCTATACTTTATTTAATTGGCATTGACAATATATGTCAACTAAGAATTTGTGTTGATATTTCATTAAAGATATTGTTTTCCATTAATTAATTTTTAGACCAAAATACTTTCTCTGTGAACGTCACTAGAGCTTGAAGTCGATTTTGTTATTTCAGCAGATTAAAAGGAAACATTAAGCCCTTAAAATGAGTTCGAACCAATGATATAAATTTCACTAGTCCCTGCAATAAAATCAGTCATTTTGAATTGTTAACGTTGTTGAGTCATCACGCATTTTCGATAAAAAATTAATCATCTTATTTTGTTTTAATTTAGATACATAAACATATCCCTATAAACCATATTTAAGTTAAAATAAGTGATTCTGAACTTATTTTAGACTAATCCTTTGATTACGTTTCTTGTTTAATGTCCTATGAATCTGGTCGTTATACGCATTTTGTTTTTAATGAATATTCGTAAACGATAAAATTATTGTCACCTTGCTAAATCAGCGTATATGAATCCGTTCTCGCTCATTCCCAACACCATGATCTCATTCAAGCCAAAACCGTCGTATGGCTGGCGGCTTGATATTCGTGGCCATGCTCACCTGATATTTTTTCAGCCAATTTAGCTTGAAGGTACTACCTTGAACTCA
Organism: Phorcus lineatus; assembly: GCA_921293015.1. Lineage (NCBI taxonomy): Eukaryota > Metazoa > Mollusca > Gastropoda > Trochida > Trochidae > Phorcus > Phorcus lineatus. The sequence goes on from OV121083.1 coordinate 15,605,905, forward strand.
ACGGATTTTCCCATCCGGTTTGTCCCGCTGTTGTTGAATGCGAGTCGTCTCATTGACTGGTTTGCTTAAAAGAGATCAGGATATTAGGAAGGAGCGAGAAGAGATTCATATACGCTGATTTAGCAGGATGCATTATTGTAAATAAGACCCTTATATAAACCTCTTACATGTGAAACGTTTTCTCTAACATACAAAGTAGCAATAACTTACAACAAATTGGCAGTTATTTTATTCTACAACAGTTTCATTAAAGGAGCATTAGTAAGTTATTGCAAGGGAAGAAGTTAACGAAATGTTTCATTCATATTTAGATGTGTGTGCAGATCTTACCTTTTAGTTTGCGCAAGATTTTAATCGACGTGCTTGATATATTATTTTAAAATTTATTAGATTTAAGCAAATGGTCACATCAATTATTTAATTTACAAACATTAAGTATTGTGAAATCACAAGATCACGGAAAATTTCATATACAATTTGTGCATGCTTTTTATTTGACTCGCTTTTTTATATTGAATAAAGGGTCTTTTGTTGTCACAAACATACTCCATTATGTGTTTTGAGTGACTCATAATTTAATTTTTAAAAATCCTCCATATCATCCTAGAAAACAACGAAGCATTTTCTAAAATCATCATCTTATTTTATTGGTGTTAAGTACATTTTTAGGTTTGAGTAACTGTTAAACATTCGTTTGGTCGATATTATCAAATGCCAACTGCAAATCTTTATCTAATAGAATGTCTGAAAAGCATTTGCCCCGGATGCTCATATTATGAATGGGGACCTTAATTTATTCAAATCATCTATAGTTTTCAACCTACAATTAAGCCTATCTCAGGTATCTGATAGAGAAAAAAATATTTTAAAAACAGTTTTGCTTATTTGACAAAATATTTCAAGAAAACAGGATCGTCGGGGTTTCTTATCAACTTATTTTTCAATATTCAATTAAAAATGTTAGGTGTGGGATCATACCACTTTCTTTTTTTAATGAGTTTTCAATTGATAACCTGTTTCAGGAGATCAATCGTGACGTTTTAAACATACTGTAGGACGATCAGTTGTTACTCAGATGGCGATGAAAGTACAATGACAACTTTTTTAAAATTCGAAATTTTTTTCATTCCATTGTGTCACTAGTTCAAGAACTAAACCTAAATACTTCCAGAAAGAACGCTACCAAAACATCGATACATTTACACATTTGCGTGAGTATAACAGTTAATTAAGGTTGGAACTCTTTCTTAAAAGTTCAACTCTGATATAAATAATAAAAAGTTATAAAACATTTATTGCAATTCGATTAAATGAATGACAAAAAGAGACTCTACCATATTCAAATCTCGAAACCTTTGAGTCCTTTGTTGTGATGAAATGGAAATGTCACGAATTCATAACCCTTTCATATGAAAGGATTTTACTTCTATTCCCAATGAATTATTTAGAAAAAATCAAACAATATAAATCAATTCTCAACCTATGAATTTCAAAAATAGCAAACCATAATGGCTTGATATAAGACGCAAATACACCATCTCATATTCGCAATAATATGTCTCAAGTGGTCTGACATTTCTTTTGATGAAAAGGGAAATATCGATAAATAGCTTCTTCATGTAAGCTATTTATTGCAATATGTGAACTAATCCTTCACGGTTATAGATTTAATGAACAGTGATTGTAGCTACGCACAAAACAAATATACTTTGGTTAGACAGTGTAAGGAAATAGCTTTTTACACTCTGGAGGGAAATATCTTTTGGATCATCGGTAAGTAAAATATTTGCACTCATATAGTAACTGTTTAACTTATCCTGATGTTTTATTGGCGAAACCGCATTAGTGGTGGTATGGCGTTTTTCAAGGGAAGTAACTCCAAAGTCGAATCCAGTATGCAGAGCTATATCGGTTTGTTTACGTATTCGCGCTCGCGAGGTCGGGAGGTCTGTTGTCTCAAAGGTTTGACGCAGTTTTTTTGAAAATCAATAAATAAACAGGTACGTTCCGATAATTGTTAGTTTGCCAAAGAGCATCGGCTTCATATTAAAAGACTGTAGTGTACGTGGGCCCATTGACTTCATATTATTGTACTAAGATGATGACAAGGGGGGCCCTCATTTCAAGAAATCAAACAAATGTAATTTTAATATGAAACTGGAAGTCAAAACGTGGTCAACACTAGTATAAGAGAAATACTAATTAACAGGTGCCCTTACGTTGATTTATTTTAAGTTTTATTTTTTAAATTAATTTAAACAATTTATCCTTGTTATAAATATTTTTCCATCAATATTTAAGAAAGAAGATCTGCATTTTCTTTTGGACTAGGCAAGTATGAATTAGATTCTAATATTTATGTTTTAGTGTAATTTTTTAAATGTGGGCCCTCTGTTGTCAATATCCTATACGTAACAAACTAAGGTGGCCCACATTTTTTTTAAAAACCATGAATCATGTACTGATATTAATGAACAGATTCTAATCTTGATGTTTTAGTGTAATATTTCAAATGTGGGCCCTCTTGTCATTCTACTATAAAGAACAAAAATAGGGGTCCACATTTAAAAAAAGCATCAAATAATGATGCAATTGAGAAAATATGGATTCTAAATTGTTAAGATTTGAGGGGAACAAAACTATTAAATCAATTGAATTTAAGAAAACAAGAAAGGTATTTGTGAACTTATATTAAATGATTAGTTCTATGAAATCTTACCTGCTTGATTTGATATTTCCATCAACAATTAAAAGAAACCCTGAACTGCATTTTCTTATATAATGGGGTACACTGGTAATTTTAAACAGAATCTAGTTTAATATCTCAAATACCACATTTCAAGGAACCCTCAAATCATGTGGTACTGATATAAACAGATTCTAATATTTATGTCTCTGTGAAATATTTCAAATGTTGGCCCTCTTTTATCGGCAACAAAATTTGGGGGCCCACATTTTAAAAACTATAAAATCATGATGAAGATAGAGAAAATGTGGATTCTATAATGTTCAGATATACGAATTTTTATTTTCATATTGAAGGGAACAAAACAAATAAATTCATTGAATTTTAAGAAAACATGATTGCATGGTTTTGGATTTTATTGAGATGTTTCCATCAACACTTTAATAAGTACTGAACTGCATTTTCTTCTACACTGATATAAACAGATTCTTATGGTTTTTGTTTCATATTTGAGATGTGGGCCCACTTTTGTCTAGTCTCAATCGTAGATGGAAACCACGCTCCATCGCAAGTTTGTCCTGACCTTGTATCAAATGCATCAATCAATGAACGTACACGGTTGATCCATAATCCCTGACCCTGACCTTCTTTTGACCAATGAGAAAGCCCTGCTTGTTGCTATGGCTGTGTACACGATCGTCCTTCTCTCAGTCGGCAAAATATAAGTTGGATCCACTTTACTTCGTAGAATAGTTTCCTTAATGTACTCTTTTATTGAAATAATGTCATAGTAGATCCTCAAAAAAAGTTGGGCATTACTTAATACGTTTAAAGTTATTTAGCTTCAGAAACTGTTTCGTAAGAAATGTGGCCTCCCTCGTTACGGCCTCTTTAAGGAGCGAAAGAAGGGTGCCCACATTTGAGATAATTTATCTTGATGGGAAATAACAATGAAAATCATTTACACCAAAAAGGAATTCCTTAGTAATATTTTATGAAAAGATTTGGCAAATTAGAATCATGGATTTTCAGCAGTGATTCAAAACCAAAGTGGTTAGCTTCTAGGTGAACCGCCCAAGTTATTTCCCTTGCAAAAGGGCCAACCACCACTAATGCGGTTTCGCCATTTTATTAACTCACTGCTTGCTTCTTTGTTTATTACGATGCCAATGGTAAAATTGACGTTAAATACTTCCAGAAAGAATGTTACCAAAACATCGATATATTTACACAGTTGCGCAGTTAATTAAAGTTGGAACTCTTTTTAAAGATAAAATAATATCAATGATAAAAAGTTATAAAATATTATTGCAATTCGATGAAATGAATGACAAAAATAGACTACCATATTCAGATCTAGAAATGCCATCCTTTGCAATGCTCTCTAAGCATAACATATAACAAAACATTCGTTTCTAACCAAATATATCGTCCATGGTGTAATAACTTCTCATTTAACTTCTCGAATTTAAGTTAAGCATTTTATGACAACGATAAATTAGGAAAAATAAACAGCAGATGTATGAGGTCACAAGAACTCTTCAAAGTATAAATGGACCAAATGTTATGGCTGACAGTAGACTGTCACTCTGACATTTGAACGTAAAAAATAAAATTAAACAAATCTAGACTAATGATAATTATGAGAATAGTTATAGATCAGTATGTCATTGTGTGCATGTTCCACTTTGTTTGTAATGATATTTGAACTCACTATCAATCAACAATGGTCAGTGAAATCAAATCAACACAAATTGATAAGGTTAGTTTGTGGTAAAATGCCAATATTCAGCTGAGAGTAATGTATTGTTAACAATTAATGAACCTATGGTAGATGGTTATCATACAAAGAGAATTCATCATGCGAAATTAAGTGTCAAATCCGACCTATCCCTATCATGCTATGTTTCATTCACAATTCACATGAGTTGTCCATCTTTTATCGTCTGTATCATATGTTCGAATAAAATATACTTGAAAATCTACCTTTAGATAAACAATTTTCTAAAACATAACCAAGAATGTATAAGTATGTATAAGGATTTATTTAGATTCACTAATGGTCCATTATCTCCACATCTTCCACCACTGGACTCAATACCTTATTGTGGTGTGGTGGTTTGCGTGCTTCAGAGACCGCGAGAGCTATGCCAGCTGGAGCTTACATATACCTGGCTGGGGCACCCAATCTGGACAGGTTAATGGGTAGAAGCCAGACCAAGTTTTAGTTCTACCAAAACATGCTTTCTATCTCTCACTTTGTCTTTCCCTTTCTCCCTGATCTGTCCACTCTCTTTTGGACGCTTGTCATCCACGTGTTTAATAACTGAAATATTGTTGAAAGCCGTTTAAACTCCAACTCACTCACTCTCCACATCTTCTACTTAATTTATCATTTTCCAGGTTCAAATCTGGTTACTATTATAATCATGGTCGATTCGTTATGTGATTTATTAGGTTCAGTGAATCAGTGGTGACAGATCGTGTTCTTGATAATTTCGATACTAGGGTATTGAAAATAAAACATTTGTTATTTATTTGGTAGGCATCCAAACATATCAATGAAGGAAATGAAAAATTACATCACATTTAAATAACACTAATGAAATTCTTACAAAATAACTGTTATACTCAAGCTTTGTATAACAGAATGGATCCTTCAATATTGACTTGTCTGTTAATATCCATGTACTCGAAGTTATCACAAGTTCCCTACGACGTGACTGAACTATAGATTGGCTCTTGAAATAATACACTTGTATTTTTGAAAGTGCCTTAAATAAATGCCCAATGTGCGGACATTCTGGATTTGATGAGGGACACGAGGAGTATACCTCTCAACACTTTGCTCATCACTGTGTCTACTGGTGTGGACCTAGTACACATTGCTTACAAAATTATATTCTTTTTACGGTATGGTGTTAACACATTGATTGATTCACCTTTCAGGGGGTCACTATCCAAATCAAAGAACGAACAAAAGATTACTTATTCCCAAAGAAAACGTAAATATGACAACATGTCACTGAGGGCAAAGTATATAATGATTTACTTATGTTCTGTGGTCAATCTCTGATCATTCATTAAAATGTCTTGGCCATTCCTAAAGTTAAGTTCACTGGTCCACAGTTGAGAGTACATCTGTATAAAAAAATCCAGTCAACATAACACTCGAAAGTAAGAAAATATGAGTATTCTACATATCGAAATAATGATTTTGAGAAAAAACACAAATGTCATGCGTCTTAAATAAAACAATCATGAAATCCCAAAAGATCATATGATTCAAAATGATATTTAAGTAAAAATTGGAAAAGTTAATATGGATTTCCTTTAAAGACATCGTATTGCTTATTTTTATGAACTAACCTCTGACCCATCCTATCAAATTGTAATTGCAATTTTATTTACTAATTGTTTTTGTGGTATAACGTTTTTTTCAATTTTTACTTAAATCCAAATCCAAAGCAGATTCAAACAAAAAGTACTGAACTACCGTAACCTACTGAAGGCAGCCCTGGGTGAGGTTATTCACCTGTATGGTGTGTGATATTTAAAGGTTATTTAAAGGTTAAGCTAGCTGTTGCAATAATGTGCACATTTATATCACGGCAAGAGTTACAGAACAAGGCGTCATGATGGAACTACCGCTGCAAAATCAATTTCCCGTCTTAAAGAAATATCTTGAGGTGTGATTTACGAAGTTAATCATTTGTCACAATGAGGTTGGTGAACATGAGTGCTATAAGCATCTATTCAGAGGTATAGTAAGTCCCAAAGTGTTATTTTTTTAATGCTAAAACTTTTTTTCAGTTATTGAAAGCTATTCTTATATATTCTTCAACTTTATTTCAGGTCTGCAGAAAGAACGAAATGTGAATAATTGTATTTTGGAATGAAGCTTAATGATGAAATTCATTCTACCAATGATTCATCTTGTTAAGCATCCACAATATTTTAGAAATATGAGCTACCTTTGCAAAAATCATGGAATGTAAGAAACCAAAGCCTCAGACACAAAAAAAAGTTATGAAATCATTAATGACAAAAACATGACAATGCATGTGTCTTTTCTATTCAATGCTAATACCAATTGAATTTGCAACTTAAAACTGGGTAAAATGGTTATTGTGCTAGCATTCCATGAAAGTAAAGACAATTCATTCTTAATGATATCATGATTGCATGATAAAATCAATGTTATGGTCACATAATTTAACTATTGTATTATGAGTTTATCGTGAACATTTCCATATATTGTTGATTGAATATCAACCATGGTATGGTTTGTGTCCTTAAAGCACCTTAAGTATATCATGTCAAATTGCCTTGAAGCACCTACTTCACCTTTAAACTAAAATACCCATCACTTAGATGTCACTTTCATTTTCGCATTGCACAGGTCTATGAATATCATAGTTAAAGATACGTATAGTTTAGTTATGTAAGAATACACCAAGATAGTCGCTAAGTTGCAGAATTATATTTTTCTATATTATCGTTATCTCACAGGGTCATAAGTAATACAGTTATGGATTCTTTTAATGGTCGAACGATCAATCGTGATGTTATTACAGCCCCTATCAATCTATATTTAAAGGTGATTGGTGGAAAGTAATGACTAGTAGGAATTATGTCAGTGAAACAAATTGTTATCAAAGTTAGTGGCTCTTAAAAAGTCAATAATCTTGCAGTAGGGGCACCACATTACTGATTCAAAATCGAATCATTACTTCCTTATGAATACACTAGAAATCATGAAAATACCTCATGTTCATACACTGAAAGACAATTTTTGTGATGCATCCTTGAACCTAACAGAAATCTTTAATATGACAGTTATTTTTCTGACATTCAACCCTTAACTTATTCATCTACCTGAAGCAGGACTACTTTATTTACATGTTATCTAACAACTTAAGATTACAATCTTCAAATGTATATTCAAAGAGATTGTGAAACGATTTGTAACCATGTGTTTCAGAAGACACATTTGCAAAATTAGCGAGCATATGTTTCGAAAGGCTTGTACTCATGCAAACAAAATAAACATACAACATACATTTATATTATCATGTACTTTGAATCCCTTGGCTATTTTTAGTTTTTGAGTTCTTGAGACCGAAAGTTTATAATGAACTGACCAAGAATATCACCTGTCCTAGAAATGTAATCATTACTTTGATAGGGAAAGTGCCTAATTACTGCCAACACCCACTGACGATTTGATTGGCAAGAAACTGCCTTGCTATAATGTTAATAACAACGTTAACATTTTAATAACAAATTGTTCCATGCACTGACGAAAGCGTTAGAAAATAATAGCAGCATTGCATCTAGGCTGTATGAGAATTTCAACCTTGCAATATGAAATCATTTGCGAAGACCAACAGAACATGTGGTAACAATGTTCGTCAGATAACATTTCTGTATTTGGTGCCATGTCCCAATGAGAGTCAATGAGAGTCAGGTTTACCATAAGGTCAAAATTTCAAACATCTTCATGAACCGTCGAAGTCATAGCATGACATGAAGGACGATGTAAGCATGCCTTAATAGAACATGCATCTGGTGATGGAGCAATATTATTTACAGTTTGCCCAGAAAATGGGATTTTAATAACGGCTCCACCCTTACAGCTCTGTGGAGAGTCTGAACGTTGACAGTGTATAGTAGTTGACACGTAGTAACAAATGGTCTTGACAGCGTTTTGTTATATGACGTCGAACTGTTCAATGCTTGGGAGTATATTGTGTTGAGTTTTCCAGCAGAAATTATGTAAACTAACTAAATTGGGATGCATTACAACCGTTGAGCAAATAAATAACCTCAATTCTTATTATCTTAGGGATGATTAAAGTCGAATCTGTTTAATTTGTAAATTAACTACAATTAACTGAAAAAGACATCTTTTGTTGTTTTCCAAGTTAGTTTTGGGGAAAACAGAGTCAAAGTTTAATCATGATTACATTGTATTACACTTTAGGCGTCCTTAGTACGAGAGTCTATACTTTCTATACTTTCTAAATTAATAATAAGTTCTAACGCTAATAATTTCAAGAAATCATGTCGCTTTTAGATGGTTGATTCACTATCACAATCATTGTCAAATAATATAGCTTCAAATGGTAAGATTTAGATGTTTGGTATGTAAAACGACCACTCTAGTCACAGTATATTCCTTTAGTATTCCAGTATTTCTTCATAATTAGTGTCATGTTAACTGTCAGTTAATTGGTAATTTTATCAAAAATTTCCCAAGAGCATATAAGATGTTTGCGTCAATGTCTATATGTAGCTTGTCATTAGCTATGAGTTTATAGAGTACAGAAGATTTTCATATGGAAGTTTAAACCATTTGCAGAAGAACAATGGGTATTAAATAACGTGATGGCATCTGTGTCATGTGGTACAATCCTCTTCATCATTATACATCATATGTGAGACTCATAAAAACTGATGCTGCCGTTTGTACTCAGAAACCCGTCTTATTGTTAAATCATCTGAGAAAATTATCGATAAAGTATCTTCTCAAAATACTAAAAATCATATTGTCTGTAATTTACTATGTGAGGTTACATCTTTATTTTTTTCATGTTATGTGCCTGTGTTTAAACATTTCTGGGCAAACATCAATCCCATTTATATACAGATAATATATTCTTTGTAGATTGATTATACGCTTTAACTTAACTTGTGATCCCTTTTTTTAAGGTAAATTAGGCATAGTTTGAAAATAATCTATGATCAGTTCATCGTTTACATCAGAGGAACACCCGACAACTAAATTGATAACATTATTTATTATCCATATGGTTGATGATAAGCGAGTTAATATTTTCGATACGAGCACATGTGCACATATCACTTTTGGCGTATCTGATTGGTTGAAATATGACCTTGACCTCTGTGAACGAGACGAGAGACTACGGTTTTACTACGTAGCGTAAACTTCATTCAAGGTTTTCAATCACGATGAGACGAGATAACAAGTCGGGAATCATAACAATAATAAACGCTTTATTTATTCATAAATTGTCACTAAATGAACCAACGTCAACAAATATTAACTTTGTATACGTTATTTTCCAGTTTTCCTGCAAATTGGTTGTGAAATGACTAGTTTACGTAGCAGCTTGCCGACAATATTGCGACGTTTTAGCCTGTCAACGCTCTTGTTAAAATAGATATATTGTTTTTAGAATTATTGACATAATTTAGCCACTTGGATGTTTTAATGTGTTTGTTATTCGTAAGGAATCGGGTACAATCTAACAAATTCATCGTTATCGTTTGAGATTTTTACTCAACATCACTGTCGGGTCGGGTGCCGGTGTCGCCTATGTACATCGCCTCAAGCCAAATAACGGAGAATTTAATTTGAATTTCAATTCTCTCTGTCACATATCAGATGTAACAGTTTCGCTGTTTGTGAAAGCAGTATATATTACTTATATAAAGTAAACGAGTAAAGTAAAAGGTCATATACTTCCGTTATTTTCCCAGTATGTTTCTCTCCATTAGACGAAGCTAGAGACTTAACTGTGCACTATATTTCCTGTCACTGACCTCGCCGTAAAGTATCAGTGCGCAATGACATAGTGTCTACTTCATGTGTTACTTGTGCTAAATTCATCGTTTTCGGGGAATTCTAACAAAACATAAATGGATGATATAGAAATTATTACACTCGCAAGTGTGTCATATGATATATACGAAACTCGAATCAAAATGTTGTATTACCCTCGCTCTCGCTCGGGTAATGCAACATTTGACACTCGTTTCGTATATATCATATGACACATTTGATCGTGTAATAATCTCTATATCATAGTTTATATTGGAATAAATACACTTTGTAAATGAAAAGCAAATTCATATAATATCAAGAGAGCACATGCATATTGTGACTAAAAAGAGAAATAACGTGCTATCAGCAAATAAGGTTTGGTATATTTAATGATGGCAACCCTACTCAGATATACAAGAGTACGAGCCACAAGGGTAATGCAATAGACGATAGACACTTCCCCCTTCCGATCCACAACGTCAGCAAGTTGATCAGTTAACAGTTTATTGAATTTCCGCTATCGAAGTCAAGTAATATGGTTATGTGAGCCAAATATAACTAATTCTAATCTCATTCCTAAATAATAGGATAATGGATGGATTTGATTGAGGGTTGTCGTTCAGCATTGTGAATCAATGAAATCTGAAACTGTCAGTTCAATTAATATGCCAATATGAAATAAATAACCATCATTTATTGAAAAATCATTACAAACATGTGTAATGTTTCAATATTTTCACAATATATACACATTGATCTACAGGAACAAGATAGCGTTTCAAAACCTTAAAGCACAACATTGTTCAGAAATCAGCAATGCAAAGGGTAACCTTTCTAAACGATATAATGATTGTAATATGTTAACAAAATTCAATATAACATATATAATACAATATACAATATAATATTTTGAAAAGATTATTTATCAAGCCGATACCACATGAAATAATATCATTATCATATGCAAAATTTCGCTAGTAACTTTATAAATGAACAAAGACTTACCTGTCAAAGTTATGTGTTTTTTCTTATGAACCTTAAAGTAGTTATAAAACTGAAAAAGATACCTGTTGTAGTTGTTATCTCAAATAACAGGCACTGACAATCCTGAATCAGAGATAAAAGGATTGTAATGTGAGGAGGAAGTATGTGTTGCTACTATAATAGCTGTTCCCTGAATATTAAGGAAATGAAACTGTTATACAACATTTTCAATCAATGACAACTATCAGTTAAATTATTAGGCCATTGTTGAAATGAAAAATCATTAGATCACAAACATGTATAATGTTTGTAATATGTATAAGAAAAGATACAATGTTTTCAGTTTGAATCCGATACACAATCAAAACGAAGATCGATTATTACATGATTGTGCTCCGACATCCCTGTAGTTCAATTGAAAGGCTCCTCATCCCTAAATTTAGGCCTTTTAGGTATATTTGTTATTGAATGGTTTGTGTTAACTCTAGGCTTCGCGTGTATTCAATGTCCAAGGTAGCATGAAACTGCTAGAGGGAATTGGCTCTCTTTTACTAGGAAGTACATGTAGTACCTCGTCGAAGAAGTGTATCTTATCGAACGACTAGACAGTGATTCTAGAGTGTTTGCCACCCTGTTAAACTAGATTACTTTATTCATTTCCCACAGGAGTAGATTGTTTGCTATAATGTGACGAAATCCTTATTCATGCTAGGTAGAGACGGCTAGGTGATACGTCTATATTTACAAAGTGTGTGTGTCTTACATGTAATCTTTCTATTAACGTTATTTAACTATCGTGCCTTTGCATTAAAAGATGTATTTTTTTAAAATTCATAGATAAATACAACAGGAGTTATTAAAACATTTTGATCTTCTACGTTATTATGTTGATATTTTCTATCAGAATCTGATAAATTCACCTCAATATTACCTGTTCAAAGTGTAAAACTACTACTACATAACTGTCGATTGATTCATTATATTCAGCATCAGTTCATATGTTTCGTAAATCACAAGTTACTGAATTTTAATCAGACATGTGTCTTACTACGGTATTGATGTATGGCTCTGCCAGACAATGACTATTCATGATGTGCAAAATTGCTTTTAAACAACTTATAATAACCAAAGATCGATTTGTCTTTATAAATTGCGAGTATCTATTAGAATGGATACATTGGTATGCTCATTAAGTTTGTATAAAGATGTCACATGAATTTTTTTTTTAATTATTTGGCAACGAATTCATGGAGTCAATCATTCTCATGCAATTTCTTTTATTTTCACAAGAACGATACCTTATAATCAAGAAAGGCGACATGAAATAGAAGATAAAGATAAAGATACAGAAAGTGTTAAGCAATTTAGGTAAACCCAAAGCTACTGCTATTTGTCTATTTAGATATACTATAAGAGGCTTGTACAAAAGTAATTTGGAATTAACTAGCCATCCGTATCTTTCAATACATTAATTCAACTGACCAGACATGAGGTTATCCAGTGTTTGCTACTCTGTAAAACAGAATCACTTGAAACATTTGCCACACGTGTAGAACAATCACTGTTAATAATATTTCTCTCATGTTGTGTCTTTTGATAAACACTTATTTACATTATGTATGTTTCAGCTTTGTAAATTGTGATCAGTTAATTTATATATTGATGTTGTTCTGTGTTATATTTCATATCAAATTATATGAATATATTGTCTTTGGTACAGCCTTGTAAACTTCGATACCTGCGCCTTTTTGAGAAATGTTGGATTACGGACGGAATTACTATGATTTACAGCATTTCAATAACATTTCACATCAGAGTGATCAAAAGACTATGAGTTTTTACTGCTTGATTTACGCCAACAGTTTTATTTCCAGTTGATAAATTGGTTGTGTTTCATTTGAACCTTACAAACAACTGACATATTTTGCTTTTTTTATTTCATAACAATTTAACTTTGAATTAGACGGATCATTTTGAGCAAGAGGAACTTGAAAATTAATCAGCATCTTAATTATAAAGGCTATCGTAAGGGAAATTGCTTCATGAGAATCTACTTACACCAATCTATCACACACTGTTAATACTATTTTGCAGTTGAATCAAAAAGAGCATAATTAACGTAGCCTTATTAGTAGAAATTGTGGATTCAAACTTGTTTTCAACGATATGTCCAGCAATTCTGAAATTTTAAATAAATATGTTCCTATTACGTATACGTTATACATATTTATCTCTTGTGGGCAAATTGATAGTGTATGATATTCAACTTCACGACCATTCCCACCAAGAACGCAAAGCGGGCACATTGCATCAATAATGATACTCGAAAAGGCGCGTCTATAAGATAACAATATTAGGTCAGAAGATTAGCAACGGAATTTGGAAAGAATGCGACGCACTTCGGATGATTTAATCTGATTTAAGTATGGTTCCGACTGAAGGGTGGTCTTGAAAGTGTAATAAGCTTGTGAAGTCGAAGATTTTAGTACGAGGGCAGACCAATCTTGTATGCACACATCTTTAGTTATTTATCTTAAATGCTAGTAGAATGACTTACATTTCCAGCTTCTTGGACTTACCAATATATATATATATATATATATATATATATATATATATATATATATATATATATATATATATATATATATATTATGAATCGAATACAAGATGTGCCTAGTTATTATAACCTTGGCAATCACATTTTTAAGCATATAATATTAATAATGATTTGTCAAAAGATCTTCTTCCAATCTGACAATTTTTACAAAGACTGAAATACTCCCTTAAGTTAATTTTATTTCATGGGAATAGCACTAGAGTGTCATCATTAACAGCACAACACAACGCATATTTAAGGTACTAAACTAGAGTGTACTCTTAAAATATAACAAATCACTTTTTGGTTCCATATGTTCAAACTTTAACACCGTATATACAACCTTTCAACATGTACATTGTAACAAACTCAACTTCATTTACCTGGTGAGTTGTTATGGTCGAAAGTACTTGTAAATAAATTATCTTGAATTCCTTCACATTTTCTCTACATTGAGAAAGGCTAACTTAACATTTATGGGCTAAATTTAATGCAATCGAAATTATTGATATGCTTGTGTGATTGTTTGATGTAAATTTCAAGCAATATTTTCGATTTGAGTATGAACTTATCTGCAAAGGAACATAATTGACAATGGAAATAATCTCGTCTTTTCAACAATAAATACTAATTAATATTTCATTAAAAACATTGTTTTCAAATAATTATTTTTTCAACAAAATGCTTTCTCTATGTGCGTCGCTGGAGCTTGTGATCGAATAATTATTACCATTATTGCAATGTACTAAATGGAAAGATAACATCCTTCAAATGGGTTTAAATCAGTCATTAAATTTTCTCGAGCTTATGTAATAAAGTCAATAAGTTTAATTGTTCTGTTTTGAGCCATCTTTGATACAGATGTTATCAGAATGATTTGATATAGATACATACCCATACCACTGTAACATATACATATTTAAGAAAGTGGAGGTGAACTAATTTCAGCAACATACTTTGATTCTTTGTCTTATTAAATGTCCTAAGAATCTGGTCAATGTACCCGACTTATTTTTAATGAACATTTCTAAACGACCACATTTATGTAAATAATACCCTTGATTTAACCTCATGTGAAACGTTTTCGCTAACAAACAAAGTAGCAATAAATTATATCAAATAGGCAGTTATTTTGTTTTACATCGACAGTTTCATTAATAGGGCAGAAGTAAGTTGATGGAATGGAAGAAGTTAAAGAAATATCTCATTCAAAATTACATTTGTGTACTGATCTAACCTTGCTAAAACTGTTTCAATCTACATGCTTTATATATATATTTTTTTAAATCACAAGTGAGATTAAAGTTAAGCAAGTTTTAAATTAAATCCTTTTTTTTCAAACCTTGACAATCCACAAGATGCTTTTGGAAATTTTATTTCATAACCTAAACAAGTGACATAATAAACATTTGAAGCAAAAGCTAATTTGACATTTTATAATTGGACATTATCCAATATATACGCTCTATAATAAAGAGTCTTAGATGTTTGGATAGTTCAGTCAATATGACATGCCCGTACATACCATACGTTCCCTGTGCATGCTTTTAACGCGTGAACATATATGCATTTCTAAAAATTCAAGAGAAGTACAGAGCTGGTTTGTTGGACACAAAAATGAATTTTATATTATTGTATCTGTATCATATTTCTATATTGTATTTTATTTGCTTAACACAATAGTAATGAAATGAATAAATAGGTTGTTTCGACAGATAAGATGACGTAAAGTGATTGCCATGGTGCCATGAGCAGGTTGTTTTAAGCTGGAGGAGGTAGGCGTGAACTGACGTATTTGAGGGATGACAGATGGTTGTGACATAAGACAGGTCAGGAACTGTGCTGATCCACCAACATCAACTCGGATAATGGTTTTTGCAAACGACAGACGTAAACGTATAATATGGGCTGGTCTTTATTTAGTGGGTCTTTGGGCTCTTCGTCCACTTAAATGGCATCAATTGACAGTTATGTCTGGATAAGGTACGGACATTCAACCTTAGGTACAGCTTGTTTCTTTCGTATTTTACGTGTCCAAAATCTTCCAAATATAGCATGTAGCCGTAGAAAAATGGTAATAACATTAGTGTATATAGGTGAATTTGTCCTGAGTTGACTCTTCATTAAATTATGTCTACTTTTAATTTGACCTACAATTTTCTAATTGGAAAAACGTTGTTGATTGTCACCAATAAACTCATGTCATCCTAGATAACCACACAGCATACTACTTGAGTAACACACATTCGAATTGAAAAAAAGGGATATTTCTTGAATTTTTTATCATTTGTACTTATTTCAACATGCAAAATTTTCACATAAGTTTACTTAAATTTTAATTGATTTTCCTTCATTGATCATAATTTAATTGATTTATCGAGCATTTTCATTCTTGGATGTAAACTGTGAAATACATTTTCCAGGTTTGAATAGCGGTTAAGACAATCGTATCTTAAAGTGTTTTCTAAATCTGCATATTTTGTTCTAATGGAATATTTTCCCAAAACGCTCATCGTATCTTACACCAAGCTGCTTTTCAGGAAGACCTGACACAATTTACCAACCTACAATTGAAGCTTATGACACATGTTTAAAAGTTAATGAGAATGTTTTAAACATTTTAAAACTTTTACCCAAATATTTTCGAGAGATAAATATCATCCATGTTTCTGTTGATATTGAACTTTATCAATATTCTCTTCATTATTCAATTAAAATTCTGAGGTTGTGGAGCATATCACATAACATTTTATAAAGATTTCAGTTGATAAGAGAATGATTTAAAGATGCTGAAGGACCTACAGATATTTATCAGATAGCGATGATATATACCTTCAAAATTTTCTAAAATTCCAGACTGTTTTGCAAATCATTCGATTACTATGTCGTCGGAAATACTTTCAGGAAAGAACGCCGCCAAAAACAGGAATTCACTCCTTTTTTCCTCTGACTTACATTTTTAATATAAGTTAGAAATCTTTTAAAGTTAAATTCTTACATCAACAATGAATTTTATACGACGTCTCTAATTTAAATGAAAAGGAAGCCAATAATGAGACTCTTGAGATTCTTCCTTAAATCTATTAAGTGAGCCCTTTGATTTGAAGATATAACAATCACACGAATTCACACTTTTTCTTAATGCAGGATTCAACTTCATTATCCCATGAAGTATACAGAAATGATGTAAAATCAGTTCTAAATTTAAGAATTGTATATATAGCAACAGTTGCGGCTTGATATACTTAGATACACTATCTCATATTCGTGATGTTATGTCTCAAGTCGTCTGACATTTCTGATCGTGAAAAGGGAAGTATCAATAAAGACCTTCTTTAGTATGCTATTCATTGCAATATCCATTGCCGTTATTGATTTAATGAAAAATGATTGTGGTTATATATAAAATGAAATATCATTGTTGACACATAGGTAACATAATACTTAGCATTGTTACTTCGGCCAGACAGTAAAAGTGAATAGTTTCCCTTTAGCAATGGAAATCGGTAAGTTAAATATCTGCATTTATAGAGCAACTATGATTGTTTACCCAGACGTTTTGTTATTTTATTAATTATTTCATACCACGTTAGATTAAATGCATTTGGATTGGTTACGATCCCAATAATAATAATAACATGGCATCTTTCGGGGTGCTTTGTACCATTTATAACAATAGCTTTGCATTTTATGTCTCGTATTCTTGATATTTCTAATAATTTCACATTTCCGAAATATCATGTGACGTTTTTGAATATTATCCAATGATGAGTTATTCATTAAATGCTTAAGGTTTTAAATACCGTTTCATACCGAGAATGCACATCCAATCAAGTAGTACTTCACAACCAAAGGAGGTCAATTGATGATACAACATTCATGTGGTAATAAAAAATACCAATGACAGTGGTGAGTTAGGAACTGGAAACAACAGCAGATGGATCAGGTCACAATAACTCGTCAAAGTTAATTGGATCAAATCTAATGACCAGACATTATGTTGTGATTGACCACATTTTGCAGAAGCAGATCATGCTATCCTGCTATTAAAAGTATCTTGACTTATGGTCGTAGGAGACGAGTTGTAGGTTAGTATGTGCATGTTCCGTTCTGTTTGAAATGAATTTTACTCACTATCATGAATGATCAATGGAAATAAATCATTTTGTGTTACCGCTCTTTCACACGTATACCACCAATATTGAATATGCACCACCAAACAAACGGAATTGTTAACAGTAACTAAGTTACCATAACTTGAGACCAATAGTAGATGATTTTCATTCATATGCATGGTTTGTATGACGCAATGGAACGTAACAACATTGTTAACTCTTTATATTCGTGTACAGAACATCAGTTTTCTACGACCTGACTGAACTATAAATTTGCTTTTGGAATAACATCCATGTATCTGCGGAGTGTAAGGAAATGACCCAATGAGAGATATGAAGAGTATACCTGTCGACACTTTGCTCATCATTCTGTCTACTGGTGTGGATCTATAAACATTGCTGTTGATAACACATTGATCAAGACAATGAACGAAAAAAGGGATTCAGGCGTTTTACTTATTCCGAAACTGCCGAACATGTTATATGTTAGAACATATTCTTTGAGAGCTCAAAGGCAAATTGTATAAAGATTGATTTTGCTCCAATTGTTCATCAATCATCATTATTGTGTGGCCATTTCTGAAGTCAACTTCACAACTTCACAACATCTTGTACAATTGAGAGTATATTTCTAAAGTATACATTCAAATGATGTCACTGGAAGGTAACAAAATATCTTCTGTGCTACATACAAGATTATTGTGTTATATATGCTATGCATGTTAAATTAAAAAGTATAAAATCCCAAAATAAAGTTGACAGATGATTCGAAAAATGAAAACTATAATTCACTTACGAAATGAAATTCTATAACAACTTTATTGGATAGATAAGAGGTTAGTTCATGATAATTAAGTGATATCAATGTCTTTAAAGGAATTCTTTTGCTGAAGTGTCCACCATAAACTAAACTACATAGATAATGTTATTTATACAGATGAAAAACTAATAAAACAATAACGCTATGTAATTATCTAAAAAAGGATGGTGTTTTGGGTTACCTCGCTCTATTCCTGTACCACAGAAAATATTAGAAATAATTGTAAACAGAAAGCACATTTGGTCGTTGATGCTTAACTACATATTATCAAACACTGTTTACGAATTCGAATAATTTACAGATAATTGTCATTAGCGCTGTGGTAATTAAGTTTTGAATACGGACTGTTAAAGGTTTTTAAAACATACAATCTAAACCAATATCAATGTGAAATTTTCTTTCGACCAACATATTTCAAAAGTTATATTTCTATAAATGTTAAGAATCTTAGCTTTACCTCGAAATCACTAACTGCCCTTAAAATATCATTCGCAACTCTTTCACTTAATTAAGAGACTATAAAATAAAATTTAGATGTATAAACTACCTCCAATTATCACCATGAGGAAAATGGAGAACGACATTTTAAAAAAAAATTAGTTGCAGGCTTAGAATTTAAGTCAAAAAGAAAAATAATAATGCCAAAATCTTTTATGCATATGACTAAGAAAAAAGCAAAAAATGAAGTCAAAACATTTTTTAGACTTTTAGTTATTTTACGAATATCATATGAATTTTAATCAAATAACATCTACTTTAATGGTAACATTTCCTACTGAAATGCGTTTAGAAATAAAATCAGTTAAATGGCATTGTGTCACTCAGGAGTAATGTTCAATGTCTTAGTTTCAAATGTCTCACCAAACTTTCTTTAGAATCTTCAAACCACCTTCTATATCTCGTCTAGTGCATGTAAAATATGTAGTGACGTGTTGAATCTCAATAACGTTCTCTAAAATCAATTCTCGGTAATATGAGAACATGTTATGAACATTAACTGTATAATATTCATTGGTTTGTGCTACACGTATATTCATGTTAATAAATATCAGGAAGTTAAACTGACATGTCATTAGGCTCATAACACAACGAAGGTAAATATGTCTGCCCTATATGAACCTAATTTCAGTTGACATTCAAGTTTTCATGCTGTTGTAATTGAGTCAAGTACTACTCATCAACGATATGTCCTTGGGGAGCTTGTCCTCTCGGTGGTCTTGACTTTGGCAAACTGTAAAATGATGCATATGGACAATGAACATTATACCCGAGTCATTATTAGTTTCCTATTTGTGTTGATTTTAGGAAAACCAGTATTATAAACTAATGTTTAAGCGTCAAATTTTGGCAATGGACACTGAAGGTAGAAATCGAGTCTAGAGTGAAACTGATATAGGATAGGTACAAAGATATCAATAACAGTTCAATGCTAATGATAATTGCCTCACAATTAAACATGAACGTATTAAGTCGCCAAGGTATTGTTATGAAAAAATAGTAAATATGTAAAAAAAAGCATGTTATTAACATTATTTATGATTTAAAGGTTATGTTGTTATGATAATGTACACAGTTGCAATGAGGTGAGTGTTCCTTAACGAGGCTTCATAATGGAAGATCCACTGTAGAAGAAAATCAATGAGACAGCTGAACGAAATGTCTTGAGGTGTGATTTACGAAGTTACTTTCTACTGGGTAATCAATTCTTACAACACACGAGGCGGGTGTATATGAGCATATAAGCATATTTCATGAGGCATGATAGTGAAAGTTGTTTTTATGTTAGAGTATTCATCTTTTCAATCATTTAAAGTTTTTTATTTAATCATTCCTAAACTTGATTTCGAATCTGACCAAAAAAACGAAAAAATGTGAAAATCAATCAAAAATATATGTAAACAAATTAACAAATGTTACCTATATTGAAAATATTATGGAATGCAAGACACCAAAGCCTCAGAAAAATATCTTTATGAAAAGTAACTTCTTACTTTTAAACAAAACGCAAAAAAGTTGCGATATGTACACACAAGAACCACAAGATCCACTGATATATTGTTTTCAACGTTGATAATTAGGATAAGGATAATATAGAAAAGTCTTTCTGTATCCCAGAAAATGCCACACAAGTAAGTATGGTTAAATGATACATATTCAAATTATGGTGAAATACTTTAACCCTTGTATAATTAGATAATTTTGTAAACATCAATATTTTGAAGATTGAATATCAACCAAGGTTAGGCTTATGTCCATCAAGCACCTTTCACACCTACCAATTAAAATACCCATTGCTTAGACGTCAATTTCATTTTCGCACTCGATGGGGCTATAAATATCAATGTAATAGTTACGACAAAAATGGTTTTAAAATATATTTGATAATTTAGAAATGTAAGATATTATTGTTGCAAAATGTATAAGTTCCAACCTACCCACTTATGTAAACCTAACGTGCAGAATTTTATTTGAAAATGTGCTTTCCCTAAACAAATAATACTTATATATGACCGTGTCACATACCTAATACTATAACGCAATTTTTTGTTTAAACATAGGAGCTATATCATATTAAACATATGATATTTAGAGACGCTTGCTTTTAGCCCTATGTCTGAGGTGAAAAGACGTAAGCTGCCATACACAGATTACATGATTCCATTTATAAATAAGAGGGTTAAGTTTGCATGCGATGAAAGAATTATCCTGGGGGTCTTTTTCTATTTATTAAATGGGTCTTTCTAAACAAAAATATGTTTTCAAAACTCAATTTTCAAGCTAGTGAAATATTTGATGAGATTGTAAAGTGAAAATTGTCTCTGAAATATTTCATGAAAACGTAACATAGCAAGTGACCGACAATTGACAGCCTTGCTTGACCTTGAAAAATTGTTCTTTTTTCTGAAAAAAAATCTTGGTGTAATATATGATGAGAATCAAGTAACGAGGAACATTTCTTGCGATAGCTCCCAGAAAGGGAAACGTCTTTGCAGAAATCTGATACTATGATGTATTTCTTTTTTACGGCTACCACTCCATCATTCTACTGTTTTTTCCCCGACATTCAAACCCATATAAATCACTCCTCATCTAGCTAACAGAACCTCCATATACAGAATATTTCATTGCCATCCAATTAGAAGATAAATTGTTGCGTTTGTAAAATTTCCGGGACTTATTGTTATTCAACACCCGCAAATTAAGTTTAAAATCGACGGCTAATTTGCGGATATTCATTGTCATTCAATATAGTGTATTTTTTCTAATCAGCCAATCAGAATCGAGAATACAACGAAGTCATGTTACAATTTCTCTCAAAATGCGCATTGGTTTCATTGTGGTAATGAATCACTAGATATCTAGAATCAATGCTGTTGATGGTAACTCTTCATAAAAAGGAGCCAACTAATCCTGCTATGAACAAGTAGAAACTGTCTTCTAAGGGTCATTATCTTTAGAAGATCAGAGTCATTGTCGAAGGTAGGAAATAGAAGATTACATGGAAAGGTTTCATGATATTACTTGCTTGTATGAAACATTTAATGCACCTTTGAGACCTAGTTTATTATCTTTATCACATATGGTCCACCCAAGCAATACAGTTAATGGACTCTCGTAATGATCGATCATTGACTCGTATTGTTATTTCAGTTCCTATCAATCTATAAGTGGAAGGTAATTGGTATTTAGCATGATCGAGTTGGATCCATGTCAGTGAGGCAAATTGTAATCAAAGCTAGTGGCCCTTCATAAAGTCAATATTCTACTAGGGGTATCAATTTGCAGTCTTGTTGAACTGTCACTTACAAATTTGTCTACTCTTGCTTCCTCGTATTAGGAAAATACTTCAGATTTAAAAGATGATCATCTTTACTTGAATAGAAAGACATTAAATTTACTTTATCCTTGCAACTGACACAAAAATATTTGATATCTAGGTTACTTTTTCTCATATTAAAACCTGAACTCATTCGTCCGCATGAAACAGGAATATTTAACTGACATTTTATCTAACTTCTTAAGATTACCATCTTCAAAACGCATATTCAAAGAGAATGTAAAAGGATGAGTAACGACAAGTTTCACAAGTAACACTTGCGCAATTACCAAAGGTTTATACTAATGCACACAATGAATAAAAATATACAATATACGTTTACAAACACTTATACTTTGGGTCGCTTTGATACTCTTAGTATTTTTTTAGACTGCAAATTTGATATTAAATGAAAGATATCACAATGAAATGTTTCAATTAATTAGTGCCTGTGCCATTTATTTTTAAATCTGCTACTGGCCAAAAAAATCCTCTATTGTAGAAATGTAATCATTAGCTTAGAAAGAATTATGAATGATGGCACGTGACCCTCTACAGATTAATTGATTTTGAACAGCGGCAAACTCTGGGGGCAGCGACCTGCCTTTTCTTTACGTGGTGCCATTGGCCTTCCTATTTTGAATAACAATGTCAGGTTTACTATTAGGGCGAATTCCTATATGAACCGTTGTAGTCGATTGTTGCGATGTTGCTGCGCCAAAAAAGACGTACACGACGATGTAGGCGTGTTCTTAATAAACCCTCTTAGCCCTCTTAGTGTGTGGGTAATCGGTTTTACAGTCTGCCCAGAAAATGGAATATCAAAAACAGTCCCACCCACACCTTCGCTAAAAGTTATAGTGGCTTAACCCTGTCAGCATCAGCGTGTAGACGGTTTGTAGTTATATGAGGTCGAACCTCTTATTTCTTGGAAGTATGTTGTGATGCGTTAGTCTAACAAAACACAAGTGAGCTAAATGTCAATGAGAATGAAACATTTCTTATCATTTATCTCACAACCTTTGAGAATATACATAACTTCAGTTCACCTGTTTATAAGGATGGGGGGTTTTGCTTCTTTTGCAACTTAACTGTTATGAACTGGAGGCTAAAGAAATTTGTTATTGTTTTGTTAGTTTTGGGGGGAAAATCAAATATCAAACATGATTGCATTGTGAGTAGGTACGCATTTTAGAGACAGTACTTCCTCCGGCCTACAAAGTATAACACTATTTTTAAGTGCGAATTACGCAAATATATTTTCATAAATTGACTAAAAGATTTAAGATGTCATGTATTCTCTTAAAAAATGTCGCTTTCTCAATGATTCATTCACTATCTTAACTTTCGATTTATAAAATACAGCTCCTAATATTTATTTAGCTACAAAAGATAAACTTAAGATATCCTTGTACGTCTGTGTTTTGCAATGTAAAACGAAACACTTAAGCCTTTATAAATGATAACTGGCTAACTGTCAATTAATTGGTATGTTTTATTGATATTTGTTTGCTAAGAGTTTAAAAACATCGTAATGAAACTGACTACATTGCGGAACTCTTCTCCTTACACAGCATAACTAAGCTAGTTTGAACAATGTTTACCAAGTCAACCAGACAACAGCTTCAGCTGTAGGGTCGATATTAGTGTCTTACATTGATACAATATGCGAAATTAAACAACCATACAGTGATATTTATACATGTCTTTGTTACCAACCTCTCTTAAAAGTCAGAATACTTTGATATATATATATATATATTGATTGCGAATAATTTGTAACAATATATATTAGATACTTGCGTCAATGTCAACATGTAGCTTTTCATTAGTCGAGTTCACAGAGAAAAGACATTTTTTTCATAGAGACATAACGCCATATGTAAAAGTACAATGGGTATTAAATAACGTGATGGCATTGGTGTTGAAAGGGCGGTACGTGTGGTACAATCCTCTTCATCATCATACATCATATGTGCGACTCATAAAAGCTAATGTTGCCGTTTGTACTCAGAATCCCCCTCGTATTATTTAATCAGCTGAGAGAAATATCAGTAAAGCATGTACTAGATAAACTCCTGAATCATATTGTCTGTACTTTTACCATGTGAAGTGAACATTTATATGCTGTAAGTGGATTATGTCTCAGAAATAAGAGCCCAGATGGTTCATTTATCCTGCATTACAATAGTGTGTCATTTTGGTACTTGACATAGAGGGTTGGCAAATGCTGCTGTGATTATAAGTAGCTATGGAATAAACTCTAAACTCTCAACTGCTAATAATAAGTTTTACATTGCTATGATCAATATCCAATTAGATAAAAATACATTTGATGTGTTACACCAAAATAAAATATAATGGAATTTTATTTTAAAGGTTTGTTAACTCAATTATCCCCATAGTCATGCTACAGGTCAACAAGAATAAAATACTAATCCTGAGGTTATCAAACTTATCAACATATGCTTTTCTGATCTATTTATATTCATTATTATATTACCAACAGCGTATCACTTTTTGAAATGTGAGCTACTTATCTCTATTGGACCCAGTTTACAAATTCAGAAAAAGACTATATAAACATTCGTATGATTTGTTTGTTAGGCCTGAGAGGCATAGCGCCCATTGTTTCCTGATAAGGACCACGGCGGCCACGCCCTAAAAATCTACTTTAATGCTCTTCTCATGAATCAAAAAGGCTAGAACGCTGTCCCTGAGAATTAAGAAAAATATAAACTACTTAAAATCCCTCAGAACCACAAGTTAAAGAAAGCTAATGGCAAATTAAACGTATCAAAATTTGCAATTAGAGCATAGTTATGTTTTACAAAATTGAACCTAATCTCCTATATTTCATAAAAGTTCAATTTATATATGCTTCCAATGTAAGCAATAATTGAATAAATGACATGTTTATGCCGGTACTGACGCAGCAAGTATTGACATACACTTGCTCTTGTTTATTCAACTGATTAAAGCTTTGTTGAAACAACTTTTAAATATATAAGGTATTGAAATTGCAGTATACAAAGGTCATCGGAACTTTTGTTTTGTTTTGATATTTACTTTCAATTCGAGTTATGGGGATCATTCATTTTAAATAAACAACGTTGGTTGTCATTTACATAAATGACAATGGAAGCAATTAACCACATAGTAACTGCATAAGTATCGGCCGTTAATAACCTGTGCACGCTATCAAACTGGATATTTTCTTCATGCAATGCAATTGCCTTTCACTCCTTGTAGCAGACTGTGACTTATAATCAAAGATGACATAGCAAATTGCTAATTTACTTAGGTTTTAGGCAAAGCTTTTGAAAAACGGCAACTCAACTTAAAAGGTCAACTCAACTTTAAACGTTTAACAAAATAATGTCTTTGGTTTGCTGAGGATGTTAATCTATCTCAAGCGAGTTACTTAGAATTACTTTTTGGAAAGGATGTGTGTTTAACAGTTATCCTAGACGTGACGAAAATGACCACTTGGTAATATCACCTTCGTACCCAAGATACAACAGGGAGGGAGTCCTGCGTGCAGATGTAATGACTTACAAGAATATGTAATCGATAGTCTGCTTTAACCTACCAAAGGTCAAGGTATAATAGAACATGTTCTACTCAGACTAATATTGACCTGTGTCTAAGGCGATTACTGAGGCATGCAATTTATGATCAGTGCTGAGAGGGCAGAACCTTTTGGCATTTGCCTTAACATTAAAATATTCTAAACAAATATACTGACATTGTTAATAATAATATCATTTTATGAAAACATTAATATAAATTGGCAATTATTGATTTAATATCAACAAAAATATCTTTATCTTTTTTTCCATTGAATATTCAAATATATTCTAATCTATATTAATACGTTATAACAATACTGTTAACATGTTTGCTCTGAATTGCATTTCGATACATGCAGTATGTATATGTAGCTCATCATATATAATCCGTACTCCACTTCAATAGTCTCATCCGAAACGTATTTAGTTTGACTGTTGTCGTTTGAGTAGTTTGTTTTTAAATATATCATTTCAAGTGAAAGTATTACCTGAATAAGGATATAAGAAAAGTTATCATATTTTAATATATATTTGTTTTGTAAGTTATGAACCACTGAAGTGGACTCATATGGCTATATAGTTTTCTTTGATGCATATATGTTTGTGCCACAAATCTTAACACATCAATAATTTTGGAAAGAGCAATGCCATAATATATTGGTGATCATGAACATACATTTATTGCAGATACTTGGATGAGTTTCGTCATTGTGTCGAAAGTGGAGGCACACAACAGACACGAAAACTTAAGTCATCTCGTTTCAACCAAATAAAATCTTTGCCCTGTAATAGGGACGAAACTGAGGAAATAATGGATTTAAAACTCGAAAAAAAGCTGACAAAGCACAGCTTTTCTTGACCTGACAGACGGTTGTGTATTTACATTCTGTACACATCACCCAAAAATACTATTGAACATGAGATGTACAACTATTTATATTTCATCCTATCACACATACATATTTGCATATCACATATCACATATAATAGTGAAGTCACCTTCATAACCAACTTTAACTATTTCCTGTTGATGTGATTACTGTGTTTACCATCAACCCACAACCATCACTGACTTACATACAAGTTGACAATTTGCACAGCTTTATTTGTCAATTTCTACATAGAGCTTTTAAAAAGTTTGATTTCACGAACGCAAATATATGTTATATCTAATGCCATCTTGTAATACAATCGCAGTAGAGGCAAAGGTTGCAAGAATTATTAAGACACTAACACAATATCTACTTTTCACAACATGATACAAATCGTGTAATAACATATATCAAAGTTAATTCTTCATGAATTGGTTTACTTTGCCAATACAGTGATGGTAAACAGAGACGAATTCATTTGTAACCTCTGTAAATGATCACTTGATAAAGGATTTACTTAATAACTAAATTAAATAGGATAACAAAACATTTATATTAAAAAATACACATTCTCACTTCAAACTCAATAATTCATACATTTATAACATTTAATGACAATCGAGGACAAATCGAGAAAAAACCTGAACTAATCTATTAAACTTTATAAAAAAACTGATAGTAAATTTAAATCAAGATACTCTCAATACCATACTAGAACACACTGAACGCATTTAGATAAAAATGATTATGACATTTAAAGTCATCAATAGTTACAGTTCCTGAAAAGTCACTTCAAAGAGGTTTGAAATATCAGGAAGACAAATTTCAAAGCACACTGACCTTTTAACATCAAATGATGAAACCGAGTCATTAAAGCTGCCATTATCAGAGACAACATGAGTTTTTTGTTGACAAGTTATAGGGTTAGGGAATACCATTCAACCCACTTTCAACTACCTAACTAATTAACCTCTTTACACTGACTTTGTTTAATGTACCATTTCAACATTGATTGAATTTCATTGCATTCTAATTGAATTTGTGCTTTAGGACACTTCCCTGTGATAATCAAATCCGGATTTGCCGTAAGAAGTTAGGGGAACGGAATGTAATCAATAATCTGAAATACAAGAGTATATTGCCGACGTAATTTTTAGTCATCTACTGCAACTCTCTAAAATATCTTATCTTCATGGTTCAAAAGGTTAAAAGTTGGATCTTAGAAGGTCGATAGAGAGTTTGAAAATTCTTACTCTTGATTTATTAAAAATCAAAGTGAGAAGTTCTATTTCTTCATTCTCCATCTTATGTTCTTAGTGAAGTTTCTACGTGAATAATAGGCCTCATGATTGCTCACTTCGTTACCAGGTCGACAAAGATTGCTTAAAAAGAGATATTTCTAAAACTGTACATCTTATCTACTCTACAGTTGATATATAAGATGCACTGACACATTAAACGCTTATACTCCTTGTCCGGAAAGCTTTAGAGCCTTTTATGTATTTGCAGTGACAAGACAATTGTTGCAGACAATGATATGAAAGGGAAGTGACATTAACCATAGAATTTTTAGGACTTGGTTGACTTTTCTAAGCTTTAACAGCTTAAGCTTGAATGACAATCTTATTGTTATATAAACAATGTCAGTAAAAACATCTTTATGTCTTTAAAAGGGGCAAAGAATATGTTGTTCGAGTCAAATATATCAAACTTTGTAAATGATTTTATGTTATCGAGAAGTATTGGTTGTTCATAATAATCAGCATCTAACTGCTTATCAGCTCAGTAAAAGTTGTGATTTGTGGTCGAAAACCGGAAAGTGGCGCGCGCCAATATCTCAAACTAAATTTTTAAACAAATCTGCAGCAGACAAAAAGACAAGCATACTTTGCAAGTGTTTAGTAGGTCATCCATAATATGGATGTCAGGAACATTGTATGCGAATCACAGCTATATATAGTTTTCACTTCTCTCAATGTAAAAACAAAGAAACGTCATTTAATCCAATGACTTTGTTTCAAACCTGAATATACTTTTCGATTGTAAGTAAAATTAAAGTGAACTAAAGTAAATTAACGAGAGATAGTTACTTCTGTATTAAGTTCAGATGTTAATTTCTAATATTAAAGTTTAATGACGGTAGATAGAAATCTGTCAATTTTGTAATATAGGAGTGGAAGATAAATACCAATTTTCATGTGTTTGTAATGCTTATGGTTATATTAAATCGAGTACCCTCTGTACATATAATGATGAAGGGGCAAGAAGAAGCCAAGAAACGTTGTTAGAAATAAATAAAGAAGTTGTCATCCATGATATTGATTGTCTTGTATTTCATGTATTGAATCTCATGTAATTCTACAGTAAAAGCTATATCAAATTTTGTCAACGAAATGTCAGAAAAGCCTCATCTGTGTAATAAATAGAGAATACTAAACGACGTCCCGTTAAATAACATATTAATGAAACGAGTGTGTGGTTTGGTATTTAACGAGCGAAAGCGAGTTAAATACCGATACCATTCACGAGTTTGAAAGTTTGATTTCACGAACGCAAATATGTGTTATATCTAGTACCATCTTGTAATACAATCGCAGTAAAGGCAAAGGTTGCAAGAATTATTTAGACAATATTACAATATCTATTTTACAACATGATACAAATCGTGTGATACTAGTAACATATATCGAAGTTAATATTGGTTTACTTCGCCAATACAGTGATGATAAACAGAGACGAATTCATTTGTATTCACTGTAAATGATCACATGAACAAGGATTTGACTTAATGACAAAGTTGAATAGGATAACAAAACATTGAGATAAAAGTTACCGATACCATACCATTCACGAGTTTCATAAAAAATGTAATTAAACGGGACTGAGTTTAGTATTTTATTTATTACTCGCTGAATTATATCAAAGAAAAGGTATGAAAATCGCCGAGATTACCATTGTCGCAGCGCCGCTAACATTGTGACGTCATGCTTAACAAGTGTGACGTCATGTGACGTCAATCAACACGCGATGTTATTACACAATTTGTAATAACATTGTAGATTTATTGAACGGCGGCATCTTCAACGGGCGAGTAATAAAAACCACTAATCTTTATATATTATGCTCACTTCGTTCGTTTATTGAACTCATGATACCATCTGACAATATCTAAATTGATTTCTTTAGAAATATATCCTTTTATTTTGTTTTAAAAAATGAATTGATTATTCATTTTTTCTCCTCATGCTCAATGGTCATGATCGATCTCTTTCGAAATAATGCCAGTAAATGAGAAATATTATATAGAAGTATTTTTTTTTAAAAGATAAAAACACCAAGGGACTTGGACTTCAGTTTTGATGTTAGGATCGATTATCATGCTTGACCAAACTATGAAGATACCAAAAGGCAATGGCAAAAATAAATTTTGTTTGTTTGTCAACATAATTACTCCATCCACACTAGTAAACAACTAGCGAGCAAATTGTTGACAGACATATTCTGCATGTCTCTCATCAGTTCAATTTGTCGAGATTTTCAGCATTTGTTGAAATCGTTTCAACAAGGCTGTGGTAGTTTGAGACCTTGTATATAATCTGAATATACAACGACCATTTTGGAAAACCTGAAGAACTTTCATGTGCAGCAATTGGCACTGAAATCCAGATGTAATATACATAGTTGTTTATACACTTTATATGAAAGTATTGTGCAAAATATGTCTAACTTTACCGTTTCTCAGTAATTGTAATGTTTACTTGTCAAAATATGATGGTTGAAAACATTTTGATTTATCAGTTAATATAAAATTAATAGGGAATAATTTGACATAAAGCACATTTCAACTTCTTTCTTTCATTGGGAAAAAACAATGTTGTGAATCAACTGGATGCCTTTGTTACAAGGATTATAATATCGAAAATTAATGTTATTTAATACTTCACATATATTTCACCACACACTCATATTTCAACAACTTCATATTTCTCCATATTTCATATAGTTTGCAAAAAGAAGAAGTTGATGTGCATGTTTCTAGGAGTATTGGAATCAATTGTACTCACGTATGTCGTGCAATGTGTGTTCGAAATCCAACTCATTTCCATTTATATTCCATTTCCGTATTTATTGACCATGCCAATTTAAACTTGGCATTAGGCACTTAAGTCTAAAACGAAAGCAGTTTTTGGTAAAATCAGTCGATTTCACTTTTCCCCTTAATGCATTTGTAATGTTAATGGTAAATACTGCAAATCCGACCAAAAACTGACAATGGATCCACTCTATTTCTGTGTGGTCATACCAGGTTAAGAGTTTGTGATACAGGAACAGCTTGCGTTATTACCATTGTACGAGACCTATATTGAGGTCAAATTTGTTTTCAGACTGAGAGGAATTGAGTGCAAATTCAATATGTCCCTTTCTTTTATTTTTATATTTTTTTTATAAAAGCCAGCTCACTGAAACTAGTATTACTGTTCATAGTTTTGCATACTTTATTTATTACATTAATCGTAATCCGTCTTATTTGTAAATGTAGTTTAGGTGATGTAGTTCTATGATAATGAATTTTAACTAAAGAAATTAATGATATGAACTAATGTTGAAGAACGTAAACTATTTAAAATCCTCACAAAACATTTAATCCTGTCATGAGTTTAAATTCAAACTAGAAAAAATGTCAAGGCACCTATAAAATTATACTAAAAAACTTTCAACAATATTACAAAGACTGATGTTATTATTTCTTAATGTAAGTTAATTAAGCATAATCTTTATTATAAAAAGCTTGTTAGAGCTGTGGACAGATCCCGAAATGACACACATAAATCCAATCTTTTGTTACCTTCACATGCAGTTAACAAACCTTTCAGTGTTCATTTATTTCTTAAGAAATATAATTTCTTTAGAAAAAATTCTAAAACAGAAAAAAAATATGTGAAAAGTGTTGTCTTCAATTGTAAGACATGCATTTAATAGATAATTACGCGTTTCATTATCATATTGGCAAATAAACAATAGCAAAAGATAAAAAATAACTTGTTGCCGTCAAAGTATTAGCAAACATTGAAATTGCCCGTTTTATTTTAGTTTTATGCCACTGCTAAATCAGTGTTAGTTTCAGTGATTCATATTTTGTTGTTCAATATTATAATTGTCATCATAATCCTAAATACGTTATAAAAATCCGTTGTTCAATTACCGTTATATAAATAAACATATACACCATAAGATAAAAGTATTCTTGGTTTCTAAGGTAAACTAATGGAGAACAAATTAGACATTTACTATTGCTGTTTCAGATGAAACTTAAATTGAGAATCAACAAACTAAAAGTTGTAAAATGTAAATAATAAAAATAAACATAGATGGTTTCAGTAGATAATGCACACACAAAAACTCGACAGTCTTCATATTTTTTTACTTTTAACGATAAAAATATATTGTACACACAGCTAAATGCTTGAAATAAATGCAAAGTCACAAATATCAATAATAGAAATACATAAATTGACAATGAAAAAACAATGGAAGAAACACGACTATATTCTGATTACCAGGTGTGAAATCGATTAATCATTTGCCCTTTTATTTGCACCCACCATCGACAAGATTTACAAATTCCAGCCATGAAACAAAAAACAATAGCCAACATGTAAGTTAAAGTTTTGTATTGTCACAGACACCGTTGTCTATAACTGTATTGTTTTAGCAATGAGTAAGTAGAAATAGTACTGCTTTGAAATGTCTGCACAAACAATAAACCCTTTCATGGATTTTTCCAAATAAAGAAGTTGTACATCCGAGGCCACTCAAACATGACAACAAAACCGTTCTAAAAGCAGAAATTATTTAACATTTCCATTAAGACAAAACTGGAGGGGGTTTAATTAAATATGTCAACATTATGGGTTTAACTCTTTCGAGCCAAATCCCTCGTACGGCTGGCGCTGCGACTTGTTCGTGGCTGTGCTCACCTGTCATTGTTTAAGCCAATTAAATGTCGTAATCCAAGGAGCTAGAAGTAACTTAATGGAATTTTCCATCCTGTATGTGCCGCTGTTACTGGATGCGTATCGTCTCATTGGCTGGTTAGATAGCTAGCGATACAAGGCTTGTGGCCTAAATGATATCAGGGTATATGGAAGGGGCTCGATCAGCGGATTCAAATACGTTGTTGAAGCAGAATGTGGGTTTAATGACTGTTTTCGTTATTATGAATTGAAGATCAAAGACATACGGTCTAAAACTACTACGAAGATGTTGTAACAGGTTCACATGTTCGTACATAACTTACAGAATAACCATCGAATAGAAAAAACTTTCAGTCTTCTTTTATATCCAAGTCATTGTCTGATGTATTTTACAGCTTGCCAATTGTACGTGATGAATTATTTATTCAACAATTCACAGCGACTCAACAATGAGCTGAGCGATAAATACGTTCTGAACTTTTATATTCGATATTAAAAATGTTCATGTTCTTCATTTCATTCTCTAACCTGTAATGAGTAGGATAGTAGGAATTTTCTTCCAATGACTATTTATGTAAAGGTTATATAATCGTAGACAAATTTCCAATGTGTTGGACTAAAACATAAAACCATTGAGCTATTGTTCTTAAACTTGCCTTAAATGTGATTTGTCCCAATGATTTGCCCTCTTTGGATGGAGGATGTATTTTGATTTGTTGAAATGCATCTTTCATATTTGAAACTACATATAATTGATTGCGCTTATCTCTTTGCCCAAAAACAAAATTGAAGAAGGATGTCGGTTGTATTTCGTTGTTGTGTGAGGGTTAATATACCTATTTGAAAAGAGGACGTTTTTACAAATGTCTAATAAGTATATATAATGTCTCTATACATCTATGTAATATGTTTAACATACAGATAAATCTATTTCAATCACTCAGCAATAGACACCAAGAGATATTATACAATTGTACAAAGACATTTCTTACGTTAACTAAACACTAAAAGAAATGTTTAACCTCTTTGAATTGGATTATCATAAACAAAGCTAATTGCTCAGAGAAACTTTGTTTGTTGTGTTTTATCATCCCACACGTATAGCCTTTGTTCTAAAATGATAATCTTGAAAAATTACTGATAAAAATGTCTTTCCATATCTCCATATTTTCATTGGTGAATTTTCAATTTCTCTGATTAGTATTTTAGATTAGTATCTGGTATGCCCGCCGTTGGCCTTCAGATATGCTTGAACCTTTCTCCTCATAGAAACGTCAGTCGTCTGATTAACGCAGGTGGTATCTGTCTCCAAGATTGCCGTCAATCACAACAAGGTGGTTGCTTTGCCGCATATTCCGTTCCAGACCATAACGCTGCCTCCCCCGAAAGGGATAACCTCCTGTACGCAGCAACGTGCCTTCCTCTCACCCCGATACCCTCCTTCTTCCGTCCGATCTGTGCACCTAGAATCAAAATAACAAACCATAACTGATAAATGTGCATGCATTATCAAAATAGACAAGAACATTCAGAATCACTTTCCTCCCTTTTTTAACAATTTTCCTTATACAATTATCTTAAATAGGACAATTGACCAAAACTATTAGAATATGACGATTAAGTAATCATCAGTAAATTCTCAAGTCCGTTATTATGTCTGTTAGAAGACTAAACCTATGGGATGAGGGAATGTTAGAATATATCATGCATGATGTGTCATGTGTTAATACACTAATGAAAAAAATGTATCACATTTCCTACGCGAAATATTTTATTAAAGCTATTATGCTGTGCAACTTGTGTCTATTGAAATCCTTCCAGAAAAGCTGCCTTAAAAATATCTTAAAAATCAACTTGCGCAAAATTCTATTAACTGGCTGATACTTTCGTTTGACCTCAAGGTAACTATTTCTTTGTAGAGTTTAACCAAACAGGAACTCTTGCCAAATGTGCATGAGATGTGTCCAATTTTGAATATCAAAATACACGTTAAATATCGATATATCAACAACCACAACTTCACTTAGGAAAAGAATGATTAGGGTTTTCAAAGTTTCGAGGAGTTTGAATAATTCACTTAAAGGAGAGAGTTGATGATAACCATCTCAAGCAATATTAGGAAACAGAATTTGATCACTTTACTAAAAATGAGTCATGGAATTGGAGAGTTTGGAAGATGGAAGTAATTATGTTAGGTTGCTGTCCAATCTGAGAGTTAATGGAAACTGGATTAGCGAGGAGTACAGGATACAGGTTAGTATGTCAATAGTTTGAATCAAAGACTCTCCTTTGTTATCGTATTTTGGCAATATGTTAAACAATATTGGTTAAGTCATCATATATCACTTATATGTACAGGTGATCGCGTATATATATAAGATGAGATGCTATAATCTATAATGTATACAAACGTTGTATTTTGTAGATATTCTATAATCCGAATGTAGTATATTTGCCTTCCAATAGCATACGAGCATGATTGTCAATTAATAATAGAATTACATGTTATTTTCTAATAGTGAGTGAAAGGCTTAACATGTATTGTATTAAAATTGATTACGATGCGTTGCGTGGTACCTCTTGACGAAACTTGGTACTGAAAATAATTCCTCCTATATGTGGCTTTGATTTAACATTATATTACATTGTGAAAGTGGATAATGTATATTGTTTCTTTTACAATTCGCTTGGACGAATATATCTAAAGAGTTTTTTCATAGTTTAATGTTCTAATCCCTTCGTTGCAAATTACACATAAGAGAACACCTAACTGTAAGTTTTCTGCACTGAAAATACAACCTCAAACATTTCATTCGCGTTTAAATTGAATCTAATATATTGACAGCTACTCATAACTGAGCATAATTGCCCTATACATTCTTAAAGGTGTTCAAATCTACTGCGTCTGAATGAATAATGTCCAAAGCGTCTTGACTGCAAAATTTACCATCAGATTTTTACAGAAAGATAATAGCCCAGCTCCTTCAGTATAGTACGAGTGTTTCTTATAACATTCAAAACGTCTTTCTTATCGGAGATTTTAAAAACTTTATCAATGACATAATAAACGCATATGGTTTTCTAGACTGAAACGTGTTATACTGCTTCCGACAATCTTTGCTACTTTCTAAAAGTAAAAACCGTAAAATGTTGTGAGGTGTTGTAGGTATGTACCATAAACATTGTGGTAAAACAGAATGCTTCATTTTGAACGTGGTTCCTTTCATCATTGATTCCTTAGCTCTACGTTACCCTACCCAGACTGTACAATGGGTAGATTGCTCTGATTTGAGACAAATAATTAATGGTTTTTATTACAGGATTTGAGAAAAAAAGCATGTGTACATAAGTTATCTTAAAGCCAAATCTGGCAATTCTACGGATTTGAATACCGAGTATGCATTTCTAGAGACGCCATCTGTATATGTAGTCTTTTGAAGCATTACATTCATGAAGTAAATACATCAAACTCTTAATGTACAAAACGTGCAATTGGCAAAACTGTTGTTGGGATCAGAATGCCTTTTGTTTTATTTTACTACATACATCTTTGATCATGTGTCTCTTCTCCATGCAATCTATTGGGGAAAACCAGTTATTTGAAACAGTTATGTAACTTGACGTTGCTTTCATTACCAAGGTTTCAAATGGACGCAGAGCTCTCCGTTTTTGATAGGTCAAGCCACTGTTAATAGAAAAGAAAAGCTGAAATTAGGTAAACAAATTTAAACGTAACATAAGGTAAGATAACATTTTAAAATCAGTTATCTTCTGAGTGTCAAACGTATCAATACTCAACCCGATCATTGTCGTAGAGTGTAACAAGTTTCAACCACTAGCGTCTATTTTTGTCTGAATACGTTTCCCCACGTTTTCTTCATTTGAGGAAGGGAAATGGATTAGTGTTGCTTTACCGATAATGTTACGTACGTTTAAAACGGTTTTTGTTGTTTAAAACACCCATTGTACATAAAATATCTTCCGTGCTAATATACTTTTAGAGTAAAGTTTTTGAAAACTTTGTGTGAAAAGAATAAATATTCTGTAAATAAAAAGTTTCTTAAACACGTTATCTACAACAAACATTAAATTAAAGCCAGGAGTCATCGTTATTGTAAAGGTGTATTTATTACGGATAAAACAAATGCTGGCTCATGTTAACAGTGCACTGTTCATGGTCACTATTTCAAAAGAGGCTACAATTGATTTAAACATATTCTATTCACAGCAGTGAAACAGATTGGGCACAAGCCCTCAGAATAATATTAAGATATCACATTTACATAATGTATACATTCAGAATGAACAATATACTTCAAAGGATACAGCGCCGCTAATGGCTGTAATATTGCCAAAGCGGCGTAAAACAACAACTCACTCACTCACTCACAAAGGATACAGAGAATAAAGAGATCGAATACGGAAAGTTTGATTATGATGCACACCTGCATCTCTCAAAACTTTTTTTTTAATAAACACATGTGCATGTTTGAATATATAGATTCGTTTTCATAAATAAAAGATCTTCATTGCAATTATGGACTTAAATTGTATCAAATGACACTCTCCCTAGATGTTCATTTAATGTCCTATCTAATTCCTCCCGAGCTTAACATGAACAACTGGGGTCGTTAAATAAACCTGCTCTTGAGAGTGAAGTGTTTAATTTCCTATTTCCTATTAAGAAATACTCATCGCTACATCTACTGTCTTTTGCATCTTAAGCCTGAATTGAGAAATGGATGGACAATTTCTTATTTCAAGGGGAAAGTTATTCCATTCTCGATCAGCCGATCGATTTATAATATTGCTCAGTTCTTGATAGGGGAAGAAAATCCGGTGATTTGCTTTGGAGATTTTAAAAAAGCAATCACCATTTTCATTTACATCTACGCTCCTTCAACGATTCCAACCAAGTTTCTTTATACAATATTTTTCTAGAAACATAACGTTGAGTACCGTTAGTATTCTTACGGCTTCTAGTTGATGTATTTCCAGTTTGTTCTAGTGTGTACCTATCACATACCTCACGTGTATATTAAAAGTGTGGCCTTATATATATATATATACTTAATCAATCTTACTTAACGATACAGTTTTTTCTTTCGGTTAGTTTATATTGAGTGTATGTCATGCAAACATGAATAATCATTTGTAACAGATGTTTAAAGTCATAAGTATATACGTAATGAAATAGGTTTCTTGTTTAGAAAATATTTGGTAATGAATTATATAGAAACGATTTTTTTTCTTGCATGCCACATCTTGTTTAATATTTCTCCATAAGTACCATGTGTATTGAACGATCTTGTTTCGAAATTCGGTTTTGCAAAAACATACCGACGGAACTTTTAAGAACTTGCTCCTCTATTCTTGTGACAAGAAAAGAGCTACAGTTTTTGTGGCAAAAGAAAACTGTTGACAACCAGACTGCATTACTGTGTTAATGTTTTCTTTCAAGAACTGGAATGTTTGACTCCAATTTCAAAAAGATATATGTTAACCTAAAACCGTTACATAAGAGATATTCCTTTTGCAGTTATTTTTTAAAGAATTGTAGAATACGATGAAAGAAAAATAAGTAATATGTTTCCCCAAATAAAGTGACTTTTATATTGCGAACAATCGTTGTTTCTGTAAACAGCTTGACGATACACAAGCATTTTTGCAGTTTACAAATACAATTATTATCACTTGCAAAGCAAAATATTGGTATCCCCCGGCTGATTATAGACAAAGTTGATGCGACTGACTCACTTCATATTTCCATCGGCAGAACTTAAACGCTAAACAGTTTAGGCGTCCTAGGGTGAGGTCACTATTTCTTTCAGCCTATTTTTTCCGAGGAACATACTTTTTGATGTTTCGTTCTTAATAATTGTCTCAAATACTTTTATTAGTAATTATTGTTGTTACCACAACTTAACTCAAAACTCTAACGTTTATGGTGG
The DNA here is from genome assembly GCA_921293015.1 of Phorcus lineatus. NCBI lineage: Eukaryota > Metazoa > Mollusca > Gastropoda > Trochida > Trochidae > Phorcus > Phorcus lineatus. Next base: position 15,644,866 of record OV121083.1, read on the forward strand.
TCTAAAAGCTTGTTATAAACCGTAAGAGCTATTTGAGTCGGAGTTCACATGTTCCTGGTAGGGTCACCCACGCCTGACTGGACGACGGATAGCAGCCAGACAACAAAAAGATATTCTAAACCTTCTGTCTTCCTCTCACATGCTTTCCGGCTTGACCCTCAATCTCTCGGACCCCGTGTCCACTCTTTTGAATGATTTTTATCCACGTGAAGAGTGACTGAAATATTGTTGGAGGCATGCTTAATTCCATTACCTACTCACTCAATTACTGTAGATAAGTTACTGAATTATTGCTATTGAAAATTATGTCACTTCAATATGCCTCACGGAATTGTGGCAATTGAGTGTATATATAATATATTTGCGTTTGGAATTATATTGCGGTCAATGCAAATCGTAGGTCTTACAGATTCAAAATGTTGTAAAACGTGCAAAACAAAGAACAAAATAACTCACCTCAAGTAATTGAAAATAAATACTGTTTGTGTCATTTGGAAATTGGCTAAGCTATCTAAAATAGCCAAGAAATGAAACTATTTAGATATTTATATCCCTACAGCACTTTAAATGCAACGTCGCACACTCACTGAGACGAAAGACGGTTTATCTTCCAATTTGAATATATCTATAGTGATCCAAATCAAAAGTATGGAAAAGACCTAAAGAAAAAGAAAGTTTCTGTCACTGCCTTTGAAATTAGGATGAACAAGTTTTTTTCTATTGTACGCCACTGTTTATAATGAGTTCAGACCATAAAACATTTAAACCATATGCGAACACGTTAAAATCTGTTTCCTATACTGATTGGAATTGTCATAGAAAACAATTATATTTATATTATTACTATTTATAAATAGTCTACGTTGTTTGCAGAGGATTCGAACTTTCTCATACATCATAATGTACCTTAAACATGTGCCTCAACATTTTCCAAAAGTGTCATTGTTAAAAATAAATGAAATGCCCCAAAAGTTTTTTCGATGATTTCCTTTTTCAATGTGAAGTCATTTAAGAGAGAAATGATTTCTGTTTGACAAAAACTTTGATTCACGTATGTGTTTGAATGTTAAATCTTATTTTACGTTACTATGGTTTAAAATACTGCTTCCAAATAAAGGTAATGAAACAGTTGAACATAAAGACGTGAATAGTCAACATGCTGTGCGCCAAGGCTTAAATGTATTCTTCTGCCTACTCTTCTCTCAATATCCTTTGGTATTAACTATAGCATCGTTAGAGGCTGTTAGTCGCGGAAAGTGATGTTATCCAATGTTTATGTGTCTGCGTTATACATTTCATGAAATCAATTTCAGTAAACACCTGTTATTAAGTTAACCTTTTACCGCATTATCAATAGATGTCCCTAAATTCTATTAATATTTACGAAAATAAAAAACCTGAAGTAATCCTTTATATTATATATATGCAGTTCTTGAAAAAGCATTCGGGTATTAATGTGACTTATCCCATCTATCAATCAGCAGTCAAACCTGATTCAAAGTTTAATTATCTTATTTGTACGGTTTTTATAACGATAAGTGAAACATTAACTCAGTGTATGCATTTTATTTGTTATACTCTGTTTTGTTGGGACGGTGATATGGCACATTGCTGGATGAAATATATTGGTTGAAACGCGCAAGTTGTCTTTCAAGGAGTGAACTATGGAACGTTGATTATTCAACTTGATCGATACCTGGGAGAAGAAGTAATTAAAAGGAGAATTAAAATTAGATACTTTTTATTAAAATAGGTTAACTGATTTGATAGTTTTCAAGATTTATATTGCTTTATTTCATGATTTGTATGAATACATTTGTATATGCACATCCGAACCGAGCCACTCGGCTGAAGAGAGCTTTGTTTCAGGAGTACATCGCATCTTTCACCAAAATTTCAAATGATAAGGAATCTCAAATGACATAAATGTCACGATTTTAAGGTACCCTCTATCAATTCAATCAAATAAGAATATACCTCCCTTTTCATTTACTAAGTGGATACGTTCAAAAAGTAAAGTAATACTGTTTTGGTGCCGAAGGGAGTATATTTGTGTATGATAAATTAGAAAGGCTGTTTCTATTTTAACATTAGGTGTTTCCGTTATATCTTTGAGGCAAAACACGAACCTAACATCAACAATGTTTTTTATCATAAAGTTTTTTCTACTGTATGATAAGTCATTGTTACAACAAGGCATGTCTTTAAATGGTGATCCGTGATGTTTGTTCTCGAGATAAAAGCTTTTGCATTAGCAGAGCCAATGAGAGCAGTGTAAACATTTCTGTCCTTTCATGAAGCTATTTTCGGATTAACCCATGGATAAAGCTATCTGAAAGACAGCACTACGTCGCATTTATACGTTATATGGCGGGGATATATTAATGAAAGATTAACTTCTTAGACTAGGGAATACTAGGAAGTAACAAGCATCTGCGCATATAATGATCCGATTAATGAAGACAAGAGATTAATATTTCAGTCTATCAACTCTTGATACACGCATATAATCTTCTGATTAATGACGACCAAAGAATTACTGACCGTGAATAACAACAATTCAGTTCAGCAACTTATGAACTTTTGTAAACCGTGTTTCTGATATTCAATATGCAGTCTCTCACTGTTTAGAGGGTATATGTATATATATGCGTGTGTGTGTGTGTGTGTGTGTATTCTATTTTTTGGTATTGATACCATGATATGAAGAATAGCTAAATCATATCATGAAATCCGTTCAGTTGCTCTTACATTATTGCCATAAAATTAAACAGTTAAGAGATATGTAACGATTTTGTTAAATTTCTTAAAATAAGTGTGGCATGTGTGTGCGCCATTTTCGTTCTACTTAATATGTCTTTAATCTGAATAAACGAGATAATCTGTTGTTGCTCTTGTGTAACTTATTGAACTTGTTGATCTTAAAAGTTAGTGAGATAAGTTAATGTCATGTTTGTGTTTTATTATATGATTTTAGTATACGAAACGGAATGCAATAATTAAACATTTTCCGACTTTTACGTAAATTCATAGAAGCAGCCCTTCTTTGATAATGAAAACTTCATTGATTTCTGTAGAATTCTTTTTGTTTCAGTCAAACTGATTCCCCTCGACTTGCACCGTGTACAAATAATGTATTGTACTTACTTGTACATGTACGAAATTGATAGATGATAAAATAGAATAACTTAAAACCTAATGGTCGAAAAACAATTTTTTCCCAATTGATATCAGATACGATAAAATACACTAACATTGGCATGTCATCTAGTCCCCTAAAGCGTTTTTGCATTTAATAGATAAAATAAATGAATAATGATGAGAATTTATTTTGTTTAATCAATACAGTTCTACTAAATATTACGAAATTTTAATAGCACGTTTTATAGTTTGTATGTTTAATGTATGTAATTATGGAAAAGGTGTTAAATAGAAAATGCATATATTTCTTACAAACGTAAGCGAATTATTTATGTTATTAAACTACCACATACGTAAAGCCAAAGTGTCAGAAACAATATGACATCTCTAGATTCTGTAGTCAGTATAGTTCATTATAGATAATGGTCTTACATTTAGAAACTTGGTTTCGAATATGAAGACGTCACCAAAAAGACTACTTATCATGCAAATGCTTGTTTTGTTTTCTCTTTATGAAAAATTTCAAATCTAAGTCGCAAGACTATGTCTTTAAATTGTGTTAAAGAAAATGCTCAGAGGTTATTCAAAACAGAGTTCATTCAAATACGTTTTTCAAAGTCAAACATATATTATGCCTTAATACTAATTTATTAACCACATTTCTCTTTATATAAAACTTAAACAACTAAAACACAAAATTTTTACTTTATTCCTTCATTCATTTATGATGAACATTAATAAAACCGTTTTGATACGTTAAAATGAAAACAAAGGTTATTTGCTAAATAATCTAAATCTGAATCTCGTTTGTACACTAAATTGTACAACTGCTTAACGACGTTGAAGCGGACTGAGGAGACATTAAATCGAAGGATTATGCTCTCAACAAGCATTATTTTCGTCTTATCAACGATGATAAGTGGATATTCAAGCTGTGCATTACATTCTAGCTCCTTCATTATCCATCCCGTCTGATATAGATATAAGCATATGCTTCGGAGTATTCTAGCTCCTTCATTATCCATCCCGTCTGATGTAGATATAAGCATATGCTTCGGAGAATTCTAGCTCCTTCATTATCCATCCCGCCTGAAGAAGGAGTAAGCATATGCTTCGGAGTATTCTAGCTTCTTCATTATCCATCCCGTCTGAAGAAGGAGTAAGCATATGCTTCGGAGTATTCTAGCTTCTTCATTATCCATCCCGTCTGAAGAAGGAGTAAGCATTTGCTTCAGAGTATTCTAGCTCCTTCATTATCCATCCCGTCTGATGTAGATATAAGCATATGCTTTGGAGAATTCTAGCTCCTTCATTATCCATCCCGCCTGAAGAAGGAGTAAGCACATGCTTCGGAAAATTCTAGCTCCTTCATTATCCATCCCGTCTGAAGAAGGAGTAAGCATATGCTTCGGAGTATTCTAGCTTCTTCATTATCCATCCCGTCTGATGTAGATATAAGCATATGCTTCGGAGAATTCTAGCTCCTTCATTATCCATCCCGTCTGATGTAGATATAAGCATATGCTTTGGAGAATTCTAGCTCCTTCATTATCCATCCCGCCTGAAGAAGGAGTAAGCACATGCTTCGGAAAATTCTAGCTCCTTCATTATCCATCCCGTCTGAAGAAGGAGTAAGCATATGCTTCGGAGTATTCTAGCTTCTTCATTATCCATCCCGTCTGATGTAGATATAAGCATATGCTTCGGAGAATTCTAGCTCCTTCATTATCCATCCCGTCTGATGAAGGAGTAAGCATATGCTTCGGAGTATTTTAGCTCCTTCATTATCCATTCCGTCTGATGTAGATATAAGCATATGCTTCGGAGTATTCTAGCTCCCTCATTATCCATCCCGTCTGAAGAAGGAGTAAGCATATGCTTCGGAGTATTCTAGCTCTTTCATTATCCATCCCGTCTGATGTAGATATGAAAATATGCTTCAGAGAATTCTAGCTCCTTCATTGTCCATCCCGTCTGAAGAAGGAGTAAGCATATGCTTCAGAGAACTCTAGCTCCTTCATTATCCATCCCGTCTGAAGAAGGAGTAAGCATATGCTTCGGAGAATTCTAGCTCCTTCATTATCCATCCCGTCTGATGTAGATATAAAAATATGCTTCAGAGAATTCTAGCTCCTTCATTGTCCATCCCGTCTGAAGAAGGAGTAAGCATATGCTTCGGAGAATTCTAGCTCCTTCATTATCCATCCCGTCTGATGAAGGAGTAAGCATATGCTTCGGAGTATTCTAGCTCCTTCATTATCCATTCCGTCTGATGAAGGAGTAAGCATATGCTTCGGAGAATTCTAGCTCCTTCATTATCCATCCCGTCTGATGAAGGAGTAAGCATATGCTTCGGAAAATTCTAGCTCCTTCATTATCCATCCCGCCTGAAGAAGGAGTAAGCATATGCTTCGGAGTATTCTAGCTCCTTCATTATCCATCCCGTCTGATGTAGATATAAGCATATGCTTCGGAGAATTCTAGCTCCTTCATTATCCATCCCGCCTGAAGAAGGAGTAAGCATATGCTTCGGAGAATTCTAGCTCCTTCATTATCCATCCCGTCTGATGTAGATATAAGCATATGCTTCGGAGTATTCTAGCTCCTTCATTATCCATCCCGTCTGAAGAAGGAGTAAGCATATGCTTCGGAGTATTCTAGCTCCTTCATTATCCATCCCGTCTGATGTAGATATAAGCATATGCTTCGGAAAATTCTAGCTCCTTCATTATCCATCCCGTCTGATGTAGATATAAGCATATGCTTCGGAGTATTCTAGCTCCTTCATTATCCATCCCGTCTGAAGAAGGAGTAAGCATATGCTTCGGAGTATTCTAGCTCCTTCATTATCCATCCCGTCTGATGTAGATATAAGCATATGCTTCGGAGTATTCTAGCTCCTTCATTATCCATCCCGTCTGATGTAGATATAAGCATATGCTTCGGAGTATTCTAGCTCCTTCATTATCCATCCCGCCTGAAGAAGGAGTAAGCATATGCTTCGGAGTATTCTAGCTCCTTCATTATCCATCCCGTCTGATGTAGATATAAGCATATGCTTCGGAGAATTCTAGCTCCTTCATTATCCATCCCGTCTGATGTAGATATAAGCATATGCTTCGGAGTATTCTAGCTCCTTCATTATCCATCCCGTCTGAAGAAGGAGTAAGCATATGCTTCGGAGTATTCTAGCTTCTTCATTATCCATCCCGTCTGATGTAGATATAAGCATATGCTTCGGAGTATTCTAGCTCCTTCATTATCCATCCCGTCTGATGTAGATATAAGCATATGCTTCGGAGTATTCTAGCTCCTTCATTATCCATCCCGCCTGAAGAAGGAGTAAGCATATGCTTCGGAGTATTCTAGCTCCTTCATTATCCATCCCGTCTGAAGAAGGAGTAAGCATATGCTTCGGAGTATTCTAGCTTCTTCATTATCCATCCCGTCTGATGTAGATATAAGCATATGCTTCGGAGTATTCTAGCTCCTTCATTATCCATCCCGTCTGATGTAGATATAAGCATATGCTTCAGAGTATTCTAGCTCCTTCATTATCCATCCCGCCTGAAGAAGGAGTAAGCATATGCTTCGGAGTATTCTAGCTCCTTCATTATCCATCCCGTCTGATGTAGATATAAGCATATGCTTCGGAGAATTCTAGCTCCTTCATTATCCATCCCGTCTGATGTAGATATAAGCATATGCTTCGGAAAATTCTAGCTCCTTCATTATCCATCCCGTCTGAAGAAGGAGTAAGCATATGCTTCGGAGTATTCTAGCTTCTTCATTATCCATCCCGTCTGATGTAGATATAAGCATATGCTTCGGAGTATTCTAGCTCCTTCATTATCCATCCCGTCTGAAGAAGGAGTAAGCCTATGCTTCGGAGTATTCTAGCTCTTTCATTATCCATCCTGTCTGATGTAGATATAAGCATATGCTTCGGAGAATTCTAGCTCCTTTATTATCCATCCCGTCTGAAGAAGGAGTAAGCATATGCTTCGGAGAATTCTAGCTCCTTCATTATCCATCCCGTCTGATGTAGATATAAGCATATGCTTCGGAGTATTCTAGCTCCTTCATTATCCATCCCGCCTGAAGAAGGAGTAAGCATATGCTTCGGAGAATTCTAGCTCCTTCATTATCCATCCCGTCTGATGTAGATATAAGCATATGCTTCGGAGTATTCTAGCTCCTTCATTATCCATCCCGCCTGAAGAAGGAGTAAGCATATGCTTCGGAGTATTCTAGCTCCTTCATTATCCATCCCGTCTGATGTAGATATAAGCATATGCTTCGGAGTATTCTAGCTCCTTCATTATCCATCCCGTCTGAAGAAGGAGTAAGCATATGCTTCGGAGTATTCTAGCTTCTTCATTATCCATCCCGTCTGATGTAGATATAAGCATATGCTTCGGAGTATTCTAGCTCCTTCATTATCCATCCCGCCTGAAGAAGGAGTAAGCATATGCTTCGGAGTATTCTAGCTCCTTCATTATCCATCCCGTCTGATGTAGATATAAGCATATGCTTCGGAGTATTCTAGCTCCTTCATTATCCATCCCGTCTGAAGAAGGAGTAAGCATATGCTTCGGAGTATTCTAGCTTCTTCATTATCCATCCCGTCTGATGTAGATATAAGCATATGCTTCGGAGTATTCTAGCTCCTTCATTATCCATCCCGTCTGATGTAGATATAAGCATATGCTTCGGAGTATTCTAGCTCCTTCATTATCCATCCCGCCTGAAGAAGGAGTAAGCATATGCTTCGGAGTATTCTAGCTCCTTCATTATCCATCCCGTCTGATGTAGATATAAGCATATGCTTCGGAGAATTCTAGCTCCTTCATTATCCATCCCGTCTGAAGAAGGAGTAAGCATATGCTTCGGAGTATTCTAGCTCCTTCATTATCCATCCCGTCTGATGTAGATATAAGCATATGCTTCGGAGAATTCTAGCTCCTTCATTATCCATCCCGTCTGATGTAGATATAAGCATATGCTTCGGAGTATTCTAGCTCCTTCATTATCCATCCCGTCTGATGTAGATATAAGCATATGCTTCGGAGTATTCTAGCTCCTTCATTATCCATCCCGCCTGAAGAAGGAGTAAGCATATGCTTCGGAGAATTCTAGCTCCTTCATTATCCATCCCGTCTGATGTAGATATAAGCATATGCTTCGGAGAATTCTAGCTCCTTCATTATCCATCCCGTCTGATGTAGGTGTAAGCATATGCTTCGGAGTATTCTAGCTCCTTCATTACCTGATGTAGGTGTATTATATTCAGAATTCTATGGTAATTTTTCTTCTTCTAGAAGATGGTAAGACGATATATTCATAGTAAGCCTTGCCCTAAAACTGTGCGAATGATTTAGCCTAAAATACTTCAGAATTGATCTTCATCTGCTGGACAATAAATCAAACAGCATAGAATAAAGTATCACATTATTTCAATGAATCATCATGAATTATACAACCAAACATTAAAGTGTTATTTTTATTCAACGTTAGATATATTCTAAACCGTAATACATTCTATACCATTCAAGACTTCTGTACGATACAGACACCATTTATCAAAATAAAAATGAACATTCACTACAATGTCTTACGTAATAGTAATTATTTCACGAGGGAGATTGACATGTTGGTGGAAATATTGTCACAACCCAGAATTGAAACTGTCATAGAATGAGCTGTTTGATTGGCATTCCAGAAGTTGTTGTTATAAAGAAGACAAGGAATTTTATGCATTATCAACTTCTTTATTGTACTGATAGCGACGTTTCGGTATAGCTTCTTATACGTTTTCAAGCAATCGTGGATATGGTGTTATACAGAATTATATACACAAATTACACATAATGGAGCAGTCGACTCGGTCCAAGATCGGTCTCTTTACACCACTTATCTTGAAATCCATTTGCGGTGTTCCTGTAAAAGAGGCTTAAAACCTGCTTAATGTCTCAGATCATTGACTAAGGAGTTTAGCGGCCATTGATAAAAGCAGCCTATCACTAACCTTAAAACGCTTGTATTCATCGAATGTACATAGATTGATTACTTCTTGGTATGAAATGGAACTTAACGTTCATCTTTTGGAAATGTAAACATGGATATTGAAATATGCTGACAATTTACTAAAAGGTTAAAAGTATAGTAAATTACCACCAAAATTAACTATAATATATGTTTATATTCAACCATCGCCGGAAAGACCACGAGTAGGAAACTAGGCTTTAAAACATATCAAGTAACGGCGATTCATATTAAAGATATCTATGAGAGTCATTTTCATTCATATGATATACACATTTGAGACACTCTTGATCTCGTGATGGCCTCTCATTTCTTATATGCTTTCGATTATAGACATGTCAGATTTTGTATTATTTTTAAAAAAATCTTATATTGTCATTGATGAACTTCACTTTAACCCATGTTTAACGTCCCTCTAACAAGTGAGGTTCAGGCAGGAGAAAAAAAGTTCTTTGTATCAAACATCTTAGCAAAACATCAACCTACTTGCAGAAAAACTTAAGGATGTATTTTACATTTGTTGATATGAAAATAAAAACCAATCAAATATAATAGTTGTTCATGAAGTATATATTGCCGTTAAAATTTAACGTTTAGTTCAATACGAAGGATACGGAATTGATTGACATAAAATGAGGCAGATAGTAGTGTCAAAAGAAGCTTTAACGACAAAATAAGCTCTGGATGTTTCTAATGCCCACATAATAGCAAGCCTGAGATAGTGAGACTTGTACAGCAACAACAGCAAACACTCACAGGACTTTATTTTGTTGTTGAATGTGAAACCAGGTCAATCGATCAGTAGTTGTGAAATGGACGGTTGTAGACAATAAAACGGAATCAATATGATTCAGTTTCCTAAGTGTTGCGGAAATTAAGGTTTTAGGGAACAATCGATATTACATCAGCTTCAGAGGGAAGGTTTAGAATTGATCAGTGATGGAGACTGGCGCAACTAAACGTCTTGCAGGGGAAGATGTTCGAAAGTATGCATCTCTAACTATTTCTTTTTTGTAACTCTTTCGTTTGAAAGGCAAAAACTAACTGTTCAAAAGCTGAAATTATTGCTGGTAGCACGTTAAACTCTTTCTTTTTTGTAGTATAACACAAAAAGTAATCATTCATTAACCTTTATTGATAATCTAATTAAAAATGAACACAGTACGTTTTGTACATCCGTTTTCTGTTGTTTTTATTACCTTTTTACCAGCAACACTTGACACCTAACACTGACAGCGCATGAGCATAAACCAAAGTGGAAAGCCACATTCTGCATATTTTTAAACAACATTTTCTTTTTTAAAAGAAATTTCACACATATTTTCGTTACTTTGTGAAAGTATGTTAACCACTGCTCAAGATTTTTCTCTGAGTTTAAACTTTTCTCACAGGGTCTGAAGAAAATAGTCCACTCAATTGTGTATAGACTTATGGGCAAAAAAAACTATACACATATTTTGTGTTTGAAAAATAGTTTGAGGACAAGAGCAATTATTGAACGTATTCCTTATAACAAAGTAAGTAGGTAATAAGTTTGGACTTTTAATGATTTCCAATTGCATTCGGAGTGCACGACACACTTGATTCAAAGTATGAACTTGGTAAATATTGGTTCCTTAATTACTATAGACATAAAAATATGCCCATATGGCTCATCTATACCTAAAACTCGTGAATTTGACAGGTTTCTAAAATTACGCTTTTCATTCAAATACCCGCCTTATAACTTTATATTGACATTATCATGGACTCATTTGCATGAAACTGAAACTTTTCAGCAACAACGGGTTGACCAATTATAATGAGTGGCGATTAAATCTACTCACGGTAAAGTAATCGGAGTTATATCTGGGTAGAGAATTTTATACGGAGTCATTGGTAGAGGAATACCAAAACATTCCATTTTTAAGGAATATTAACCAAGTCCTTTTTCAGATTAATCTTGGTCTTGACAGCATATGTCGTTTTATGATCGATCAATCATACTCAATTATAGTAATAAAAATCATACTCAATTATAGTAATAAAAATCTGATATCTGTGTCAATGTCTGGCTGTTGATTGACGTTGAGTTCACGGAGTATAACATATGGTACAATGTCTTGATAAGACCCTTAAAATGTTAATGGAATATGATAAAGATATGCATTGCTACCACACGTTTATATAGAATATAAAAACAAAATTTTGAACCATACCACCTTCAAGAAACATGTTTTTAAAACTGAAGCTCACAGTTGAACGTAGTATTAGCTGGACTATCGTAAATATTAAGCATGTAATTTATGTTTCTTTATCTGTAAACGAGAAGAACCAAGTACTCTTGATGTAATGGGTTTCACCTTATAAAAAAAAACTGAAATCTAAGAATGTAGGTCATTCACAAATTTCACATAAACAACTTTGCCTCTCCTCTAGATCTCCTCTCCCATTACAAATAGTGAATTTTATCAACGCTTTTAGATATGAAAACTGTACACTTGATTGAACTTTCACTTTAATATATATAGTTTGAATGGTTATTGATTCAGTCATAAGGCACAATGGTTAGAGAAAGCACTCGCCCGATGGACATAATTTTACAATCTACATAGTCTTATGTAGGTTGCATTTAAATCTTCATAGGTCAGGATTAATATGAATTCACTTTTATACTAAGGATCTATTCTCAAGATTTCGTGTAAAGAAAATGATAAAGACGTCAATTTCAAACATTCAGTATTCTTGCAATCAGTGATATCATGTGTGATAAGTCATATCAGTGGATGTTCAAAATAAATCTGTAAACAATTTTTTCTGGATAAATGGCGTTCTCAATGTCCATGCTTTAGTAATAAATTCAAACCAACATCAACACCAAAATTGCATAATGGATATCAAAATTAGTTAATGTCGTATGGACAGACAAAATTGCTATTTATATTAAACACATGTATGGAGTTTGAATGACACCGCGCCTACTCTACAACGAGTGTGGAAAGGTAAAAACAAGATTCATCTGACATTTTCTGAGCATACAAAACTGTAAGATTACAGTTCATTGCTTGGGCAGTTTACCAAACTGTAAACAAGCGCTATTTAAATTCATACATATCATTATTATTATTATTATGATTATTATCATCATCATCATCATCATTATTATTATTATTATCATTATTATTATTATCATTATTATTATTATTACTTTACCTTTTATAACTTACTTAAAAGTATCTTATTTCCAAGTTCGTAAATGTCACTCAAAGAAGTAGGTCTGAGTTTTCCAATATAATGCAAACCGGATGTTTTTGATTCAGAAATGTACGTCTTGCATTTAGGTTAAAAAAGGATATATAATTACTGGATGCAAATCAATTACAGCAAAACAAAGATATTCAGTTGAGACATTACAGGAATAGGAATAGGAAGATATTTTAGTTTCTGTGAAAAAGTACATCAATATTGTGCACATCTTCCTCAAAACTAATCAGAAAGAAACGTGTCAATACAGTTATTTAAAGAAAAACTAAGACACAAACAGGTCTTTAAATATCATATGTCTGTTTACTAGTTCCAAATTCGTCTTCCATCGCTGGAAAATACATGCAGACAATGAAGAAAGGCCGTGATATGTATCGAACAAAATAATAAACATACAAAAAGCAGAAATTAAATATACCCACTACTTAGTTTTTTGGAATTGATTTAGTTTAGTCATGAATTGGCAAACAACAATATAAATGAATGTACAATGACGTATATGAGTGTATGAGAAGTATATAAAAGTATATGAGCTGAACATTTATTCACAAATGATGTACATAAGTATGTATACAAAAAATACAACTGGTATGGAGAAGTAATTCAATGTGTGTAAGTCGAGACTTGATGTAATGCAAATGTTTGCTTAAAGATTTCTTCATTAAAATTTAACCCCGCATTTAAGTGTACATCCAATCGGCTGATATGGTGTAATAACCTAGCCGTCACAGCAGATATTGAAGTTTTGCGAAATTCCACCAAAGCGATACAAAGGAACGGGTTCGACTTACGCAATAACAACGATTGACTACATTGGACAGGAGGTATTTTGTAATGTAAATACACTGACCGGTTATATTTATACTTTCTTGTCATCTTCTTGGTTAGAATGAGACTAGACTGTATCAATATCCTCGCATCCTCGACCACTACTAACATAACGCCTTACAAATCAGAGTTCGAAAACAGGTTGGACATCACTTAACATTTAGTTCATAGTTGATATTTTACTTATGCTTTTAACTTCATCTGCAAAGCTTCAGAATTTTTTGCAAAGAAGAGAGAACGACATTTATGCATTATTGATGCTTATGTGCACTTCACCAAAAATAAATTTTAAACAGAAAAATGGAAGCCAAATGTGGGTTTGTTGAGTTTCAGTTCCTTTTTTAATAGTGTTTAATCTGGAATATATGGCTCACATGTAAGTGAAAGATCAATGATAAATTTGTACACAATGTCTGGAATAAATCTTAAAATAGTTTCAATTGATTTCATACAAGATGTTATTTAAACCAACATAAGTTCAGATATATGAGTGAATGAAGACTTAGTCTGGGATTAATTTTTATGAATTTAATATAGTTGACAGCGATGCCTATAGTGTCGCGTCGTAGTCGTTTAAAAGGCAAATCTTAGTCAGAGCTATTCTTATGATAATATGGTATTATTAAGAATACACGTAACAACATATTTATCAAACGCAGGTGACCGAAAAGTACCACACATCTATAAAAAATACCTAAATGTAATTTTTAGATTTTTTAAATATCCTGTTGGTGTCATTTTAATATCTGCATGCCACCATTAAACAAATATGTTATGTTGCATCCTATAATCTATTAAGTATACTGACATAAAGAGTGATCACATTTGCTTCGTCGTATGTGTTTGGCAAATATAGCTTCCAGTTTGTCACGTATGTACAAATGTGCATTCGAAAGTGTCAACATCGAGGGGGAAAGCCTCTGATCAATTGATGTTTACTTCCAATATTAAGATTAAAACATGTCACACTCCATTACGAGCACAGTTCTGTGTACGAAAAGGAACAAAGATTGTATGTATAGTTAACAAAAACCCTGACCTATTAGGTATTAATCATGTAGGATTATTGAGAATATATTTTGATAACGATTACTGGTTAGAAATAGTGATACATTTCTTGATATGTTCATTTATCTCAAGAGTAAATGAAAAGAAGATGTTGGCATCAGGTAAAGAAACATGTAAGCATCATACGAACATAGTAAAAGGTAATGTTACAAATAGGATAAAAGCATATCAGACCTACCTTGTTATATACCTAGGTTTCAGAGGTTTTTATTGACACAGCTTATAATGAACCATTTAAAATAAGAATAATAAGCCGAAATTTCTTCCTCTCTTCATAAAAACTTACGTCTCCTGTCCTGTTTTTCCAATCTAAAAGTCTTTATATGTCCATTCACTCTTACAAGCTTGGAGTTTTCGAACGCTAATGCAGGAGATCAGTGAATTTATTAGGAACGTCAAAGTGGGAGACAGCATCGTTATCCTTAACAATCCAAACTATTTAAAGGGGTTTCAATTGACCTTTTAAAAATGATATTGGATAAACGTTTATTATAAAGTGTAATAATACAGTATATATATTTTTTTAAATCATAAAAAGTACGTGAATAACCACATTGTCCATTGTTGTTCGTGATTGAAAAACCTTCTATCATTATTTGTGGGCAATGATATATAAACAATAATGAAATAAAAATGCTATTTTTTGTTATGCATCCCTTTCTGACAATGTTGCTCAAGGGCGCTATAGCATATGCAACTAGATTCATTAAGCATTTATTGCTTTATCGCGGTTATCAACATCCGAATGGGTTTGGTTTTTTTGACAAATAACGTTTTAAGGAAAGCTGACGGTATAAGGCCTTTTTAAAGCAACGTTTGCACTATATACATCTTAAACATTCTCATAAAACCTTGATTTCTACCATTGGATATTTAATCCATTATATATACAGCCATATATATTTACCGTGAAGGTCCAAATTAAGCTGTCATTTTCTCGCATTTAATTATTGAAAAGTGATAGTTGGCGTTCAGTAATGATATGATTCGTACTATCTAATATTTATCATGTCCACACAAGAGCGCATCAAAGTAGACTGCAGCAGATAATAGAAGCATGATTAGCGAAGGAAAAACGTCAGTGTAAGCTTTTGTTATTACTGGACGCTTCGTAATAATTCAGCCATCTCAAAAGGACATACATGTGGTATAATTAGTTATGATCTGATTGTAAAGAACGTCTGCCATGAACCATGGACACAACGACATAACAGAATTATCTTTTAAAAAAGAACATATGAAAATGCATAAAAAAAGATACTCCGTATCAATGTATGATGGTTTTTTAATGTTATAAGTAGGTTATATAACATGAAATGATATCAAACTGTACTTTATTGTAAAACATTGTGGTTGAGGCTACTCTTTTTATTTTCTAGCATATTGACTTTGATATGATAGCATACTCGGTTGAGCTTTTTATCTACGAAATTTCCTTGACTCTTTTATTTGAACATGAAGGTTTCGAATAAGTCCTCTGGCAATAACTAAGGTTAACCAGCAGCAGAGTTGGTTTCTTTCTGATAATAGTGTATCTACTGTAGAATTGATTTAGCATGTAGTAACTAAGAGAGGAAGCCAATAATGGAGGGAATATTGATAAACCCATGTATTGAGATAGGCCATCTGACGACAGTTAACAGACATTAACAACCCTTCCCTATTATTTACATGAGATTTACAGACTGTTGAACACAGGTACCCTCCTGTAATAATGGAAGTTCTTAAACTTAGCATCGTACGGTTATCAGTTCCTTACCAAAGAAGGGGTGAACGCGACCGGAATACATAAACGTATAACCATTATGTATGGAAAAGAAGGCCCTTAATATTCTCCTGTTGCAAATTGGTAAGCTGAGTTAAAGCGGGGTTGTACCTACTTAGACGATGACCCACGGCCAGGAAGACCTGTTGCAGCCATTACAGATTACATAAATCATATCCAAACGAATAATAAATTTGTACAAGATATCTTAAGAGTGTGGCATTTCTCATGGAAGGGTTTGCACCATAACTTATTAGCACTTACACATGTCCAAGCTGTCTTTAAGATCGGTCCCACGAAACTTGAATGCTCTTGGTCGACACCAGGTTTAAGAAGCGTAACTTAACTACCCCACTACTTTACTATCTCCCCTACTTTACGATCTGGCAGTGCCTTCTATCTGTTTCGCAATTTGAAATCACACTCGCGTGTAGTAAGATTTTTGGCGATGACGATGAACTCAGTAACTGAGCCGTGACTGATGGGTCAGTCAGAAGGGAATATACACACTCTCAGAGACCAAAGTTTCGTACCAACTTTTTGTGTTTTTTAAAAAAGGTTAATCAAGCGTGAGGTAATGTTTTGGTCCGAATGATAATACCATCAGAACTTTAATAAATTGTTGTTTTTAAGTTAAAAAGAATACTTTTTCTATGCGACATATAATTATATCAATTATCAGTAGAATATAGATATATAATTGAATATTTATTAACTAAGGGAGCAGGGTCTTTTTAACTTTGTTCAAGTTTAACCATTTCTGATAATAATTTCTAAATAAGGATACATCATTATGGCCTCTAAAAATAATCTTGTAATGAAAAAAAGACTAGAAGTTTGTAATTAAATCTCTTCCTCAGCATGCCATAGTTTATTGTCCATTCTAAAACGTGACCCCTCACATAGATATTTGACCAGATGGATGCATGCAATAACGGAAAATTGCATATGTTTTTATGACGATTGCTTAACTCTATAGTGTTTCCGTGAACCGAAAGAAGCAATACATAGGATTTGAAAGTTGTCATACACGTTATGATTGAACCATGCTAGGACATTATTTTACATCTGTAAGTTAAATTGTAACAATTCAACAATTCATCACTTAACAAGCTGCTCTCTTAACGGTAAGCATACTTTTAGCTTATAATATATAACTATCACATCATGTTGTCTTAGTTCATAACCATTTTATTGTAGCCTAAACTTAATTTACCTAGAATGAAGTAGTAGTTTAGATGCATTATATGTAGCTACATTGCAATATGAATTAATAAAGTAATAAAGTTATTGGTATTATGATAAATGTTCATTTTGATAAATATTATAGGTGTACTGAAACACATTACACATTATTTTCAACTACTAAGGGTATTTACTAAGTTTGTAATTAAACATATTATACTTATTCTTGTGTTAACAATTACGATGGCACGTTAATTGGTGCACTCCACATAATCGTTTCGAAAGAGAGCTTAGAAAACAAAATTTAACAAAAAAGGATTGGATAAAAGGAATTGTTAAGAAATACCTTGAAGTGGAACAAAACATGAGAGACGAATTCAACAATAAAAAATGTCAAATACACATTTTTATGAAGATACTTCTAATGTGAATATTGTTATTTACTAAGATATTGATACAATCCATCGTCAAAATGTCTGCTACATGATAGAATAAGAAAGACGAGATTTCACTGATGTTTTCACTGGTACAACAACATTAACTTTACAATCCAAAATAAGTTTTTAGTTAATCATTAACGTTGATATGAATAGTATTTAAATCATTAGAACACTCGTTCAAAGATGTCTCTTGCTGTGGCATGAAGGTGAAGTAATGTCTTGAGAGTCCAAGATGATAGTTTCATCGGCCATGTTTTACATAACATCGATTGTTTTGTTACACCTCTGAGAAAATAAACGTGCTCGTTAAAAACAGTCAAGTATCACGATACACATTAACAGAAAGATGGACCGCATTAGGGTGAAAAGAAGCGTATCATTAGACGTCGTTATAATTATCAGAACAGATTTTTTCCGAAAATAATCTACAAATTCAGGGATAGAAATCTCCACGGACAAGTTAAACATCAACAACGCCGACAAAGATATTGATGTTAACTGTAATAAGTGTTTTTATATATTATGCTTATGATATACACTGTCATTCAAACTGATTATTTTGCTACAGGTTTTTCTTTTTCAGGCTTCTTATAACAGTACCCTCAAGAAGTTCTTAATTCTTAATTCTTAATTCAATGCATCGAGGAGCATCATTTATGATTTTACAAGTGTTGATATGATACAGTAGACTAGAATCTTTCTCATTTGCCAATCGCATTTTCAAAGACATAGCATATCCCTGTAAAGATGTACATGCTTCTCTGTGCACTCAGTTTTATTGACATGCAGCGTGTAATGTGGGTCCTAAACCAAACTCAATCAATTAATTGTTTTCATGTTATTGTCCATCCTAGGTAAACCCCAAGACACTGAACAGTTTTATTGATGAAATCGTTTGTTATTACTATTTTCAAAGTGCAATAGTGTATTTTATTTGTAAAAACTACACAGACAAAAGGGAATCCAGATCTGTTTCATCATATTTACTCATGGGTGTTTTCAAAGCAGCCGAAAGCGGTTCTAGGTTTTAGAGTATCCTAGGAGACATTATTACTTCTATGAAGAGACTTATAAAAAGATATATTGCAACATTCTGCAAAAGGGATGCAAGTTGGTTATACTTGTATTTAACGAGTAGGAGTTTTTAAAAGATGGTGATCATCTGCTGATAAGAAATGAATTGCAACCTTTTTAGAGTTTTAACCTTTAACAAAATTTACTCGTGACATTCACCATCCGCCCGTTTCTTATAATGGATTACATGAGTGAATTACATCTTTATTAATTCATATTTACTTCAAGCAGTCTTCAAGAAAAAAACTACTATCCACCAAAAAACATCTTCATGATGTATTGTAAATCTTAATTTAAAATTTCTGAATTTATGTATAATCTGAACATAAAAGTAACGTCCCTTCATCTTGAAGCAACTCATCTTAGTTATTCCTAAAAAAGCTTTATCATCTTAAGAATAATCCCTCTGAAGATTAAAAAGCAAAGTGTAAATGTTGTCAGAAACCTATGTAGGATGTTTACGGTTTATCATATTGTTCATTGCTGATGCCAGCCAAAATGTATTTCAAATAGAAAAGCATTTCAATGGATTTATATCAAAATTACATATTCTGTTTCATTATTATTGTTGTAACAATTATCAAATCGTGTTCATTTTGAAAACAAGCTAGTGTATACTAGTTAAAGTCTTACATTATAAGGTGAAAGGTCATCGGCCACGGCTGGAACTAGCAAACCATGGGTGGTACTGCGCTGAATTTCAGTGTAGCATTGCTCCCAAACCTGAGTACGTGTAGAACAGTTCTCTACTGCAGACAAAGTTGCCGAGCCCCTGGCGGGATTCGAACCACGGACGTCCTGATCCGAAGCTGACCGCGGTAACCACTGCGATATCCCGCCCCTAAAATATATAAATAGTATCTTCATTTAAAAGATTTGTATGAATAGGAATCCTTCTCATCATAGAACTATAAATATGAGACAAACTAGTTATAGAGGTATTGACATAATCTCTGTTACATCAACATCTACACAGTATACATGGAATACAATGGTAATATGAGTTGTACATTCTGAAGTCATCGACAAGGAAACGCCTTGTAATTTGTTCATTGAGTAATTTCGAAAATTCATATATAAAATTATTAAATCTGCAAAATTATACCATCAAAATAAATGGTGGTTGAGACAATCCAGTCATTTTTCATTAAAACTAATGTTTATATTCATGACCATATCAATGTTCATTACAGCTGTTTATCATGACAAATCACGTATTTCAGTTGTAAGAATTATTATAATCAGATTATATTGAATGTATTAATATAATTTGCTGCCTAGCGTTTTCTTTAGTGCGGAAATGTCTGAATGACAACTTAATAACTAGTTTCGGTATTGATAAGGCCCAGGTTACATCAATGAATAATTCATCAAAATTGAGTTTGTTTAGCGAAAAGTTGTTTTGATATCATGATCGCGCATTGCGTCCCTTTTTTGATACTTAACAACGATTCAGATAAATGTTACCAATTTGTAAATATGTTTGTTACGAGTTGAAAATACAAAGCGAAATGCATTGTACACGTAAGATTCTAATTATCAGGAAGCGTTTTAATAAATATGTTTGGGATTTCAGTGTATAAATGTCTATGCTGAGTCTCCTATAGCGTTGACTACAAGATGCAAGCTTATTACTCTGTAAGATCAATAACATATGAAAACAATATATGGTTATATGAGCATGCGACATTACATTACAAATGTATAGTTATCAAAAGATAATGATTTTAATCCAAAAAAGTTTCTATGAAATTATAATTTAAAAAAATTATTCTTCCAAAAGATCGTAAATTTGCTACCATAAAACAAAGCTTATAGGTATCTGGAGTTTTTTTACAAAATACAGAGCGACAATGAACTTAGTCATGAAAAAGTTTTATTTCGAAAGATTTCATAACCCCTTTTTATAATTTTCTCTCAATGGTAAAGTTGCCATGTTATCATTGGAGGATATATAATGGTACGTGGTTCATCATTTATCCAGCACTTAAAATTTTATAAGAAATGAATTACTAACTTGTTCCACTGTGTATGAATAATTTCTGTGAAGACAGTGAAGACTATCGAGTGCACATGATTTCATCAGATTAAGACACTTTTTAAAAGCACCTTTATATAAAAACCATGTTTTTTTAATAAAAAGTGTACCTTAAAACCTTGAGGTAACGAAATAAGACAAGCATTACTTTATTGAGCGCAAAGTTGCATAAACTCTTCCAGCATATATAAAAATGTGCCTGTTCATTTTTTAACACCCCTGTTCAATTTTGTAAAAAGCGTACAAAAGAAAAAAATATAGAACATATTTAAAGGAAATTGCAACATTTTATGTCGCAGAAGAAATGTTGACAACCAGACTGCAAGACTGAGCTATTTTTTAAGAGGTGTAAATGGTGACTTGAATATAAGATACTTTAAACCTAGAACTGTTGCAATTGAGTTATTTTTTCTACAGACATTCTTCAAAATATGTTGAATAAAAAAGGTAGATTGTATCAATATCAAGGTGCAAGGTTAAAATTAATACGATTAATCAACTGCTGTATATTGTATACAATATAGTGTATACAACATAATGTTATCATCAGGCAAAGATGGGAATTCATTCCAAATTGCAAAACTAATGAGTTTTCCGCGAATTGGTGCATGACGTTTTCGTTGTTGGCAAATGATAAGAACTTCATTTGAGATTGAATAGCCTTCTCATAAATAATCTACATCCAATTAAAGACTAATGAATTTAAAAATATAATTCAAAATCATGAAAGGCGTCACAATTATTTTTGACATGAAAAGTCATCAACGAGCCATTTTGATAAACATGAACATCGCTTGCACTTTCAAAGGAATATTCTTAACAACTATCAAACTCCAATCCAAGGTTGAAACTAGAGTTACAAATGCACATCGGTTGATCTTGTAAATGTGGGTGATCTATATGTATGACCAATTGGAAATTCTCAAATGTATCATTTAATCAATCATGATTACTTCTTAGCTAGGTAGACCTGGCTGATGGGATATATTTTACATAGATGTCAGTTTAGCTATCAATTTTAAGATGATGCTAATATTATGAGGTAAAACTGTCGACTATATTGACGTCACACTATTCAAACTTTGCCTCAATTAAAGCAGTCCAATGAGATAATAAGTGTCATTTGAAAACAGAGAAAAATTAAATAGGAGTCATTTCAAGTTTCGATACACAGTTAAGACAATTGACAAGATGCCCTGTAAATAACACCTTGTGTTAAGTTTGATAAAGATGGAAAAATGGAATCTTAAATAGGCCTGAATTATCAGAAACAGGACTCGTAATTGCGGTAATCGCTAATTTTGTGGATAAATTCCTCCCCTTTAAAAGAAAGGAACTTATTGTATTCTGTTTATAATGCAACTTCTGTGATCAGTCCTGCACATTAATATTGACTCTGGATCTAACAAATTTCCCACCTAGAATTAAAATTATAGTAATGGAGTAATGAGGCCATCATCTCAAATCCATGGGATGTTGATAAAAAAATTCCTCATGCTCATAACCAACGTAATTTAGGAGGAAGGGTTGCTGCCATTTATATTTCCCTTTTCAGATATAAATCTCTGATAGCAGACTGTGCACTTACCGAACTAATTTTTTCCTTAAAAATCATCTTTCTGCAATACATCAGTCTCACTTTGATAAAACATACATTCAAAATGCAAAGTTCATGTCAGGTTAAGAATGGAAAGAATCTGGATTATTTACTGGAATCTACTTTTTATCTAATGATCTGCAACTGAATTCGAAAAGAAATTTAGTTATATAAGTAGTATGCTATATGTCGACATCATTTGACAATGATTTATCTTATTGCCTTGATTTTTGTAATTCTATTTTTGTTCTTAATGATGTGACGCTTTGCTGAACATTTCTTGTCGATGGAACAAGAAAGTGACATAACGAAGCGAAGCAAAAGGCATGCTATGCATCAATTTAGCAAATTTCAAATCTATCTTCTAAAATAAAAGTAATAGAAATGTGTGTCGAAATATGATTCTCTTTATTTAACTTGGTTATCTTAGAAGTGAAGATTAATATTCAAACATTATTTGAATAAATATGTGTGCTTTATATAAAACATTTCGTTTGCAGACACTTTTGACCGTGCATTAAATTTAGGATAAAGCCCTGGGTTTGATTGCAGCCAGCAGCTCGGCATATGTTTTTCTGTCAAAAAATCAGTAAGGATTAGCTTCTTCAAACAAAAGCTCGCAAAAAGGCAAACTGGCTAACTTCGTTCACTCATTGGCAATATACCGTCAGCCAAGATGTAACTGAAATACTGATAGTGTCAACACTACCTCAGTGCAACCTAGCAACAGAGTTTTATCATTTAACACTGGTCATACAAATGCATTCAATAATGGCAATTTATCTCCGTAGATTGGCCCCTCCTGTCAGGAGGGTGACAAAAAATTGTAAATGTAGGGGTTTAAAATGAAAATGAAATGTAGCTTGTAAGACTCAGAGTAACAGATATATCCGAATTCAATCGTGACCAGGTCAAATATCAGACTACTGACTGCATAGAAGATACATGACAGCTTTAAACGTAATTTTTTTCATATCCTGAATGGATTATTCCCGCCAGTGAACAGCAGTGTCAGGTATCATCCTTAAAATTAAGAGCCAATTTATTTTGAATTCAGGACAATCTGTCTCTAATTATCAAAGTATGTTTCGTAAAAGTAACCGAATACTATTCATACGGTGTTATAACCTTCTCTATTGGTGATCATATACCCTGTGTGATCCCAGTAGTTAGAGGCTCTATACATGAATCATAAAACTATGTGGCATGGTACTGATTGAACAAGAAAAAGTGCAGTGACCTTTCATAACTCAACCAGCTTCATTAAGTGTCAACGGCTTCTAATGAACCCATTCCTTGATGCACTGACATCCGATACATCACTCAGCATGTTCAAAGCAACAATGACTTGATAGATAAAATAAGAATATGAAACCAAAGGAGTAGATTATGAAACCAAAGGAGTAGAACATGAGCATACACAATTTGATTCAAGATGTTTCAAAAGTCATATGATTGGGAGAGTCTCGTGTGCCAAAGCAATTGAGACATTGACGACTATATCCAACTTTTAAAAAAGCAGTTTCGAATTATTTCCCAGGGCCTTCTTTGAGAAAATATAGTTCTTTAATCATTTATTTTTTGGACGAATAAGTTTATTGTGGACTTCATTATATCTTTAATTTGAGATAATTGTTATAATCTAAAATGAAGATTCGGATATTTTATCATTGAAAAGTTCACAAAGAGTATCAAATACAAAAGTCAATATATATGAAGATGGAGGATTGTGCTGAATTATCGTTTAATGCCGCTTTTAAATGTTATTCACTTCTATCGCGGCTGATAAGATTATTGCAAAAAGCCCGCAACACCTGAAACAATCGCTTAACAATGTCACGTTTAAACAAATTATGCAGCTTACCAAGTGAATCTTGTGAACAGTTCATGATTTATATATGCAAAAATACTTAACTTGAGGTATCCTAGCTATATGCAATCAATCTATTCTATTCTAAACCTTCCCTTGGTTAAGTGTGGTAAGAAAGTTTTAAAAAAGCTACTGAAACATTATTTTCATAGGAAATCTAACTATGATACATTTTTCTAAAACCGATAACAACCAACGTATTGTCTACCGTAATATTCATTATATCGTATCATTTCTTATTACTATCTTCTGTTGTATCACAAATTAATAATTAGTCAGACAAAGCAAAATAGACATTGTGTTAACATGTACTTCCAAGGTCATGGTGTGCTTATTTTGGACTTGATAAACCCCTTTGTGGCAATGTACTATTGCTACAACAGCTAGGGATTTGGTAAAGCTATCCATTACAGTATACAATATATGATCTGGACAAAATGGCTTCATCTAAGTCCCTGTTATTTAGCCTTAATAGGTCCTTCAAATACATTTGTGACACAAAATTATTCACATCTTAATTCACAAAATGGCTTCATCTAAGTCTCTGTTATTTAGATAAGTATAGGTCCTTCAAATACAATGTGACACAAAATAATTCACGTAAACAGGTTGACAAATAACACATGACCAAATGAACTTCTCAATATTTAAACAACATGCACAAATATTCAACGATAACTAATTGCTTACTTATCTCCCATAATTTTCTTCTCTTGCCTTAGTTCTGACTTTTTAGCTCATCAGGTCTGAAAGACCCGATGGGCTTATGGCATGGCATGGCGTCCGGCGTCCGTCCATCCGTCCGTCCATATTTTCATCTTCTTCTCCAGTTCGAAACGGTCCAGAGAGCTGAATAGTTGTGTGTAGACTCCTTGGGCAC
This sequence comes from Phorcus lineatus, assembly GCA_921293015.1. NCBI lineage: Eukaryota > Metazoa > Mollusca > Gastropoda > Trochida > Trochidae > Phorcus > Phorcus lineatus. The sequence continues at coordinate 15,670,040 of OV121083.1, forward strand.
TAGAGATTCTAAATTGTAGGTTTGGTGACCCCATGACCCCAAATGGGGTCACAGGGGTCAAAACCTGAAAAACCTATTTTCATCTTCTTCTCCAGTTCCAAAAGGTCTAGAGAGCTGAAAAGGTGTGTGTGGACTCCTTGGCCAACGGGGATTCTAAATTGTAGGTTTAGTGACCCCATGACCCCAAATGGGGTCATAGGGGTCAAAACCTAAAAAACCTAATTTCATCCTTTTCCCTAGTTCCAAAAGGTCTAGAGAGCTGAAAAGGTGTGTGTAGACTCCTTGGCCAACGGGGATTCTAAATTGTAGGTTTGGTGACCCCATGACCCCAAATGGAGTCACAGGGGTCAAAACCTTAAAATCCTACTTTCATCTTCTTCTCCAGTTCCAAAAGGTCTTGATAGCTGAATAGTTGTGTGTAGACTCCTTGGACAATGGGGATTCTGAATTGTAGGTTCGGTGACCCCTTGACCCCAAATGGGCAATGGGCCTTTTTTAGCAAAATATCGTGAAAGGAATCCCTGACGTAACTTGGGATAGCCCTTGCCGAATCGACCAATGAGATGTCCGAAAACCAAGTCCATTCGCCTGAAGCAGGGATTCCCGGACCTGTCACTGAACGAACCAGTATGGCGTCATTGCAACTCGATCTGCGCCAAAATTCCTCTCAATTTCATCAGATAAAAGTCCATAATGCAAAAATATCAATTCAGATTTTTGATAAAAAAAACTTTTCTTCAGTGATATTTGATAAGATTCCTAAACAATTTTGTTCTTGTAAATTTAACCTGATTGTCAAATGTTAGACAGTGGGGGAAAAGTCAATAACAAAGACACATCATCAGTCCCCTCTCTCAGCATGGATGGACACGTCCATTTTCATGTAGGGATCATAGAGTGACAAAATTTACAAACTGAATCATAAAGTTTTAGGGATTTGTTTTAAGATAGATGCATGTATGGAAATCAATCGACTTTTTGTTAGCCCTTCAAACACTGTCTAAAGTCTTGTCACCCCGCACAATAATAGACCATCCCTCAAGCTTGGTGTGAGTGAGTTTGGGTTTAACGTGTCGGCAATCTTTCAGCTATTTCACTAGGTCGACCAAGACTTTGATTGACGTTTCAGTTGCCTGACTCAAGTAAACACGTTTGTCACTTGATTTGATTTACTTATATCTGAATTTTCTTATCCAAGAGAGCATAATTTGAAAAAAAAAGTTTTGCTGTAATTGAATTATTAACCTGCTAAGTGCCCTTTAGTCCGTAATTTATGTGGCTATTTACTTTTGTTTATTTTTTCTCTCGGGGTTATTAGATATAAATGCATTTATGGTTACACAAAATTGGCCCGACACAAGGACGGAATAAATAATTTTACAGCCCCGTCCTCAACCCAAGTTACCCGTCTCGGACGTTGGGACAGGCTATCTTTCCTACACTGCCCATGACCCCATGGTCTGAACCCAAACACCTATTTCTATCAAAAGTCTGATGAGCTACAGAGCCCATGGCTCTATTTTTATTTGTTTGACTTCATAACTCGACATCAAGTAAACACATGTTTTATCGGAAGAGTTACGAGTTGAAATTGTCAAGAAGATGTAACTCTCTCCATCATAACAGAATACAGTGATTGTACTTCTGAAGAGTCAAAATACAAACTACATATCATAATGACTACGACTTTTTCAATACCACGTCATTTTGTAACGTATGTTTTCTCATTTATCACCATTAAAACAAAGCTATTGACAACGTCTGTCCTGTCATTAATTTATCATGTTTGATACATAGTTTTGCACCTTGGTTGTATTTATGAAAATAGAGCCTTTTCATTGAGGGGTTGTAAGTAAGTGGCAAGTAAGTAAACGTTCACATTTGACCGCCAAGTTGCTTTGATCCGATACTATACATCATTTTTAGAATTTAAACAATACTGAATACAATAGTATCATGAAGCATCGTCATTCGATTCATCAAATACTTTAATGACGGGCAGTTGTTTTGCCTTTTTTGATTACATTAAAATGTCACTTAAATAATTTCTTCGTTAGTTTTTCCCGCCGGCAGTGATAAAGGGATATTGTTTTGGCTTCATCCTATCTGCTTATAAATACTGCAGGCTGTCTCCTTCGACATCGGACACATTCTTAAGAATAAATGTCAGTGATACGTGTATCGCGTGTTTGACATGATACAATCAATGATGGCTCTGGCTCAGGGTCGACTTTCAGAATGACTCTGCAGGTCAGGTGAAATCAACTCTTCACACAGTTTTTGTATTACTTTTTTAAACTTTACATATTCGTTGGATATATATATCAGTGATGCACATATAGAAATGTCATAGATGTTCCCTCAAGGTTACACGTCTTCAAGGTTACATGGTTCGGTTTGTAACTTTTTGTATCTCAAATATGTATATCTCAAGGAGGAGAACAATTCATTTATATCCTGCCTTCAAAATACTTTGAATCAGATATTCACAGATGATAGAAACGCAATCTTGATATAAATAACAGAGATTAAGTGTCTTTTTGCGACGCAAAGGGATTGTTTTCTGGCAACAATCAAGCGAAAATGTTTTTATGTTTAAAATGAGTTACAAACAATCAGGAGGGAATACTTGAACACTGTAAAAGTGTTGGTATTCATTTCTATCAATAGCACTTCCATATCATATATAATCTGAAATGATCATTCTACCGTTTCATATTAAAATTGATCAAAACTGTCAACGATTTGATAAATGCATTGAAAGATTTGCGCCGTTTGTATACAGATTCCTGTATCGTTGTAAAGCGTGATTTGCATATAAGGATACAAGACTCTGTATCGAAACATCGCAAATCTCAGAATAGGAAGTTGCCATCCATAGATATTTGTACTTAGTTGTTTCCAACTTCTTAAAAGACACTCAAAGAAGGTGTATGTAGCAATTCACAATATTGGTGCCCATGAAAGTGTACATCTTAAAAAGGATCTTTAATTTCATTACTTTATTCCGTTCAAATTGCCATTTTGCAAATGTATTATACATATATCGATAAGACTTACTCTTACTTTTAAGCGAGCACATTATTCAACATTTTGTATCTGTGTTTCCCAAATATGATGTTGAACATTTTTTTAAAGAAATATCGTACTTGCAAATTTACAATTGAATACGTTTTGTTCCTTTAGAATTTAAAACTATTTTGTTCAATGGTCGATGTTTCCACTCTTTACGTACAATCTTTTGGTGTATCTAAGGCACCTTAATATCGTTAAGCTATCAATTCGGCCTAGCAATGCTTGTTGAGGATCCTCACCAAACATTAGTGTCATCTTATCCAGGATATTGAGTAGCTATTCAAATCGTATATCTTGTGCATTAACAATTTCTTTGCAAAGACCCGACTCAATGATTGAGGACTATTACAATCTCAAAAGGATACCAAATGGATTATCTTAGGCAGCATAACATGAAGTAGACATATTTTGATTAATGACCACTAAACAGCTTTAAAATTCGGGAGGGGGGAGGAAAAAGGGGGGGGGATGATCATGATTTATTGTTTCTGGAAGCCCCAAACCCCAAACATAAATACCCATCATTAATTCATGTTCGTGAAAACAAACTTCACTGACGCCTATTAGTTGATGAAGAAAAGAGTACGTTAACTGCTTTAAGACACTGACGTACATGATCTGACGGGAAAAAAGAGATCTTACATGAAGATCAACAGTTGTCACCACGCGAAAGACATTGTATCTTAACACATGATAGAGTTACTGAAACAATCGTTCCGAATTCCTAACTCATGTGGACGCATTAAGTTATGGATTGACTTGTGAATCCTTTTTTCTATGACCTCTCATAATCGAGCTGGGTGAAATGCTTCACACTCTGATAAGCCCAATATGCATTATTTTACATTTGAAAAACTATAGTACCATAAATGTATAATTCCTGTTATGTATTCACCGACGTTTGTCTTTTAAATCATAATTTATTTATAATTCATTAACAGTGAATTTATTCAAAATTCATTAACAGTGACATTTTCTTATAAGAGCTTGTCAAGGATTATAAAACTAAATGACAGACACATTGATATTCACTATGATTTTGCCGAAAACAGTTACTAAATAGGAATTAATAAATAGTATTCAACAATTATCATATTAATGTATTTTTTTAAGATTCGCATTTAAAACAATCCCTAGGTGACAAACTGTGCAAGAAACTTGTCAACTATATACATTTGAGACATCGAAGCTTTGCTTTTAACAGCATTGACTAGAATAACTGCTAAGAATGCTAACATTCATGATGTAATTCATTGATTACATAAAAGATAGGGATGATTCTAATCTTTTTACTACAAACACAAATTAGAAACGTTCTTGCAATGCCTTTTGATCAATAAAAAAATGAAATAAGAAAACATATTTTTCATATCGGATTTAATGTAGACCTGGTGTTCTAAATGATAATCAAATTGAAATAGCTAATAAAGGATTTAGTTGCATTGTCAAAGCTTCTGAAATCCATACGCACCTATTTTATAATTACGATTTATTCATTTTTCACAGGTATCAACATTAGATTACAACGTAGATTACTACGTTATTTATCTCATGATTTTGTTCACTTTTTCAGATATTCTGAATAGAGAGTTTATTCTGTTGAAATTCATGAATCATGCTTTTGATAATCTTATCAAACGGAAAACAAGCCAAACAAACGTCTTCTTACTATCGCTTAAGTAAAAATATATTACAATAACAGGGGTTTAATGAAAGGTCATGTGCCTATTTTCAACAATGCATATTGAACAAGTGGTTTTGACATTTCAATCAAGGTTTGCGTTTTCCATCTGTCAAAAGAAACCTTGTTTGTCATTCAATTTGCAACTGTTAGGGAATTAATAAATTTCATCTGGTAACGTGTCTCTTAAACTCGATGTCCTAGAAACTGAACCTAGTTACCTCGGAAAGTGCATTTAGATTTCTTTAATATTACAACCATTTTGTTTTTCTATGAAAAACATTTACGTGCTTTTTGTGATCAATAGTAGGGAAATACGGATCAGGGGATACTGTCGTCATCTGGTCAAACGACTTTAGACAATAAACAAAGACAAAATGGTTTCAAAGATCAATTCTTCTCTTAGCTTCCTGAATAATTTTAGATCAACTGTAATGAACTAGGTTTTCTTATTTTAGGGTAAACACGGTAGCTATTCGACGCATGAACACAGAGGTCAAATCAGAAAAAGTTATGGAGCTTTTGCTGACAATGAAACGGAACCAACATGATTTAGTTCCACTAAGATTTGCGGAAATCATCTCCAGTGAGAAGATTTAGGAGATTAGGAATGTCATGGCGCTCTGTAATGGGAACTGAAGCGGATGAACGCTTTTATTTCGACCATTGTTCTCACGTGTGTGGGGGTTACTGTTGCTGTTTAAATGTGATATCCGAAAATATAGATCAAAGACACTTGGGGAGATGTATTATTAAGCTGAATCTTTGTCTTAAAAAAAGCTTAAAAAGAACATGTTTATTTATAAAATTTTGTTTTATGGTTCCTTGTAATAAATATTCAAAATGTTTCAGTAGGGTAAACACAAGGAAACGACATGTAATTGCTCTATTGTGAAAATTGCATGCACTTAATTGAAAAGATACTAACGGATTTCATTCACACTGGATTAGATAGTCCATAAAATCAGATGACGTACTGAAGATTGTTATTGATATTGCACAGAGTTTGACACATACGATTTTTAGCTTCTTACTTTATCATATCTGCCTTCAGTGAAATACTGTTATGTATATATTCCTTGAGAATACTTCCAATACATTTAACCTTCGACAAGAAGGCAATTATGTATTTTGTAAAGCCGAATCAATCGTCAGCAAATTTAATCCTATGCACTCCTGTCTATCAATAAACATTTGAATGTCGAAGGGTTATGCCAATGAATAATGTTATAGCAAAAAAGACCGAAATTTAACAGGAAATTTAAATAAAAAAATTATTTTTTTTAATTTCTGGGAAAAAAAGTAGGCCTAGTGTTTACAACAGAATTTGTAAAACTTTCGATTCTTAAATGTAATGATGACAATACTCAATCATGGAAAATGCATTATTCAATATTATTGTAAGTAACATTTTACATCAGCATAAGTATGATATTAGTATCATATATTACCGCGTTAATGATATGATACAATCCTTGATAAGATGTACAATCGAACGCAGTGGTGATTATGTGACACTTTGAATATTACTTTGCGAATTGACTTAAAAAATGCATTTTCAAGATTTTTATTTTAAGGTAATGATGGCTTCATCATTGGAGAGAGTAAATGGCGTCATAACAAACATACATTCCGTACATGCCTATGATTGTCAAATACAGTATGATTATCTCCTAAATATCAAACCCCTAGTTTTACAAGAACAAACCTTTATCAACGCTTTCTCAATTGTCCGGGAACACAACAAATCCACCGTCAATATGAGTTATTGGTTGAATTTGTATTCTTACCCAAGATGTATTCCATCAAATGATTAGCTTACTCAATTTTATGCTTGTGTTTAAAAGTTTTGTGCTTTCATTTTCACCACATTTTGGTTTCATCACAGACATAAACTATTTTAGCATGCCAGTATCAAGACAGTGCATGGCTTCACCTTGCTGTCCGGCCATCCATCCTCAAAATTTCGCATGTTTAACATCCTATCTGGAGTCACTGGCTCAAGAGAGCTGAAATCTTAGATACAAACTTTGGTGATTACAACCAAGCCCTATACGCCTATCTGCGTCTTCTCATCTTGATAACAAATACGGAGAAGGTAAGTTAAAAGGATTTGTACTGACTCCCCAGTTAAAGGAAACAACGAATTTAAGATTATTTTGAGTGAAGAAAAAGAACAGTTGTTATTGGGATAAAAACCAAAGGTCTACATTTTCTTTTTTAAGACCTGCCGTTAGAAATGAATCATAAAATGCATGTTGATCTACATAGCAAACGGCTGTATTTCAACTCAATTTTCAATTTGATTGTTTTTGCAATTGTGATGTAATACAAGTTTATCTGTTTGATGTTATTGAGAAGTTGATTTATAAAAAAAAGTAGTGCCCAAAACGTTCTAGGGAATATATATTATGGAAGCAATGTAGTGGAGCAACGATCCAACAACTTCTCGTTATTAGTAAATATATATGAGTAAACCTTCAGTTTCTGAATAGTGTTTATCATTAATTGATATGTCAAGAATGTTTGTATGTATATTTACACTGATATGTAAAAATGTAATGATAAATATTTATTGCTTACATTAAGAATTTGTTACACATAATGTACACCCATAATGTACATTTTATTGTAATGCTAGTCAACAGGTTATCAAATCTCACTCATGACTTTCATGATTATTTCATTACATTAGAATTTCAATTGAGATATCCAGGTACCTATTGAATTTTGCAAATAAGTAAATAGTTTTTATCATGGATTTTATCATTCTTTGTTGTTTTTATTTCCCTGTAATCATCAAATAAACACAATTACAATAAAATCTTGTAATAAAGTGCTCAGTTAATTAAAGGCTATCATTTTTAAGATTCCCCTTTCCGTCTCTTTTGAAGTTCATCTTATCATTTATTTTTATTGCATTGTTATTTTCAGCCTAAAATGTATTTAAGATTAACTGAGTCGTATTATTTATTATCTAGTTCCTCAAGATACATTCCTCAAGGCTGATATTTTAAACGTTTCTGGATTTATCAAAATAATATCCCCTCTCTGGACCAACATTGGTTATTGCACATTAACACGTATTCAATTTTCAACCCGCATAATGAGATCCATAAAAAAAAACTTTACTGGAATAAATCTGATCAAACCGAATTCATTGATTCTGTTATTTTCTGTTCTCAGTGTACATCAATATCCGTTACAGCCGAGATCAATGTTTTGATTCGTGAGTCTGAATTTTAAAAGGCGGAAAATCTCAAACAACAACAATGTTGGCTATTCATATTTTATGAAATCGAATTAATCTACTCCATATATAGTTAATTCTATTATATATATCGGATTTGAGTATAAGGATGCCTGCTTGTGTTGTTTCTTATATCAGTTTTGCCTCGATCAATAAAGGGTATTATATTAATTTAAGTAGTCGCTTCTGTAATGTATCCAATGAATATTAAAAAGTTAAGAAAAGGATTTAAAGGATTGAATAAGAACACACTAATTTATCTCACGTAGGTTAATATATAAATAAACCTCCAAAATGTGCATTTGCAAGATATTCTATTTGTCACTGTATCACAAATCTGACATTTAATGTTTTCTTTCATAGTATGTTATGCTTTAAATATCTTATCAGTCATTAAGGTCAATTTATATACAAGTACAAAAGATAAGTAATGATATCCTTATTGATAGGCTTTAAATATGAATAATATAAATAGATAAATAATATATAGATAATGAACGAAATATGCATTGATGATAAGACAATATTATTCAAGATAACCATTTCCCGAAAGACTTATCAAACGTCTGATAGTGAAAATTTTTATGCATTTCATTATGACAACAACTTAAGAGAAAACAGCATTTGAATCTTCACTATTCTTTGTACCTAGAGCTCCTGCCCTGCTTGTATAATGATATGAAATAATTATGAAATTATTACGCATTTATATATTTATATGCCTATGTTGTTCCTTTTTAATATTCTAATATCAGTAGCGCAGCACCACCCATGGTTCGCTAGTTCCAGAGATATAAGTGAAATAATCTTGAAAGCGGCGTTAAAAAATACCAACTCACCTATCTCACTATATTGAACTACTCTTGTCAAAGAATATTTTGACTATCTTAACCTACAATTCGATTATAAAAGTCCTAAATTACATGTATTTTATTGTCTTCTACCCTGAAAGCGCTGGATACTCGATTCTGTCTGATTGGTATGTGCGATTCACACAGCATAAATTCACAACTGACGTTGCTTTGTTAACCCCAAATCTATTTACACCTATCCATACATTTCAGTTTCGGTATCCTGCTATTAAATGAATTAACCATATTTGTTGTCGCGTGTGTACATAGAAAGAGCAAATTGTTTGAAGTAATTGTTATATTTTCTACACACACAAAATTTGAGTGATCAATCAGCATAAATTACTTTTCCGCTACTGAGTATGCAGCAGGATTCCTACTAATTCAGCACAAATACAATGACGTCATTGAACAACCTCATACTGACTTTCTCTTAGAGTCATCTATTTGTTTTAAAGGGTTGTAATAGCTTTTGTAATTCAACAAAACTTTAAAAATACTTTTTAAACGGTTCAATATTCAAATTTGCTGCGCTTAAGATTTCAGTTTAAAATTTACTGCCTATTCATATAAGAAGTCATTATTTTTATCTACTTCTTTGACACCCTTCTTCAGTTTAAGCATCATGTACAGCTATATCAATTATGATTTTGGCGAGTATCACCTGTATTAAAACGACATGCCGACTTAGAGTGTATTTTACTGTTGTAGAACAACTTATAATTCTGTTGTTATCTCTAACATATTTGTAACTGTTTTAATGTTGTGTTTTATCTGTGTTTTGATTTTGAAAAAACGTAACACTGTTGCTGATGAACGCTGTTTTTATTATGTATCATCGTAAATGAAATGATACACTACAGAATGACATTACTCATCAATAATCTACTTATACAGAGACTTTAAACTTCATGTTTTAACGTCATGTCACATTTCAGGAATACACATGTCCACGATATTTTCAAAGAGAAATCTCGGCAACTTTGTCTGCAGTAGAGAACTGGTCTACACGCAGTCAGGTTTGGGTACAATGCTACACTGAAATTCAGCGCAGTACCATCCATGGTTTGCTAGTTCCAGCCGATGCTCGCAGGTTTCATCGCAATGCATAGCCACAATGGTGTTGCGGGCTTTCTCCCTGCAATAATACTAGCAGCCGCGATATAAGTGAAATAATCTTGAAAGCGGCGTTAAACACCAACTCACCTCACCTCACCCTCAAAGAGAAATGAAGGAATACATAAAAAGTTTTGGACAAACGTATAAATTGATGTTCACAATGAATAGACTGACTGACTGACTGGGGAGGGTTTAATGTACTGTCAGCAATATTTCAGCTATTTAACATATGGATGTTGACAGATGCGTAAAGTTAGGAAAAGGCAAAGAAATGTATTGAGAAAGAGGCAAAATTTGAACAACCCAATTGATCTGGACTCAGCCCCTTGCTCTGTTCATCCTGGTTGAACCTGATGGAAACATAAAATATCCCCTGAGGTAGTTCTCAGTGTCACGAGGACACACAAACCTCCACATTTGGAAAAGGTACTGAGTAAAGCGAAGGGCCATGAATTAATACCAGCTCCTTTCGTATAATTTGGATGAGATTGTACTGCAGTACCTTTGCGATATGTTTATAAACCAGCAAGAATGCTACAAAAGAGCGTTGATTGCTACCTTCTGTATCTACACATTTATGTTTAGTAGAGATCTATGTTAATCTGAATGTATTGTTGAGAAACTTTAGTGTCATTGAATGCCAAGTCAACACCTATCACAATCATCAGGGGAACAATAAGCGTCATACACTGGTCATACTGGCCCTGGAGACCATATCTGCAACTTGTTTTAGAAGAAACGGACAGAATACCTAAGGCCATTGCTAAAAATCTGTTGATTGCTACTTTTAGTGTGAGACACATTGCTTTGAAACATAGTGTCATTGAAATCCAGGTAAATACTAGACATCAAGGGAACAATAAGTCCAAAACTTCATTTTTCAATCACTGTAAGTACCTTTTAGAAATGACCAAATCTGGAACTTATTTAAGATTATTTAAGTATTAACATAAAGAGTAATGGGAGGTCAAAATCAAGTTTTGCATTCATGTCCAAATGGCTTCTATTTCCACATGAATCAATAGCTTCTTGACTAAATTACGTAACGCTATGTTCTGGCACTAACATGAAGAGAATTAATAATTAAGAAAGGAACCTTCTTTTCAGAGGAATAAAAAACGCAAAACATTGAATCGGTTCAAACATTTTTCATATAAAGCATACACACCGACGGATACTTTCCTGAGATTATGCATATTCTTCAACATTAGTTCCATTAGAAGAAAGCACAGACTTCTGTATGCGTTAATAATTCTCTTTCACTCGACTGATGAATTGTGTGCTGTCGGTGGTTGACTGTATTGTGTTGTGATGTAAAGGGCGAGACACAGATTTGTATGCTGTCCATTAGATGATTCCAGCCCTTGGGTTTTAGTTCCCCCTTTTTCGTCTTCCTAATTTTTCATTCCTTACTTCTTTTTTGGTCGAATATGATCTTAAACTGAAATAGACTATTGAGGAATTTATCAAAGAGTTATATGATGAACTATTTTTTACATCTCTCGAAAACTTTATATCCATTATAGACTTTAATTGTTACTTCTAGTTGCCACCACTGGACTCGGTACCTTATCGCGGTGTGGTGGTTTTCGTGCGTCAGAGACCCTGAGAGCTATGCCAGCTGGAGCTAACATGCTCCTGGTAGGGGCACCCACGCTGGACAGGTCGACGGGTAGAAGCCAGACCAAATTTGAGTCCTTCTAAAACCTGCTTTCTATCTCTCACTATGCCTTTCTTTCCGTCTTTTCCCTCATCCTGTTGTTCCCTTTCTCCCGTATCTGTCCGCTCTCTTTTGGATGCTTGTCATCCACGTGTTTAATAACTGAAATATTGTTCAAACACGTTAAACCCCAACTCACTCACTCACTACTTCTAGTTTTGGTCTACTGGTACGTATTTAGTGTTCAAGGAATTGATAGTATTACCTACGAGGGAAATCATATCTGGGTTCAAACAATTACCGAGGGAAATGGCGGGTCATAATCCGAGCATTGATTTTGATTTGATGGGCTTTGTATCTAATAAACGGAATATCATAATTCTACTCATTACATACTATGTTTGCGACACTCGTGTGATAACTGATCTGCAGCTGTGTCATACTTGTCATACATGGCATAAGTGTTGACTACCATCACGTCCCCACAGTTCTGATTCGAGTGTCACCAGGAAAGAGGGGTATGGGAAAACATACTCAGAAGTGACGTTTCCTAACAGTACTAGTCTGGTATATTTGGTTAAAATTTTTGGTTCAAAGACTGACCAATGAGGAACTCCGTAAGCAGTGGCAACATTCACAACCAATGGCTGATGCTTGTTGGAGAGATATGAGGTCAACCATTTGAGAGCAGTACCAGTGACACCAATATCAAACTCTATCAAGCAGTCACAGCGGTCAATAGTGTTGTTAGCTGTAGTAAAGTACAGAACACGTAAGGCACAGTTTCAAATGCCGACGCAGGGACGCAGGTCATTCACCACTTTGAGAAGCGCGGTCTCTCTGCTGTGTATTATACTGTGTGCAGATGGTATTATATCAAACCGCACATGTGGTCTGTTATCCTGATGCTTTCAGCCTTCTGGGTGATCTTGTAGATGTAGGGCAACACTGAAACCTGACTCTAATTACTGAGAGTTTCAGCGTCTAGGCCATCTACGTCATCTTTACAAATCTACCTAATGATTCATGATTATGTCATGCCAATGCAATTTGATTCAAGGTGTTTCATTTATGATGTGATATTTGAGTAAACTCCAATCACAAGTAAAGTATCTAAGATATACCAGTCACGATTTTATTTAAATGTCAAATCTGCAGTCAGAGCCCTAATGCTGTGACGGCTAAGATCGACCTCATAATGTCAGGGGCTTTATCTGCAGTCGTGAACTGTTTTACGCACAGTAAGATTTGTGTACAATGCTACACTGAATTTCAGCACAGTACCACCCATGGTTTGCTAGTGCCATCCGCTGCTCGTAGGTTTCACCGCAATGCACATACACAATGTTGTTGCAGGCTTTCTCCCTCCAATAATACTGGCAGCCGTGAAATAAGCATTGGCTGTTGCGTGACATTTGGTATACAAGGCAAATGTCAAATGTTAACAACTGCCAACATTGAGTTATGATATGATGTTCCATTTCAAGGTGCACCTACCTCCATTCTTAATGGATTAACAACAACATTTCCATAAAGGTTGTACCTTTTCCATCGTTTTGCCTTTACTTCCATGATGGAGATTTTAGGGATGATGTTATTTTTTTTCTTCAGAATATTCTGTAACTTAGATGACAAATACCTCAAATCTCATAACATGTCATTTATCTTTATAAGATTTTAAATCTTATGTACTTTAATTACAAATGGGAATCTTTTTAATCGATTGACTTATCTTACGAAGTAAATGACGATTGAATAGAATGGATAAATACTGAAATAATACTTTTTAAACGCAATATTTTGCAAGTGTAGGTATCTAAATATAGTCAACAGAAAAACTTTCAAATTTTAAAAAGGCAATCATTTGAAAGTAATTAGGATAAGGACATTATTTTGAATGGTAACACGTCACCTTGCTGCTGTGGTAAATAATTCGATATCAACTATATATGTAGCCTATTCTAGTATATATCAATGTATATACATGAATTAATTCCATGAATAAAGTTAATGTATACAAAGGAAAACAAAAAGCCTTGCAAAATAATTGTTTTCAAGTAAAGTAAGGCGGTTCATTAGTTAAAATGAAATCCTTCAAAACAAAAACATGAATATTTTGAAATTCTTAAGTGACAGCTAAACATTCCTTCTTTCATGAAATGGTATTAAGGGCATTGATTCGTTTTCCTTTTTCACTTAAGCTAGGGATTCGGTGTCCTTGTAAGAGCTCGTTAAATGCATTTTAAAAGGCAAATATGTAACATTTAAGTTGAACGATCCTTTGCAAAGGGTAAATGTACTTAATGTCTTTACATATCAATCGCATCCTACAATGGGTGAGGACGTAATAATGACAAAACAAAAAGATGTTGCCTAGGACCATATCATTAATTGTATGGCTCAATTAAAATATTTCATGTTTGAGTGAATGTCGAATTAGAAAGTAAAAATATGTTTCAAAAGTAATGTCCTCTTGAATGTCGTTTACACATAGAAAAACAAAAACACCTATTTATTCCAATGTTGGGTTTGACCTAAAACGGTTTCACCTCATCATTTCCATTTATATATATATATATATATATTAAAAAAACACCTCAACATCTCTATTGGGGGCGGGATAGCGCAGTGGTTAGCGCGTTCGGCTTCGGATCAAGAGGTCCGTGGTTCAAATCCCTCCAGGTGCTCGGCAACTTTGTCTGCAGAAGACAACAGTTCTACACGCAGTCAGGTTTGGGTGCAATGCTGCACTGGGTTTAAGCACAGTACCACCCATGGTTCGCTAGTTCCAGCCGATGCTCGCAGGTTTCACCGCAATACATAGCCACAATGGTGTTGCGGGCTTTCTTCCTGCAATCATACTAACAGCCGCGATATATGTGAAAAAATCTTGAAAGCGGCGTTAAACCCCAACACACTCACTCACTCAACATCTCTATTATTAATCAGAAGTACTTTTTGTGTGAGGAGGCCGACAAACATTTCTGGGTTAATGAAATGCAACGATAAAAATAAGACATTCATGTCAAGCGTTGTTCACTTGTGAAAGAATGTTGTGTTTTATCGATATCACTATTTGCATTTACAGACACAGCAGTGTGTCCTATTGATTGGTTAATGTATATGTTACAAGAAGATAGCCAATTGTAGTCAATACTTGGCTTCCAACATAAATTTAGAACGTCACTTTCTTTTAAATTAAAACAATAAGTTTTTGAAATGTTCAGAAACTATATCAGGGCATTAGTTGACGAAATGGTACAGGGCCTCCTTTCACAAAGCACTAAGGTGATCGTAAGTCCTTAAGGTAACCTTAGTGCAATGTTTAAGTATGGGAGTTAAGGTTAACCTTGTTAAGGTTGCTTTGTGAAAGCAGGCCCAGGTTATTCTAGTGTAATCTGATGTTTAGGAACTTTTTATGCATACAGTTTTCTAGTTTGAGTAGAAGTAATAAGGCAATCTCATTTAGAAAAATGTTGGGAGAGTTTCATATTTTCCTGGTATCAGTAGCTACAGTACTGTTCGATCATCTAAGCCCAAATGACGAACTTCATCAACGTCATACTTATCTCAGGCATAATGTCAAGAATCAATTTGCATCAATCTTGGCCATGCCGCTTTATCGGCACCAAAACAACAAGCGTCACGTCTAGACAGATTGTGGTTCCTTTATCACTGCATTTATCAAAGTTATTTGATATCTGTGTCAAGAAGCTTGAGGACAGAATTGAGGTACCGTGCATCATAGCCAACTATAAATCAATGTTTGTAAATGTATCAGTTATTGATGAACGTATTTGTACGATAAACCAGTTTACTTTATCAAATTAAATTGTCCTATGGACTTTGACCACCCATCTCTATTTAGTAAATGAACAGATTTCTTACAGGCTAAGATAAGCTAGATGAATTTAAAAGAGATTTTTCATGACCAATTGAATAATATTTCTCTAATAACCGATTTAAAATCACTCCTTTAATCTAAATCATTTAAATTTTTCTTTGGTGCAAAATTTATCTAAATATGATATTAAAGTCTGTTTTTTGTGGTCCCCGCAATATTTTAACAATCCAACTTAAAATAGTCTTTGTGTTTGTTGAATAAAGTCGTGCTGAGTGCTTTTGTCCTGACGTTTTACAACGTTATGATTTGTGTATATTATCAATTTGATTTTGCAAATAATTCGTCTGCAATTGAGTCTAAATTTTATTAGATGAGGTTGCATAATAATTGCAGGTTCATATCTCGACCGCTAGCATTATTGAGAAAAAGGTGAAAAGAATATTTTAATGCATGTGAATTTTGATCCAATTCTTTAACCTATTGCACAGAATATTAGTGTAGCTTTAGAGTCAAATGTGATAAACAGTGCTTCACAGTACAGCCTCTGGCAAAAGCATTGTCATTAACATTTCATCTCATTTTAGTTTATTTCAAACATGAGAGGTCAACAAATTATCTGTCGAAAGCTCCAAACTGTTATTTTAGTTATGTTCGTAACTCATGCAACTCATGTTTTATCAACAGTTATGAAAAGGCTCCAAAAGATGGCATATATAATGTTCATTTTATCCACATGCACATGTCACATGCATTAATTAAAGCAGTCAAAGTTGGGTTTATATTTTTCCTTTGATGCCCAAGGGCAAATATTGCTTTGTCATGACGTGACGTCATGAATACTAACCTTTTCTAAGTTTTCTTTGAAAATAAATGGACAGATTGTGTATGTTTTAACGTTGAAGGTTGATTCAAGATTTTCTGTGTGAACATTTTTAACACAGTCACTGAAAATGTGCGACAGCATTAAACTTTCAAATTCTCAAGAAATAACCTGTCAAGAAGACTGCACAGTAATTGTCATTTTACATCCAATATGATTATATAAAGTCACGACCAATCTTGTTTAAGAGACATGTCATTAGGATTGCATTGTAGGGTGTCCCATATGGCGCTGTCAAGCTGTCATACTGTCATTGTCAACCCGGCTAGTGAATTGACAGTTTACTTTATTTACTAACATTAGAGAAAGATAAGTTGTTTTCCTCGTTATCTACGCTGTTGCAAAGGTTATATCGAGAGGCCGAAGTAAACTCTGTGGAGACACATTGTACCTTGGAGCAATTAAAAATACGGCTTGTCAGTCAAAGTTTACATTTGTTATTTATAATTATAGGAAACTCAAATGCTGATGAAATATGAGTGCCTGGAAATGGGTTTGTGATTTGTTTTCTATCGATGATAGACTAATGATTGTTTAATAATGTAAAAGGACAAGACACAGGCAAATACTCTGGGCCTGCTTTCACAAAGCAACCTTAACTAAGGTTAACCTTAACTCCCATTCTTTAACATTGCACTAAGGCTACCTTAAGGACTTACGATCACCTTAGAGCTTTGTGAAAGCAGGCCCTGGTCAATAGAGGTATGCTTCTTTGCACTGATCAGAGGGCCATTTGTTGATTTCAGACTGAAATCTGTTATTGATGAAATGCATCGATATAAAGACACACAGATATACCTTCCCACTTTAGCATTAGGGTAAAATTCTTCTAAAAGGATGATTTCTTTAAAGAGGCTTGTGCGCTTACATTTGGGAACAAAAATATTGGTTCTGTTGCCGCCTGTCGGAACGTGAATAACCTTTTTGTTGTTGGAATCTAATGAAAACATTCAACAGTTGTGGCGTTTAATATGGTTCTGATGTTAAGCAATGTAATCATATTTACTATAAGATTTATGTACGGAAATATCAACAACTATAGCCATAAGGTCCTGTTAAAAACTAGTGATGTCTGTCAACTACTATATAATGTCTACGCAGCCTTGTTTCAGAAGAAAATTAACTCTGTCCCTCAGCTACTTAGTACTCTCCACCACTGGACTCGGTACCTTGTCGTGATGTGGTGGTTTGCGTGCTTCAGAGACCCCGAGAGCTATGCCAGCTGGAGCTAACATGCTCCTGGTAGGGGCACCCATGCTGGACAGGTCGACGGGTAGAAGCCAGACCAAATTTGAGTCCTTCTAAAACCTGCTTTCTATCTCTCACTATGCCTTTCTTCCCGTATTTTCCCTCATCCTATCGATCCCTTTCTCCCTGATCTTTCCACTCTCTTTTGGATGCTTTTCATCCACGTGCTTAATAACTGAAATATTTTTCAAAGCACATTAAACCCCAACTCACTCACTCACTCACTACTAAGTACTCAGAGAGAGATTGATTCTTATGGACGTCATATTAGGTTCGTAGTGACCTTTAGCAAATATTGAATCTCACAACTGTTTAAAAATGTATTTCTTAAAGAACAAACAAGACATGAGATACACTATTGCTTGGAGGAGTCGTAAATATACCATGTGATTTATATTATTTCCAATACATTTTCTCGTTATTTATGACAGACTGTGATATTGATCCACACCATACATAATACATGTTTCTTGTCAATTCGTTTCGACTACCGACCTCAATGTCTGAACTATTGCTGCGTTGCTATTGTTTGTAGCAACATACGTAAGTTGTGATACTTGTCAATGCGATGCTTATTGTGGAATTGAGGTTGATGCACAAGCCTTCCATCAGTTTGCTGTTATTACTGCTACAAATCTCTGATCATGTTACCATGTCATATAATTTAACAGTAAATGCTCTCTGACAAACAGTTTATAAATAGTTTTGGTTCATATGTTTATGAGTTAATCATGATATTCAAATTGTTTGAAATTGATAATTTACAGCTCTTAAATTTCCAACAAAATAACTATGTAATGCTAAAAAGTATAATGAAATGTTGTCTTTTTAAGACCTGCGAGGTATGTTTTTTCGTTTATTTTATTAAGCATGGACATTATTCAACTATCACCTTTTATTCATATTATCAAAATTTGACACTGAAGTCGCAAGAAAATTTCATTCAGTAAATTTGACGTACAATGTGTACCAAATGGTATAAAATTTGGTAGGAAGAGGGGCTGATGGAGGTGTTGAAAACATAATTCGTGAAAACCAGCTTCACTGTAGCCTACAAATGATTAATACCTTTGGGGCAATAATATTTGGGGTCATATTTATCATTTATCAGACGATGCTCTTGAACAAAATATCACTGTTACATTATGACGTCACGTTCGCCTCTGACGTTTTGTTCGAAATACGCCTATGCCTATGCTTGGATGTCATTTTAATTACGTTCTTTGATTTCTCGACTTTGGTAATGAACAGAGTATCATATTCGTGCCAATGACATACTATGAGTACGACACTCGTGCCTTTGTATCAGTTTGTCCCTCGCTCTCGCTCGGGTAACACTAATATTAAGCGCTCGCGTCGTAAACAAAGCATATCCTGGACACTCATATAATTAGTCTCTGTTTTAATTTCCTTTGCTGGCTAAAGAACCCGTGAATATGTAATCAAACGTCATTAAAAAATATCTTATCAAGTCAACCGCTTAAGGCACTAAAGTACATGACGGAAAATAAACCGATATCATAAAACCGTATACAAACTTTCCCCAAATCTATTAATAAAAGGAGTTATGAAACAAACAAAGTCGGTTGATAAACGCGAATCCCTTACTCAAATGATTTACAGCTGAAAACATTAATGGGCCGTTTGACATCTGATTTTTTTTTGACCACTGATAATTGAGCTGAGTAAGATAGTTCACTCTCTTATCTGAACGAAAAAGGACACCAATGCAAAACTTAGAACTACAATTGCTTTATGTACAATTCACGGTAAGAATATTTTCTGTGTGTTTTGTTTTGATTATAAATTACTCGGTTTTAAGTTCAGGGACTGTTTTTCATGATAGCTTGTCACAGATTAGCTAACATACAAGTTGGTATTCACCATGATTATGCTAAAATATTACTGAAAACAAATAAATAACTTGCATACAGATATCATGATTTTGATCGACAATAATGACAAAAGATTTCCAGATCTCCAAAGTAATTATAACCTTAACGTGTCTGTCTGTAAAACGGGAGGGATAGCGCAGGGGTTTGGCTTCGGATCGAGAGGTCCCGGAGTCATCAACTTTGTCTGCAGTAGAGATCTGTGCCACACGCATGAAGGTTTTGGGTGCAATGGTACACTTTCAGCGCAGAACCACCCATGGTTCGCGAGTGCCAGCGCATGCTCGCATGTTTCACCGCAATGCATCGCCACAATGATATTCCGGCTTTCTCCCTTCAATAATACTAGAACGCTTTCTGTTTTAAGTTCTATTTTTCTCTATTGTTCAAAATGTCAACATTAATGTTGAATCTAAAACTGAAAGAGACCTATTGACAAGATATGATATCAACAATTTTCATAAAACTTATTAGGCCAATCTTTCGGCCATTTACAATTTGACATGTTCACTCCTATTGTCTCTCTTTGTTTATATTGCAATCACTAATATGAAGGAAATGTAATTCAAGTTCCATTTGGGGGCGGGATAGCGCAGTGGTTAGCGCGTTCGGCTTCGGATCAGGAGGTCCATGGTTCGAATCCCGCCAGGGGCTCGGCAACTTTCTCTGCAGTAGAGAACTGTTCTACACGCAGTCAGGTTTGGGTGCAATGCTACACTGAAATTCAGCGCAGTACCACCCATGGTTTGCTAGTTCCAGCCGATGCTCGCAGGTTTCACCGCAATGCATAGCCACAATGGTGTTGCGGGCTTTCTTCCTGCACTAATATATAAGTGAAATAATCTTGAAAGCGGCGTTAAACACCAACTCACCTCACCTCACCTCAAGTTCCATTTTTTGTTTATTACATGTCTGTCATATGAATTTCGAAATTTGTTAATTTGTTAAGGGCATTTGTGTTGCTTAGCATATGCATAGTGATTGAAGACCAATAGCTATAAATGCTCAAGAACGAAATGCTCAAAAAATGCACACAGTAGACCTAAGGATTTTTAAATTTTGTTTAGTAAAGCACATGGTACTTTCCGGTATATTTACATGTATGAAGAATGAATACAATTTCAAATCTCTAGAAGACATGTTTGTTCATTAATCGTATATTGCTTCATCTACCAAACATGAAAACAGGATATTTAATACACCAACGAACAGCAAACCATAGAATTTAAACAGATATTAGCGTCACAAAATACCTGTTTTCACGTGATAGTGCATGGAACCTTACTGCAACGTCATACATCGAGTCCTTCAATGATCACTGAGACGCTATTGTCACCTGTGACGAAAGAGGTACATATGCGTCATCGATTTAAAGCAATTGATCTCAGATAAAATGGTCAGAACGATCAATTCTTCTTCACTTTGGATTACAAACACCATATAAGCGGGTAACTTTCTTTAATTGATTTTGATTGATTTTGCAATATTGACACGGTATTGTGAATGACATTATCATGCAATGCTTGTTACTTTACTGCGCGAAAACTGACCTTATGTATAATGTTTGACACACTCTATATCATTAATAGAAGAATGAATACGAAAATACTCTTGATAACGATAATTAATCATTGCAATGTGACTTTCTTCTGAAGACGACTCAATCGTTGGTAATTGATTTAGCTATGCCTGATAAATGTGGAAATTACAATCTGCAGTCTAGACAACTGGTCGGAGACGAATGCCTGGAACGTGCTGATCCTGCAAAAACTAAAATTCATCAACACGACCCATTATCAAATACCTGATGTGGGATTATATGTAAGTGAGAAGACATACAAAAGAAAATGTCTGTAATATTTACTTCACAATATCTCATTCATTTTGCACAGGTTTTATGTTTTACTTAGGTCACTTTTAACTAATGAGTCTTATTTGTCCAGATTTAAGTTATCCATTATGTAACATCTAACTTATCTTAAGCACATTTATGCAAAAAATGCGATTTTCTTACTATATTGTAATGTGACCCAAGCCCATATGCCGGTACTATGCTGCATTCAGTGTGGAAGACACATCTAGTGAAAGGCTTGAATCACAACGTGAGTCTGATATTAACGCACTTACGCATCTTAGTTTAAAATTTGTCAGTCGTCAAACATTTTATTGAAAATACTTCCTTTAGGCTGCGACTTTCTCTTTCGACTTGCTAAATCAATTATACCTTTTTGTAAAGCCGAATCAATCTTCAGCAGATTTAATCCTATGCACTAATGCCTGACAATAAACGTTTGAAAATTGAAGGGTTATACCAATGAATAATGCTATGGAAGAATGGCATCAAGTTATATAAATGGTTTAGAGCATGCTACACAGTTTTGATTACAAATCAAGCAAACTCGCGGCACGATGATGTAAACAGGAAATCGAAATGAAATTTGAAGTCCTAGTAATTTCTAAAAAAGGTAGTGTTATCAATAGAATTTGAAATGTTTTTCTATTAAATGTGTTGATGACAATAATCAATTATACAATATATAATCAAGTACACTATTTATACCTATTTCAAGTAACATTTTAAATCAGTATTAGTATGAATATATACTACCTAGATAATGATGTGCAAACCTCAGTGGTGATTATGTCACACTTTGATTAATTTTTTTACGAATTGACTTTATGAATTTAGACAATGGTAAAATGCTTATGGTGATAAAAATGACTTCATCATTGAATCGAATAAATGGTGTCAAAACACACATATACATTCCATTACATTCTTCTGATTATCAAACATAGTATGTTTATATCCTAATTATCAAAGCCCTAGTTTTACAAGAACAAGAGAAGCCTTACATAGAAGTTTCCCTAGGTCATCGATACTTTGTTGATCAAATGGTCCAAAATAGAAAGCAATCTATAAAATAATTAATGCACTTTATCAAAAGTGTTTGGATTTCTTTGAAATAACGGTTCATTAACCTTCCTGGCTTGTAAACCTGAAATATCATCGTTTACGCAATAGCCAAGGAACACAGCAAATCCACTTTCAGTGGATTTTGGTTGAATTTATATTCTCCCCCGAGTTGTTTTTCATCACATTAGATAGCTTACGCAATTTTATGCTTGTCTTTCAAAGTCTTGACGCGTTCGGCTTCGGATCAGGAGGTGCGTGGTTCGAATCCCGCCAGGGGCTCGGCAACTTTCTCTGCAGTAGAGAACTGTTCTACACGCAGTCTGGTTTGGGTGCAATGCTATACTGACCGATGCTATAGCGCAGTACCACCCATGGTTTGCTTGTTCCAGCCAGTGCTCGCAGGTTTCACCGCAATGCATAGCCACAATTATGTTGCGGGCTTTCTCCCTGCATTAATACTAGCAGCCGCGATTTAAGTGAAATAATCTTGAAAGCGGCGTTAAACACCAACTCAACTCACCTCACCTCAAAGTCTTGAGTTACAAAATATCTCGAATAGTTACGCCGAAATCACAATTTAAGGCTAAATACACATTTCCTTTGTCAGTGTATATTTTTATCTAGTGAATCCGATTGGGCATTGAGATGCTTCTTATTGTAGTACACAACAGGTAGGACCAGTTTCTCATTTTACCAAATTTTGCCACGCCTATCTATTTGCAATTTTGCACACCTCGTATTTTTCCAGAAGAAGTTTTTGTTCTTTCGAGAGACCACTATTCTAGGGGGAAATTTTTCCCACTAAAAGGGACAGCACCAGGAGGAAATCCTCGGACTTATTTTTGATGATACAATCAAAGTTAAATGGTTAGAAAGCTTGAAAACTCCATCAACACTTGTTGTATAGCTCACAGGAAACACTAAAACATTATGTCTACATTAAATCATAAAGAATTGAAAGGCGAATGACGAACTGCGAAAAGCAAAAGAAATCGCTATTTGTCATTCAAACTTGAAAGGCAAAAAAACATTTTGAAAAGTCAAACAAACATTATTTCTATGAACAATAATTGTTTTACATAAAAGAATATGTGTTTGAAGGATTGCAAGCGTGTCATGTCAATTTTGCACACCTCACATTTTTCCAGAAGATTCATTGTTCTTCTGAGAGACCTCTACTCTAGGGGGAAATTTTTCCCACTTAAAGGGACAGCAACAGGAGCAAATTCTCGGACTTTCGATGAAGATTAGGAATTTTGTTTGCAAAACATTGTTTCTGTTGGTCATTTATATTGCACTCAAAATATGAAAGACGAACAGCAAAATAATTTGCTATTCGTCATTCAGATATCATCAAATATGAAAGACGAACAGCAAAAAAATTTGCTATTCGTCATTCAGATATCATCAAATATGAAAGACGAAAAGCAAAAAAATTTGCTATTCGTCATTCAGATATCATCAAATATGAAAGACGAAAAGCAAAAAAATTTGCTATTCGTCATTCGAATGACGAATGACGAACAGCGAATAACAGTCTTAATTCTGGTTGCCATCTTTGACACTCTGTCACTATTTAATCCTAAATTAAATCAATAACTCTGACTTTCACCTACAATTCTTTAACGAAGTCGTCTATCACATTTATTTTCTTGTCAAATTTGACTTGCTGTCAATCAAGTATATATTGTCTCTGATTTTCAAACCCACTAGGTTTATCTGACACTTTCACATTTGCCTACCCAGTGTTTGTTATATGCATTGTGCAGGTATATCAGTATCGCCTTTAGGAAAAAGAGCTGTATCATTGCATCTTACTATTTCAATGCGTTGTTCAGCTGACGTTACTGTGTTTGTCGTTATTCTTCAAGGTATTCCTTTCCAGACACATAAAATATTGATTTAGTGGTATCATTTCATGACAATTATGTTAATGGAATTAGTATTGTATTAATTTACAAGTAAATGTCTCCATGAATAAACTGACTGATTGAACAGGTAGGGTTTAATGTACTGACAGCAATATTTCGGCTATTTTACAAGTAGATGTTGCCATTCATAAGAGAGTAGACAGAGACGCAGTTCTTCTACGTGTACAGGCCCTAAGAGAGCGAACTGTCTCAAACATTTTGCATAAAAAGCATACGGAACGGTGGTACGTTTATAAAGTTATGAATATTCATCTAAATTCGTTCAATGTGAAGAAAAGCACAGACGTCTGTATATGTTAATACATTACCGTGACTCCCCATGGGTTGATGAATAGTGTGCTGTTGATGGTTGACTATATTGATTGTGTTGTGATGTAAAAGACGAGGCGTTAGAGGATTCCAGACTTATTTGTCTTCCTAGTTATTCAGTCCTTTCTATTTGTATGGTAGAATGTGATCTCTATCTGAAATAGACTTTTGATGAATTTATGAATGAGTAAATTGATTAGATATATTTTTCATCAGTGGAAAACTACACCTTCAATATACTTTGAGTGTGACTTCTATTTGTCCATATTGGCATGTAGTGTCCATATGATTAATTGTATTACCTACGAGGGCAATAATATCAGGGTTCGTAATTTTCATACATGTACGTTGTCATAGATAAAAACGTTCGAAATTTTGATTATTTCTCGGATTTTGCGTCCAAAAGAATGTCATATTGTGCTAAATGTATACTATGGTCATGACACTTGTGCCTAGATATCCGTATATACCTCGCTCTTGCTCGGGAAATACAAATATAGAGGCATATATTATATCGTTTCATAGTATGTATGTAATGGACACTAATATGATATTCTCTATATACAGGGATTAACTGTATTGTATACTAAGTATTTGTTCTCTTTGTATTTTGAATCTTATGGTTCAGAAATAGTATGGTGCAGGTGGTTATTGATATCACTATCGGCGGTTTTCAAATATGTATGACTGTATAAAATGGTTATCCGCAAAAACATTATGCATTTGCATAATACATCTGCCCATTACCTTGTGATGGCTAATCAACATTGTTTCAGACGAACACTCACCATGCCCCTGAGCTATTTAGTACTTAGACAGCAGCTGTTTGTTATGGAAATGTCAAAGAGTATTAGTGACCTTTTGCAAATATTGACATCGCCTAATAGTTTAGTAATATATTACCCACAGAAAGCTGTAATATGAGTTGCAATTGCAAAATTAGTTACCACAACATTATTAGTATTTGAAGGTTACAGCAGAATAGTCATTTATGTACTTTTCTTATCTTATTTAGAATAGAACATTTGAACGTGTCTGATGACAAATTAAATGGGAGTAGTCCCCACAATTGACATAGATTATTTCTGTATATTGGGTAGTGATAACAACTTTGCAAATGCGTATCATTTCATAATCATTTGATGTTACCTTATAGATACCGATACCTAAGCAGAGCCGTAAAAATTGTACATCTCGGTTGACTGTTTCAATGTGTAAAGATATTCAATTAATAAGTTACAGGGACTTTTTGATGGTAAGCATAATAATGAGGCATACAATAATTCGTTGTATGCAACAACATATTTCAAACGCAAAGATCAATATTTTGATCAGTCTATTGATGATAATATAGAAAATCTGGTACTTTAGTGTATATAACACTACTTTAAAGATTTTTGCACTTTAAAGATCCAGAATGAATTCCAAATTATATGTTTTTGATCAAAAAAGGGTCAATGATTGATGGGAAAGGATTAACGTTTCAGTAGTAGATACCTTCGTATTTTCCTAGGTAAATGTGTTTTCATGTTTAATGTCAACTTGGTGAAAAATTTAGTATTTAATATCACTCAGTTACAGTACAAGCGCAATAGTTTTTTTCCGTAAACATTACAACTAAAGTAGTAATTGCTTAAAATCTCAACATGATTAACCTATTTTGAAAAATATTATTAAATTATATATTCCAAAAGTGATAAATACAATATAAAAGGGATGCTTATTTTGTTCCGTATGTATATTTCTGGAGACTTCTTAAAGCATATTATCATTACTAATTAGCAATTAAATCAAGCACGTTTAGACCAAAGGTTCTGTAAAGAGTCGTGTTGTACGTCCTCACGAAAGAATCTTGACAAGACTATGGGTAGGATTAACTTTTAAGTCATGTTCAGCAAGTCTGATGGAACATTTTTATTCATAAAGTTTTCGCACTCAAGATTGAGAATTAAGATATAAAGCAATATCAATTAGAAAAATGTTGGGAGAGTTCCATATTTGCCTTGATATGTCAGTGGCTACAATATCATTCGAGCATCCAGGTAAAGAAACGAACTTCATAAACGTCATGCTTATCACTTGCACAATGTCAAGAATCAATTTGCATTAATCTTGCCCAAGCAGGGTTATCAGGTCCATAACAACAAGCGTATCGTCTAGACAGATTGTGATGCATTTATCTCTACCCTCATCAAAGCTGTTAGATATTTGTGTGAAGAAACTTGAGTGCAGGCATTCGATGCATTCGAGTAATACCAGCCATAAATCAATGTTGTAAAATTATCATTTATATGTAATCGAGCGATTAACCGGTTGTAGTTTAATTCATCAATCTAAATTGTCCTATCAAGCCATTTGATTGTGAAAAGATACCTCCTTCTTGATAGAACCGTTTGGTTACAGATTTATATAACTGAATATAAGACCACAGAAGGCAGTTGAAATGAAATTTTACCTGAAGTAGAATCACAGTTTTGTGTATTACATAGCATCTAAATAATTTTTACTTATCTTTGGTGCAAAATGTATCAAAATAGTTTTTTATAATATGACATGCAGTCTATTATTGAAGGTTGGACGAATCACTCATGATTTTGCTAGCTAATAATCATAAGAAATATCATGTTAAATACATTTTGTAGGTTGGTTGATTTGAAACATGACAATGAACACATAATGTGTAACTAATGTGTAACATTAAATTGGTAAACTTCACTTTGAGATTAAACTAAACATCAAATTGAAGAATGAAGAAGTTTAAGAATGCAGGAAACTTTGCGCCTGTAAATCCCAATGACATAAAAGGACAGCCCTATCAGGGAATTTTTGTGGAAACGAAATCCATTGGATATTCCAGTTTATACATGTATGTTATATATATACATCATTTTGATATAACCTAGTTGAAACATATTACTAAGGGTAACATTATGATTAATTTAGATTTGACAACTAGATAAATCAAAGCCCACACTCGGTGAAAAACAAAACAATTATAAGTTAAGCTCCATCTCGGCAAATATGTAACTTTTACTGTAACACTGACTTTATATTTAGATTTCGCAAAATTCACTCAGTAGCAAGTTTGTAATTTCTGCCTGCTGCTGTGATTGTTGTCACAAAGAAACAACATTTATTGTCTGGATTTGTGTTTTACATCCAATCGATTGCAATCAATTGGTAGTTTGTTGCTCGTTCCATGTTTTTTATCTTCTCAATTCTATGCATGTGATTCAATGATTGATTCTTCGAATTGATGATTCAATGAAATAACTTTCTTGTAACTACATGCATTCCTGATAGAAGTTACATAAATTTAGATTCGGATAGGATGTATGTTTGAATTATAATACATGAAATTACGTTTTAATTCAACCAAACGGCAGATGCAAAACTTCAAAACACTATGTGCACAATATTTTTGTTATTTTACAAATGATTTTCTGCGAAATGTAGCCAATGAGATACATATGAGGAAGAAATACTTCTTCATTAAGTATCGGACAACAATAAAGGATTCATATGATTCCTTATACTTCATCATAGGTCAGTAATATAAGGTTATTGTCCTACGTCTTATATGAATAATAACCCTTTTTATGTATTTTTAACGGCCAGAACCTTTACGTTTCATGTAATCTTTTCGGCATTTGACAGTAAATAATTCATTGCATTTGATTTTTTGCTTCAGTTTGGATGATTTCGGTTAGGATCCCTATCACCAAAAACTCGCTAAAACTTTCGATATATAAAGTTTGGAAGCAGCACAATAAATTTGATTATATTGACGTACGTATAACAAATGAAATCATGAAATTTGATACAAAATATAAATCTTCGTAATTGATTTTACTTTGAATTCAAAATATACAGAAAACTTTTTTTTTCACAAGGCTAACAATCACCTATGAATATCAACGTCTAGACAGATATTTTCTTACATTTTGAATATTTGAATAAATATAACATTTAACCTGAGTTTATGTCATAATCATAGTATGTCATCGATTGGCTCTAACAAACAATCAAGTTTATATTGAGTCGTCTTTTTATCTCCAGAGGTTGCATATTCATATCTCAGTTGCTAGCATAATTGAATGGAGGGTGAAAAGAAAATGATTAAGGATGTGCATTTCCATTAAGGTTGCTAACGTTTTCACTAAATGTCAATTTTTATGTTATATGTTAGCTTTTGAGTCAAATGTGATTAACAGTGCTTCAGAGGAACCGTTGGTTATACAAAAATAACATTTTCATCGACATTTCATCTCTGTTAAGCAGCAAGAATATTTTCAAAGTGAAACGGACAAGATTTTATCTAACAACACTTTGATAGCTCGAAATTGTTATGTGTGCTACAATGTATTTTACTCTTGCAACTGTTGATTGACGAAAAGTTATTTTAAAAATTTCCAAATATGTCACATGTTCGTTATATCTGAATGCACATGTAATCCTTCATCATTACCTATTAGAGCAATCATAGTTTGGTTAATAGTTATCTGACGATGCCCAAGGGAAACATATTAATTTGTCATGTTCTCATAAGGGCATAAAAGGAAAAGGTATCTCAATTTCCATTTGTCAAGATTATATGTAATTTCAAATCTTTAAATGTTGACGCTATTATTTCAAGATATTGTTAATGAACAACTTGGCACACTGTTACTAAAATTAAAGTATGCCTCTGCAGGATAGTCATGCTTTCAAGAAATAATCTGTCAGGGGGACTACAAATCACGCGCTGTAATTGTCAGTTTGTATCCAATCTGATTATTGCAGAGCATTCTTGTAAGGGATATGTCATTAGGATTACAGAGTATGGTGTACCATATGGCGCTGTCAGGATGACATTCTGCCATTACCAACCTGGCTATAGAATCGATGGGTTACTTGATTTAGTTACTTTAGTAAATCATACTTAGTTTTCTTTGTCGAATATTCTTACACTGTTACGTCAAATCGTTGCAGACACATTTTTCTATGTAAATGTTGATGAAAAGTGCGGTACATCTTTTGCCATGTTCCTTTTGAAAATAATAATGCCTGTTGTGTCATGAATAAGATAGTCATTTACCTTTATATATATTACCTTTATATATATTAATGTCTTCTAGAGGAATAAAAACGTGAGACCTTATCACTGACCAACCTAGCTAAGATATCAGTGTGCTATAAGTTAAAATGATAACGTCTGGAGCTCTTAGCGAAGGGAGATGATTATCGAAAATATTCATCGCAATTGATACGTAAATGCATAATGCAGATGGACGCTTACATATTCAAAGTTTCAGGAAAATAAATGACCAAATGAATGATCATAAAAAAGAACCCTCATTCAATTTTAACATCAACATCTTTTAATCATATAACATTTATGTTGCCCATGAATTAATTGAATGCACTTTTCTTTATCTTTACTATTGTGATAAAATGAATTCGTAAGTGAGTCAATTAGTGCGAGGACAACCCATATGAACACCATTGGGGGAGGGGGGGATAATGCCATTATGAGATTAGACAAAAGAGTTTTATTAGCTTAGACACTCTAAGAACTGGGCCCTGGGGAAATAACAAATGATTCCTCAACTTTTGTGTTGGTTTGGATGAAACCGTTTGAGGATACATAACTATGGACGCGACGTATTATTTTACAAATGTTTCACTGACTGTTAAGCCCTTTTAGTAGGCCCAAGTGTACCTCAAAGCAAGAAAAGATAGCAATACGAGTTATCTGTCATAGCTGACTATTGTAATTTATTCAAAGACCAGAATAGACTGCTTGTAAGATTTTAAAAAAGGCATATACCGGCAAAACAACATTAATAATGAATTCTTCAAGTGGCTCCTATCTTTAGATATAAGCATCACAATTACCATGTTGATCTCTTATCTGAACTGTGAGTACCTTTTATCTTATGTGAAGCAGTTGATACTGGACTCTGTGATCAGACAGGTTGATGATTTGCTATTAATGGTGGACTTTTCTCTTGAATGATGGTAAGGGACAAGACACTGACTACTACACTGTTCAATAAAAGTATGGTTCTCAGTCTGGTTGATCAGAGAGTCATCTGGTGTTATCAAACTGAAATCTCGTATTGATCAATCTATCAAGGTAAGGAGACATTTACCACTTTAGTGTAAATGTTGATGACTAATAACGGATGTAGTTTTGAGAAGCCTGTGTGTTAATTTGGGAACAAAAGATGATTGATTCTATTAAAGCCTAATGACCACTTTAAGAACAGAATCTAGTGAGACAATTCAAACTTTTTTATGTTAAAGGATAAAGACGTTGTACAATGTGTTAAGATTTTATAAAACGCTGTGCTTCTGTAAGGAAATATCAACAACTTTACAATGATGTCCTACTGATCATTGTTGTCTGTCTAATACCATATTATGTCTTATCAGCCTTGTCCCAGAAGAACAGTCACTCTGTCCCTGAGCTACTTAGCACTCAGAGAGTGACTGGTTCATATGGAAGTTATACTAGGTTCTCAGTGACCTTTAACAAATATTGAAATCTCAAAATTGTTTAGTTATGTATTTCTTAAGGAACAAACTATGCGTGAAACACACTCGGGGGAGTATTTCTCTCCTTATATATAATAGGTTGTGACATAAATCCACACCAGACATATAATACGTTTTTGTCAATTTGATAAAATAAATTGAATCACCACTAGATATATTATAGGTCATGGATTGTGTCAATTACAGCTTGTGATTGATAAAAGTTAAGAGATATATGATTGATGTATTTTCCAGCAAATACAACAGGTTCAAGTTATGTATGTCACATTCTTTATTGTTGGATTATGGATATTGGTACAGATCTGGTACAGAAAGAGTTTGATAAAGCACGTCCAGCTTCATGAATTACTGGCTTAATCAATTTTCATTACCCATTAGCTGATTAATTTGACCTTCTAAGATAAGCCGTAGAATAATGGAATAATTACAATGTATCTTGTGTGCAATTATCAAGAAGAAGAACACAATGAGAAAATCCATCTATAACCTCCCTAAGGCACGAATCAGTACTTCAATTGAAAAGAATAAAAACTTTACCTCACATAATGCCAGTTATTATAGTGGGATTCCTCTTCAAATGACATTTTTGGTGATGAAGAAAATAATTTCCCAGGGCATTTGTCAATATTTTATGTAACATGATTTTTTTCACTCTGAATCAAACTTCACTGTGCCTTTTAGGAAACAAATTATCAAACATTGTTTATGCAATTATTAATGTGATAAAAGTAATCACGCACTTAATTGTTCCATCTTTGTTTGAAATCTTTTCACTAGATAGAAGCAGAGACATAAGAAGTTGTGAAAGGGTTTGAAAATCTTCAAAGAACACCAGTAGGAGCTTTCAATAAATTTATACTGAAGTCTTTTTGGGAATCTGAATTAAAGCTACGGGATGGCACAAATTATCCCTAATCCTTTGAAACTAAATATTTAACAATAAAAGAACAAAATTGAGTATCTCACCTGCATTGACACTTGTGATTAGATGTGATTTGATCTGTGTGTGAGCCAAAACTGGCTTTACCCCACACAATCTCCCACATTTCCCTCAGACCACCTCTCGTCTGTCTTATCTATTTCCTGGCTTGAGAGTGACTCCTAGAAACCTATTTAGTAGATCACAAAAACAGTATGCTCTATACGACCTGAAGCTGCACAGCTGGCCTCTTTCTCATGGATAGATCAAAGTATCGGAAAAAAAGATTAACAGATTACCACGTTTTGAAGTTAAAACTTATACCTTTAATTGAATATATACTTTGAAAAGTGTGAGCGTCAGTACAAAGGTAACTCTTTATCGATCTTTGTATCTTTGTATAACCCAAACCATTTACGAAATCTATGTGCACCCTACCAATTATATCTTCAACGAGTATATTTAATGATCAAGACACTCAATCTTCACTTTCGACTACTTTTTTGGTGGTATATTTTTTTGTTACATAGGCAATACCACGTTGATCAAAAACAATGTCACATAAGTCACCTCAAGCAACTGATCAGTTGAAAAAATAGTCTTTTTTTAAATCACTACGACTTCTGGGGTCGGTATATTCTGCAAACAGTGAACATTTTAAATTTTAAACATAAGGCATGGCTTAAAGGCAACATCTAATAGAATCTAACTATACTAGACACATGAAATACGTCTTGTCAGTATTTGTTATTCTTTAAATAACAGAACAAAACAAAACTTTCAGCTTGATATATCCAAACCATCATCTACCATATATATACTATATCTACTATATATATATACCACTTAGTGCCCACTTGGATACCTGTGCAAAAGACAAAGACATTAAATTCAAAATATTCCAATTCTACAAAATGGATACAAATGATAGAATAATGCGTCAGTTGAAAGAAGACTTTTTCATTAAAATGTTAAAACCTCAACATAATGCTTAAGAATAATAACATATTGTGTCCATCCAACCGCTTGCTATATTGTGACGTCATACCATTGTTATGTCAATTGTATTGTGACATCATAACGTCATAACTGTTTTTTGTAAGACTCCCTGAAGATATCAGTGAAACATGTTGGGGCAATGTTGGCCAAGTGTCATTTTTTCTCTTTGAATATATAATACTGTATACTTGAGAACTCTTTTTCAAATATTGTGTGTGTGTGTATATATATATATATGAAAAGTTGAATTGGTTCAAACGCAAGGTCGCATATAGATTAAATATAACATACTTCACATAGTCGTTTGAAGAATCATTTTTAATCCGATACTAGTATCTCATCAGGGATGAAACGATATGATCGTTAACATCGCATTACAAGCGTTTTTATAACAAAATATACGTACAATATGTACAAGGATATATTGTAAATTATGCTAATCAGGTGACATCATGGTTCTTCCTTGTTGGTCTTCTGATTGACACAATCACTCTCTTATGAGTTTACCCCTTGAGCAATATGTTAATGTGACATAATCCCTTTTGTTTTTAAATAGCTCAATTGTAGTTAGAGATATATATATATCATTCCTAACCATAAATGTACAGCAGTATGTGTATTACTTCCTCAGTAAAGTCATCATATGAAGAGCTTGTAAAACATAAAAGGGCTTAATGTTCGAGAAATAGTCATTCATATAAATTAACTATTTCCTTAATTACTTCATGTTAAACGTTTGGAGTAATCAGTCGTGCGCATCAGAAATCAATAGAGAGTTGGGGTCAGAAAAAAATTCAGAATGTCATTGTGATAATAATCAAACTTATCTAAAATTCCAATTGATTTTCCATAGGAACAAACAATCAAAACGTCAAAACATCTAAAAATACTATCATTGTGTAATGCAGAAACGTCTTATCACAAAACTTACTTTTAACCTGTTCAATATAAAATTAAGGGTATAACTTCTCCAACAGGTTCTTTGGTTGGTTAAAAAGGAAAACGATCCGTATGAACATCAAACTAGATGTGGTGAGATATTTTCTCACTAAAATTAGCAATATATCTATTTCAGTGAACAGTTAGATTTCATTAGCAGGAATAGCTCTTGCTTCCAGGATCTTCAGGTCCTTGAAAGTGACATTTAACTATGAAAGTGTATTCATAGAATCCAATTATATCCAATAGTTAACTATCACAAACATAAATTAACTTCTTGAAATCTATACATTTAGTACAAAATAATGTTTTTGTAGTGGCTTATTTCTTGCTTGGATTTCAGTTTGGGTATTTATGTCATGGAAATAATTGAATTTTGTTGTGCTCTAAATGTAGTTCTTGTTTAAAACATTTTTCACTGCTGCAACGTTGTTAAAAATTCGTAAATCATCCTGCTACATCAGCGTAATTGAATCGGCTGATCGAGCTCCTTCCACTAATTTGATTATATAACATACCTTGAATCTCAAACTAGGCATACTTTGTGTTAAACTAGTATTTATTTAAAACTGAGGACAGTCAATCGATCTATATCTAGATCACAAAAGTCAGTCTGTTCTTTCAGACTGGTAGTCAAGACTTTTATACCTAAAGAGATACATAAGCTTCATTAGTACCATATAACAACTCTGAGATATATGTCTTTTCTGTTTTGTTTATTAATATTCATAAATTAAAAATATCCGAGCAATATTACATATTGACAGAGACAGGAAGATATTTTGAACGCAACGAATCTGACAGTTCTATGCATATGTAATGTATAAAGGACATCATTATGAATTACTGTTATTGGTTAATTAGTTTAATCTATTTCGATAAAGATTCAGAGAATAAGTATAGTGCTATCATTAAGAAATATACATCTTCCCACTTTAGAATATCTATACTATAGAAATACTATGATAAAGAATATGTTGTTAGAAAATATACAAGTGGTCATTTTGTAGAATCTTAGACGTTTGAGGGAAAAAACCTAGATAACATAACTCCTGTATCATACGAATCCACATTTGATATTTGTGTATCGTCTGCACCAACTGACCTAGTATCGTGACTGTTTAATCATTCTGG
This sequence comes from Phorcus lineatus, assembly GCA_921293015.1. Taxonomy (NCBI): domain Eukaryota; kingdom Metazoa; phylum Mollusca; class Gastropoda; order Trochida; family Trochidae; genus Phorcus; species Phorcus lineatus. The sequence continues at coordinate 15,705,228 of OV121083.1, forward strand.
AAATAGTAATAATTTAAACAAAGTGATGAAGTAACTGTCTCTGACAATATATGGATTTACATATAGGTACTGACACGTTGCGTGATATTGATATACCAAGTGACGCCCTTAGCAGATGTCAAAGGCGGTATCATGACATTGAAAAATAGTATCATGCGCCCATACTTCATTTCTATATGGATTAACAATAAAGTTGTCAAATAAGTGGTATATTTGCCTTATAATGTTATCACCATGAATTATTACGCAGACACAGAATTTGTGTTTTGTGATGATCATCTCAAATGTCTTAAACTCAAAATGACAAACAATTGACACCCTCTAATTTTCATATTCAACAAGAAAAAAGTGAGCATGGCTCACATACCCCCGCAGCAGCCCGTCTGATTTATTCTCCCTCTTTCAAACTCACATGTAAACACAGTTTATCATATAAAGTCCTATGTTTTGTGCCATATCACAAAATAAACAATGCATCAATTAGCTTCACAGGAAAATACAGTTCATTGTACATTGTACATATTTCTGAAATTGCTTTCGAGCCCGATCAAGGGCATCAACAGGTGTGTCCAAAATCAAAATTTCATTCACCAAAGTGTGTCTGCGTGGGAAAACTTGTCCCCATTGAAGCATCAGACCTGTTAATCGCTCCAAGTCCAATTTCAGAAGCAAGGGCCATAAGTCTGTCAAAAATAAAATTTCGGAAATGGCTTTCGAACTCGATCAAGATTACCATCAGGTTTATCCAAAACCAAAATGTCACTCCTCAGTTTAAATAATTTCTGAGAAAATCTGTCCCCATTGAAGCAACAGATATGTTAATCGCTCCAAGTCCAATTGAGCAATAAAGGGCCATAACTCTTTAAAAATTAAATTTCGGAAATTGTTTTTGAACTCGATCAATAGTATATTACATAGTGTATCTATAACCAAAATTTCACTCCTCTAGGTGTAATTGTTTCTGGGAAAATATGTTCTCATTGTACACCATATAACTAAGTCTAAAACTCTAAAAAAAATTACGTTTCCATTGAAACGACACAAAAATGAATTCCAGGAATTTCAAAAGTGGTCCAAACTGTAGACAAGTTTATGGTAAACAAGTGTGCAAAATTTGGCTGATGTAGACCAAACGGTTTTTGAGTAAATTGACCGCAAGGAAGGTGAGACGCACAGACGGACAGACGGACGGAATGACCGCTATATACCCCGGCAATCTGGAGTTGAGAAACAAAGACTCAAATAAAACAAGGCAGGAAGACTTTTTTGCACTCTATACTGATGTACAGCCACTGTCTCCTGATTCTGAAAACTTCTTATCATAATACAGTAAATTTGAATTTGATAAAAAGGGTTAATACTGAAACATTCCATTATTAGAATGTTTATTAACTCATCGCTGGACTGTTGGGTGCGTCAGATGGAAGCTATTTTAGTTACACTGGTTTGAACTTAAACTGAAGTAAACAAAAAAAAGAAGTTACTTGTTTTTAAAAGACGGATTTTATGTATCGCAATATACTCTTTGCATATATATTGATATATATATGTTAACGAATTACTGAGCATAGGGTATTAGAATAGAGGTATTTCTTTAGGAACTGAATTGCTTGTAAATGATAATTGATTTTAAGTGCATTCGCAAACATCTCTGATTTTAATCATTGTTAAGTCTTTACTCTCAGGTAACAATTTGAGTCTCTCTCATTCACTGGTCATCTAAATCGAGAAAATCGCTAAAGAATCTGAATCTTAGTATCCTGGCAAATGTTGTACGTTTGAACATATAAAGAACAAGTAAATATTCGCTATACATATTTACTGATCCTTCTGAATGTCCCATATATATTGTTTCACCTCTTTGTTTATAAAAAGTTATATAATGCATATAAGCCATATATAATGTATTAGTCTCGTCACTTGATTCCAAAGGGCTTGCTTGATTACTATGCACATACAACTCCCTTGACACTCTTTTGTTATGAATAACAGCCGTGACATATATGTTTTAGAAGTTGTATTACAATAACATTCATAAGCAAGTTTAGTCTCTGGAGCATCCATTTGCATCAGGTCTCAGAATATTTTGAGGTGCATACTGAAAACTAAGTATACAAATACTACGGTCAAATGAATATCATGAGAAAAATTTGATACTTACTTAAGTCATGCCATGAGATATCACAATAAATATTGATTTGGATCTAAGTTTTCAAGACTATCTTTACCGTTTGGTTATGCTTTTATGATTTTGTTTTTTTATAAAATATTTTACACACTAACGTCTATACCTGATTCTGATTCTGATTCTGATAGGGACAGTTTGGAAATCATAGCTGAATATGATAAATATTCTACAAGATTCATTTACAAAACGATTCATAGAAAACTAATGGGTATGTATTCATATCTTAACCTTTGCTTACTCTTGTGTTTTGATATTTGTATATTAAACGTCATTACAGTCTGTGCCCTGTAGGAGCTGTTTAATGCATACAGTTTACGTTATGAAATTGTTCAAGTGGATATAAAATCGGTCACCTTGATAAACGTTATCTTTTAAGAGTAACACTCCCCTCTATGTAAATACAGTCAAACAAGAGATGTAAGACCTAGTGCAAAATTTAAAACCTTTAATCCTTGCTTTGAACGGTGATCAAACCCATATCAACTGCCGAAATGTCTAAAGTTTGGAGCATGGAGCGTTTTTCTCATAAATTATCAAACAAAAGGGACTTATTTGTCAAAACTCTCGACTATATGATTGCTGGTAAATGACACACAAACAAAACATATAATGAATTGTGTAAGTATTTGTTCGTAAGAGATTGAATAGAATAAACTCATCAACAAGGACAACATATATTCATGTGTATGATAACATGAATATAATTATATTTGCCTGATGCGAGTTCAATGTTATCCAAAACTCTCTTTCAAAGAAGATATTATTCATTTTATCATGCAACTATAGCGATTGGGAAATAATGAAAGTATACAGTTTATATCATATATTTGTATATTTGTATTTCTATTCTTTCATATAGTTCCATGTATCTAACGAAGATTTACCATTCTGACTAATATGCAAGTTTTAAGTTTATGTCAATTCTTCATTATTTAAAACTATCATTTAAAGGTTTTTTTATCATAAGACTATAAATACAGCATTGTTAATACCTCATTATCCATTAGTCTTTGAAACATTTTTTTGTTTGAACTTGTGACAGGTGTTGCCCTCTATTCTCTTCGAATAGCACCTTAGATAAAAGATGTCCCTCGGATAAAGATAAAAATATAAGTTTTTTTCTAGGGGAAATGCATTTTGTCAAATTTTGGTGTTTGATTACTCTTATGCTTACTTGCAGACATTAGAAGAACTTATACACAAAGAGTGTCCTTTATCATAAACGACAAGTGAAATACAATGCTATGAGTTGATTGAAACTGCTGTCTATCTTAAGTATTAGTAAAAGTTAAAGTTAGGTCGCATGATCAGCGCTCCAAAGTACTTTAAATGGGTGGAATTTTAATGATTACGGTGACGTAAACATTCTTCCGTCCTGACATTTGATCAGAGATGATTACAATCACAGCTGATTGTCCTGAAAGACAGTTATTTGAAGCACATAGAATAACGTGATCGCAACGTATAAGATTTGATTAATTCAAATAATAAGCACGTTTTAAATGGCTGGCTTGAATGTGATACTCATATGGTTTCAAGTCACTACTTCTAAAGACAATTGAAAGTATTTAATAACAGTGTTTAGTTTTCAGGTTTACATTTCAGATGAGACATGAAAAGCGTAATTGCGCAGTCAATTACAAACATTGACAAACATTTTTGCGGATTTTTCATGTTTGCGTTTGACAGATTCTCGCTGCAGTTCTCAGGAAGTAATTATTCCTTGAAAACGAATCAATCATGAGCAGGTTTAGTGGTTATCAAAAAAGCAAGTGAAAATAATAAAACTGTAGCTTCAACAAATTGGGGTAAACAGTTATGATTTAATTCCAATATTGTTTATGATTCAAATCAAACATTATCATTGCATGAGGGTTTAAAATGGAAATTGAAAAGTGTTTGTCATCATTGTGTTATTCAAAGTCAACATTAGAGTTTACTATGGGCGCAGTGGAGCCAAGAATGAAAAGAATCAAAAAGCTATCGAAATTCTCAAAATTTTATATTACGTCAGTTACAGTTAGTATTAAAAACAAAGAGTACACTCAACAATCTTATTTTGCAATAAAGTACAGTTTTGCATAGACCTGTTATAGTTAAGGCAAGAGGCCAAATGATGATTTGGTTGAAGCTGCATCAAAATAGTTCAGTTCAAAACATAACTTTTTTTCAAAACATATGATGGTAAAAGCATCCCTTTTTCCAGCATCCTATAGACTATACCAAAACTATAATAAACATTGGACAATTGTCTTATTTATTCGACAAAAGTCAAGAGTAGGAAGGAACGTAAGAATCATTTTAAATTCTTACCATATGCTTTGAGTGAACAGTATTAACTTACTCTTATTATTCTACGTCTCATATTATCTACCACATATTGAATTGTTTGTCTATTTAATTTATAAGGAATCGACGCCATTCCTAAGAAAATTAGGCGTTGCAAATCATTTACCTGCAGTAAGAATGATTATAATGGTATGTATTGACTTTCAGATATAATTCACAAATAAAACATGTTAATATTAATGTCAGCGCTGATATAACTACTTCTATCTGAACTATAATTCTAGATCGTCTAATAAAATGGCACCGTTTTCCCTATAAAGTACCTATCCACTAATGTTATTTTGGACGTGCGAACATCGGCGACAAGGAAAATGGCTTTAAGAAACCTGATGACATGGTACATGGTACAATGATCATCCCCGAGCTGTTGGTACCTTCGCAACTTGGAGTACACGACAGACTCAATCCCTAAAACACTGTGAGTCTGAGGAGTCTAAATTTTAGTCTGAAGAGAGATAACCTCCCTACGTATTAAGGCACAAATATGTTACATAAATACATCCAAAATACTGCTATGCAACTGGTTTTGCATGCCGCATGCTTGATGTAGGACAAAGGGAGCTGATTATTGTACCAGCTTAATACATGGTTTAAAGACGTAAAGGCCGAATATATTAGGTTACACAAAATCTTACCCTTTTCTTGTTGAAGATGCCCATATGTCGATCGAGTGAACAGGCGTTTTCATTTTACAAATGGGTTATAGTTCACAAAAATATACTTCCACTACGGCATTATCAAGCATTCATAAATCATTAGGACCCATAGTAGATATGCAGATTTAACATCCTTTTATTGTCAGTCAACGATATCCAGGCTCAGCAAACTAGTACCTTTGCTTTCCCAGTTATTATGATTGTCCCAAAAAAGAAAGCATTTGGACGCAAATCCGAAATCAATTTCATCATCCAAAACGAGTCCCCTTTTCCTTCAATTATAATAAGTTGAGTGTGAAAGATAGCCACAAACAGAAAAACTGTGAATCAATCTTAGATAAAGTCATTCTCTCCGAAACAAGTTTTTTTATTAATCTCTTTCAAGACAATTGCACCAGATGAAAGCTTTATAAACAACTTATGGCAATGACGCATAAAAACGTCTTCAAGAAGTTTATCGTGGTTTTTCGAAAAAGGTACTTAGGTAGACAATTACCCATTTTCCGTTTTCGCAAACGGACAGATTGTCTTCTCACAAATTTTAATGCTTTTTGTCCCAAGGTTGCTTTGTCCTTTGGAAAAGTCCCTGTAAATATTTATCTAGCTAGTTTGTGATGAAACATTATTTCAAAATTATGAAAAGAGAGAAAAAATCTAAATAACGTCTATTTAGTTGATGACGTTTGTATCATAAATGTGTTATGTGTATGTAACATTTCATAACTTCAACATTGTTAAACATTGTTCACAATAAGTCACGCACTTGTTTTGATTAAGTAACCTGGAAAAGTCCATAGCCTACTTGCACACCTGCGAAGGGTCTTTGAGATCTTCCTGGATGTTTCTTTACCTGTAAAACGACCACTTTATAGAACACTGTTCATTCAGGTCCCTTATTCCTCGTACATTTGATTTTGTGATTATTCTGCATCGCCATGTTCTCCACTTTTTGATATCTTCAGACCAATCAATCTACCAGCTGATCTCATGACTCCATCTTTTAATTAAACTTTAATCCACTTCTGTTTTCAGAAAGGACATTGGTGAATATACTTATTACCATTTGTGACTCAGTTGGTTTTGTAATAATTATTATAACATCCTTTGTAATCAAATATACAACAAATAGTTATGCTTTTTTTAAAATTTGTTTGTTATATTTTGCTGGTTTGGAAGGAGACATTATCTCAATACGAATTAACAGATAACATATCATGGACATGTTACAAAAGAACTAGGAATTTTAACAACATAGGTCTAATAGGAATATTTTGGATAACAACAACGCAATTCATCAACGTAAAAGGTATCGAAATGATTACATCCATTTCTACCCTTCAAAAATATGCTTCAAACTGTAAATAAAGTGACGAGCCGTTAATAAATCTTTCTGTAACGCAAGTTATCACACTGGGAATCCGTTTTAAATGACACTTGTGAAGATGGACCGGTTGTCCCAGACCGTTCTACAATCCCTAATGTAAGGGGGCCAACGTCACTCTGAATCCAGCTCTACTGACAGTTTAACGCATTTTAAGCATTACGTCGGCGTATAGGATACGATTTGTATCTTTGACTTCTTCCTTCGTGTTAATATTAATTTCATAAGGTTGAGAATATTATGTCAAATGCATTCTTCTTACATCCATAGAAGGTCCCCAAACATTTACAGGATTCACATCAGTGAGCTTAAGAACGTTTTAGTAAACATCCTAAGTTTTTAGTTTAAACATATTTTATTCATGAAGAAAAGGATGAGGAACAAGTTCTCCAACTTGGAATACCTTCTCCTTGAATACCTTCTCCTTAAATAGGCCACGGGGGCCGCGTTCTTAAAACCTGCTTTCATCTTCTTCTCCAAAAGCAAAATTCGTAGAAAACCGAAAACTTGTGTGCAGATTTCTCAGGTGCATAGCATCTTATTTAGACATGTGCTGAATCTGTATCACCTAGGATGGGAAACAGTTACCACATCCTTAAAACCTGTTTTCATCTTCTTCTCCAAGAGCAAGGGGCCTGGAAAGCTAAAACTGTGTATCGGCGTTTTAGTAGACAGGGATTGGGTTCTCAATATATATGTTTTTTCTTAGGCCCGTAACAGTGACCCTACTACCATTTGCATAATACAAATCGCTACAGAGTTACAGAGCCAATGACACTTTTTAAATGTAATATATTCACAGGTATTATTTTTAAATGTCATAAATGTTCGTTATGTTATCTACCCAGGTGCCTTAAGTTTGCCTTTAAATGCTTTTCATTTTAGTGTTCTTAGGAGAGAGCAAAGGAACAAATGTTTGCATATAAGATTAATGGATCTTTGAACTTCAGGACATTTGGTTTCCTCTCAAGTAGGATGAATGAATGATGAAATGAAGAGCAGATGCAAGAAGTATATATATATAAAAATGACATAACTGACAGTAACTTCCGGCGGAATAATGGATCTGGCAAACGAAAAAAGGGAAGCTATGATAAAACAATGGGTGATTGAACACGGTAGGAAGTCACGAGCTATGGATTGTATTTATTATTTGATGTTATTACTATCATCATTGTATAGTTAAAACAAAGCATTGTAAAGATTTCGCTTGAAAAGCAGAACAATACACCACAACTTGATACTCGCCAAGCTTAAGTTTGGTTGAACAAATAATAACAAAGACACTCTTGTTGTTAATATAACACTGACCATGAGCCATTGCAGTACAATGACTCATCTTTCATTGTGAATAATATCCTTTGAGAATGATTAATCACTGATTTCAGGCTTAAGCTTCAGCTTATATGTTGACCATAACTGGAGAAATTACTGCCCAACATATTCATGTTGAAAAGGCAAACCGATATCGTATTGGATACAGCAAAGGCTGATCTTTTAATCTTATGGGCATATGTATTTTATTTATGTTTTTGAATGGTTATTAAAAACGAATATGACGTAAATGTCAACGATAGGCGATTAACAGTGGTTATTTGGTAATCAAACGTGTATAATTATTGTTGAATTTATTATCTTTTTAAACATAAACTATCAAACATATTGGTTATAATTAGATATTAATTAAGTTGGCAATACCATAATTATTACTGTCTTGAAAGAATTACAAGCCCAAAAGAATTAATATATTTCTTTGAAAAAACATGAGCTTTAAACTGAAGGGAAAATGAGAATAGACATTTTCTTATTACATTTGCTTACGTCACTGAATCCAATTTACATAAACCTATGTAGATTCTATACCATGAAACCATTAGTGCATTCTGTACTTTCCTTGACACTGGACGGTGACCATGAGAGAGACAAAACACTTTGATAAGAAGTTAGAAAGTCTATTCTGATGGACAGCAGCCGAGCTCTCGATGTGCATGAATAACAGCAATCATATCTGAAATACAATTCCAAATTGAAATTAGGGAACACATGACACCATTGATTTAAAGCATCTTCCTCAAATTCTGACTCTTGTGACTTTTATATCGGTCCTAACTTTGGTACCTTGAACTGACTTCCCAGTATTATCTTTGAAAAGTAAAAAAAAAGTATCCATTTGCAAACTATCGACATATGTGACACTACCATTAGGTCCCATTAGTGGGAATACAAAAACATCAACATTACTATGTCCCGAAAACGATAATGCAGCAAAAGTGTCTCATGAATACACCCAAGTATGAGAAATACAACGATTGATAGATCAAAGATGAATCTTATGTGTGTTACCGCAATTTTATGAACATAGTTTTTTGCATCATTTCAAGAAAGGCACTTAGATGTTCTTGAAAGCTGCTTCCCCATTTGAATCAGAGACATTACGAAGATATATACAGTCCATAATTGGCTGATGTACAGAAAAAATCCATAACCTACTAACATGGCCCGCCTGTCTCCAGTTTTCATATTCTCGTAGCAGTTCAGTGCTAGGTTCGTATTTATCACTTTCTAATATTTCAGATATTTCTAATGATTTAAATTTCACAGCCTTGTAAATCTTAGTACTCATGTGTCTTAATGATTTGAATTAAAAAAATGATAAGTTTTCTTTCCCTGACATCTTTTCATATATTTTAGTCAACTGTGTAAACATAAAGGTAAAATTAGCATGTAAACATTCATGTTTGCTTTTTCCATGGGGAAACATTAGAAGACTGATAGTGGATGTTTATATGCGAAGTTTTAAAACTTGACGAAAATGAGTTCTTCGCATTACAAATCTATTAAATCCGTTAAGAATGTTCCTGCAAAGAGGCTAAACTAGGGCTTAATGACAAAAAGCAGTGATTGAGGACGGAACCACACACGGCTAAGAGCTTAACACTAAGCTTGATATGTTTCCTTTCATGAATAACAAAATATGTAATTACGGTTCAAACCAAATATTGATATTTTCAATCACAAAAACAATAGCACATAGTATTTCATATGGTAGTAAAATAACAACCCTATCCACAAAGGTTAACCATCAACTACATTAAAAGGTGAAAGCAGTTTTACAACGATATTCCTTCCTTAAGTTACGAGGGCCTTAATTGTTGAGTTCACTACAAAGATGAATCTTGATTTCCCAGCAAAGCAAAATCAAAATATATATCGGTGTATGTTTTCAAGCTTTTTTTAAATTGTCTAGTTCATTGTTCATTTGACGTACAAAACCTAGCCTTTAAAACTTACTAATTTCCTATATATACAGAATTGAAATTTAATTTTGATTTAAACCTTAACGTTAGACACGCGATGCGGCTGACAGCGTGTTAAATACCTACTCATCGATGGAATTATGAATATATTATGTATACATATTTGATATCATCTTGAAGGCAATGTTTTGCCGTTGTGTTGAGAGAGATAAAATAGCTTGAAATTATATAAATTCGAAAAAAAAAATTATGAATAGTTTCTCGAAATTCTGGATATTTGACTCTCTAAAGTTTTTTTAATAACTTAAACATTTACTTTAAAATATCATAATTCATAACAGAAATATATTCAATAATTTTACATTTGCAGTTTGCCTTTAAAATGGGGCAAGATCTGAACTTAACATGATTTGTAAATGCTTATTTCAAAAGCAAAAATGTAATTTTAAGTGGAGTCTCTTGTGACATAAACGATTTTGATAAAGGAGTAGTCAACGAGACAAAAGGTTTCTTTCCACGTTGAAAAGAGACATAAATACATTCTTCAAAACATGTATCGCTATGACAGTTTTCTCTCATGTGTGAGCTTCTTTAAGAAATCCTTATGATCTATGAAACACAATACATAAAGAAACATGCCCCCCCCCCCTCCCCAAAAATCATTTTTAATAGGCAGGAAACCATTGAAACATACAAATAAAATTCTGATTTGCAACGTACCTTCAAGGTATTCGATATGAAGTACTTGATATACTGAATCACTTTAAATCATCATGCAAATAGTTGGATACTTATATTCATGTCACCGAACTTTTGCTCAAAATGAAATATTTGATACACTTCATTAGCTATAGGTCCAGTGATTAACGTAGCATTCATTTCCTATTTAACATTTAGACATAAGGGTTTTCATATCATCATTATTTGGAGATTATTCGACTACTAGATAAATAAATAAAAACAGCTGTAACTTCCTAGATATTATAATATGTCAAGTAACTTTTTAGACTGGCGCCCTAAAGCAATATAAGAAAGAAGGGCAAAACCATAGTAAAATTTGCTACAGATAAGAATGTCCGTTTTGAAATTGATATGTGAAAAAAACTTGAGAATTGTTATGAACATGGAGATAACGACGCTAATAAGACTGGTCTTTTTGACACTTCAATTAATTCTTTTAGGACTTTTTACTTGTTACTGTAATTGAAAATGCAGTTGTTGGCAAAACATAATTGCTAACCTGTCTTTGTTACAATTTTCTTGTTATTTGTTTTGTATGTTATCTAAGAGTTGTGAATAAGGAAATGTCCCAAGTCAAACAAGCAAAGTACGACAATTGAATATTGTCATTACAATTTAATCAATAATAAACAAAGAGTATACATAGTTACGATATGGAGCTAATATTCAGTTATCATAGTGAAAATATTAAACAATTTCCTAAAAAAGCTAAATAAACATATTCACCAAAGTTCAAGGACAAAACAGCAGTGCGTTAAAGTTAGGCTTGATATTATAATTAAAAAGAGTGGAAAACTTGTGCGCAACAGAACCATCACAATTCTTAAGTCAACTGTACAAACCAGGAAATCTAAGTTTGATCTGCATTCGGTGAACTACACCTTTTAAACTTTTAACTTAACCAGGAGAATCCTGTTTGAGATATTCAGCAAACTCACAGAAATCTCTAGAGATGGGGTGAGTTGATATAGGGTTTTAACGCCGCTTTCCGGAGTATTTCGCTTATATCGCGGCCGCTAGTATCATTGCAGGGAGAAAGCCCGCAACACCATTGTGGCTATGCATTATGATGAAACCTGGGAGAATCGGCTGGAACTAGCGAAACATGATCGCTACGGCACAGATATATTTAGAATAAGCTCGCTTACATGATCAAAACAAACAAGTGTGTGACCCAATGAACAATGCAAAATTAATACAATCTTGACAATCGCACACGCATAACAATAAGTTGTAGGCAAGAATAGATATACTGTAGAATAGGAAGAATAAGTCATCAAAATGACCGATAAAATTCACTTGACATTGAGTAAAATATATTTTGATTTTTCTAAAGAGTAATGAAATTTCCGATCTGTATATCTTAATATATGTAAACTTAACAAGTGATTCTCTCTCTCTCTCCCAGGGGGCGGGATAGCGCAGTGGTTAGCGCGTTCGGCTTCGGATCAGGAGGTCCGTGGTTCGAATCCCGCCAGGGGCTCGGCAACTTTGTCTGCAGTAGAGAACTGTTCTACACGCAGTCAGGTTTGGGTGCAATGCTACACTGAAATTCAGCGCAGTACCATGATTCGCTAGTTCCAGCCAATGCTCGCAGGTTTCACCGCAATGCATAGCCACAATAGTGTTGCGGGCTTTCTCCCTGCAATAATACTAGCAGCCGCGATATAAGTGAAATAATCTTGAAAGCGGCGTTAAACACCGGTACCGACTCACCTCAACTCACCTCTCTCTCCCAATTACAATTATGCATCGAATATTAAGAAGCAATGTTTCTAAAATGACTTTAGACGTTAATTTGTGATTGAATTCACTTTAGTAGACAGTACTTGGGGCAATGGCGGAAAAGTCTGTAGTTTAATATATCATCCATATCGAGCTAAACTTTATTTGATTTAAAGCTAAAGACAGCAACTTGAGCTCATCAGTTACTTGGTTAACTTTTCCCCAAAAGACAACTGTGATTGACAGAACAGCGCTCAGTAATGTAATGAATTCTCACGAACTAATGCACTGGGACTTTTTTTTAACCTCACAAAAAAGAAAAACTGGAAATACATTATATTACTTGTAAAGTCAATATCTTATTAGAAGACACTTAATATTTATTCCTAATGATATCAGATGCTCTTACCTATCACCCATCAAATATGTCATCATGAACATTTTATTCTTTAGAGCCATTTGAAAGTTATTGAAATGAACAAGAATTTCTTTATTGCAAGAGTTCTGTGTCATGTGTGAGTCAGTAGAGCTTTATATGTCGTCAGCAATATTTCAATTTATTATATTAACACGTTGATGTCATTTTCAAAAGAGAGATGAAAGATAAATAAAGAGAGGGTAAGGGTTAGAAAGACGCAAAGGAAGATAGAGTGAGAGAAAGACAGCAGGGTTTTTATGGACCCAAGTCTATCCTACCTGTCCAGCTTGGTTACACCTGCTGAGAAAATTAATGATCCCGGTGGATTAGCAATAATGATCATGGAGACACACGAACCTCCACACCATGATAAGGTACAGGATCGAATGGGGGATGTGCCTTTGCTTCTGCAGGTCGTCAATTATCCTTTAAGTTTAAAGAGGAATTTCAATGATCAGTGAAAACGTTTTTTGTATGGTAATTGAAACTCATATGTTTTCATACATTACTAATTTGTAACTGGCAATATCACCATTCAGTCCTATTAAGTGGCATTTCAACTATTTTTTACATGTGTTGCTATCTACAGCAAAAGATAAATACTTATATAACACTTCCCAAATTTTGGTTTTTAAGTTGCATATTATTGCCACCGTTTATACTGTCATGCCATGGTATTTTGATACTGTACCAAGAATTAATGAATGTATCCAGTTCAATTGAATGGAAAAAGAAGAACACAGATAAATAAAGTTTGGGTTAGGGTAAGAAAAACGGAATAAGAGGAAAGTCAGAGGAAGACAACAGTCTGTTTATCGACCAAAGATTTGTTCAGTTTGTTTGCAACTGCTGGTAAAATAAATGAGACATACGGACATCCACAAATAATGTACTGGATTTAAGGATGGACATCCGCTTTTGCAAAATATGAATTGTATATTTGAGAGAGATAAGGATTTCGTTTTTATTATTTCGTGGCCCAAAATAGTCTTAAAATGTACAATGAATTTGACAACAATGTCAAGACGGACACTTTTAAGAATGGTTCTTGTCATACATGACGCTGATATGACCCCCACCCCCCTCCCCCTTTATTCATCAACGGATGTTATATAGGTATATAGAGATAGAGTTACCTGCCTTGATCAAGTGAGTCGTGTTGCGAATTGCTCTCGGAAAATTTTCTCAATCTCGATTATAAAAGACATTAATTGAATCACAACTATCATCTAACATCATATGATGGACCAAGGAGGTGTACAAAAAGAAAATCTGGAGAAAACAACCCGGAATTAGTAAAAAAAATGAAAACGACTACCGGCAATCAAGAAGACAGAGAGTTCGTCGAGCGTGTAATGGCTGCACCCGTCCCCACCCGGGTCGAGACGGAACAGAGTCTCTCGGCGGCCCAGTCTACAGGTAGCTGTTCTCAGGTTAATGATTCTGTTGATAACCGGGATACGAAGCAAATTATTGATACAATTAACGCTCTAAAGTGCCATTTTGATGATAGATTGTGTAAAATGGAAACTCGAATGATGGAGCAAGTTATGACTGCATTCAGAGCCGAGATCTCTGTAGTGAGAGAAGAGTTTCAGTCACAAATAGATAAGCTTACTGATAAAGTTCTGGGAATTGAAAGGTCTTATGCATCTTCTGTAAAACACGACTCCTCTCATTCTGCGACATTTGTTGTGAAAAATGTGCAGTTTGACGAGAACGAAGTTAATGATGAGAATGTGACTGTAAACAAAGTGCAGTGTGTGGTGCGAGACGGCCTGCAGCTCCGAGACGTGAGGGTGGTGAGTGCGGCCAGGAAGCAGGGCAGGGGCTCCAAGCCGGGGGTCATTGTCGCCAGGGTGCAGACCGTCGAGCAGAAGATACAGGTGTTGAAGAATAAAAGAAAGTTAAAAGACAATAGGTCCTTTTCAAATGTGTACATTGACAATGATTTACCATATGATGTTCGAAACACCGAGGCGTCTCTCCGTACTCTGGTGAGAGAGATGGGTAAGGACAAAGAGTACCATGTACGTGGGACCCGTCTCATAAAGAATGTGAGACACTAGGACACCAGGCGTCTTAGACTGAGTTGTTGGAACTGCGGTGGGTGGTCTATGAAAGACAATGATAACTCCGCTTTTAGAAACGATGTCATATTGTCAAGAAATTATGATATTATTGGTTTGTGTGAAACTTTTTTACGTGATGATGAGAAAATAATTGTTGATGGTTATAGGTGGATACCACATAATAGATTGCATATTGATAAACATGCAAAGAGGGGATCGGGGGGTGTTGGATTTTTAGTTAAGGAAAAACTTTTTGATAATTATGATTGTTCTGTACAATGAATGTGAAGGGATTCTGTGGATTAAGTTGACCAATAAGTGTGCGACCTACATATACTGTATATGTTATCTACCCCCTGCAGCGTCGTCTCGGTATGGGACGGACCCCTCAGCGTTCTTCTCTACTCTACGTCAGCAAGTTTATACTTACCAAAACGATGGAGTGATCTGTATATTTGGGGACTTTAATGCTCGGAGTGACGACAGTGATTATATTGAAGGTGTAGACAAGATACCAGCACGTTCTGTCATAGACCATACTTGTAATGCACATGGCCAGGAGATGATAGACTTCCTTATAGATTGTAACTTGTGCATGTTAAACGGTCGGATCGGCAAAAATGACTTTACATATGTGTCTACACGTGGTAGTTCAGTTATTGACTATGTCTTTGTGCCCTATGAGCAACTGCCGTTATATACAGATTTCTCGGTAGCCTGCATGGGTGACGTCATAAGTGAAGGACAGTTAGCTATGCCTGATGTTATACCTGATCACTCCATGTTGGAATGGATTGCTGATGTATCAGGATTCACTGACACCGGGGATGACAGAGAGAGACCACATGTAGGGGGTGAGCATATACGGCGCTTCAATGTGAAGGATATCCCAGGTGACTTCCTACATGACAGAGACTCTGAGGCTGTGGTGGCTGCAATACAACGTATCGAACACCATCTCTCCACACAACAGGATATCAACTCGGCGTATAACGAATTTGTTGATCTTATTACTAAAAGTATACATGATGTAAACCCTCTAAGACCAAAACTATACACTCATAAAAGAAACAAACGCACCGG
Source organism: Phorcus lineatus (assembly GCA_921293015.1). Lineage (NCBI taxonomy): Eukaryota > Metazoa > Mollusca > Gastropoda > Trochida > Trochidae > Phorcus > Phorcus lineatus. Next base: position 15,721,098 of record OV121083.1, read on the forward strand.
CAAACCGTACTGGAATGCAGAGTTACAGCTTCAGTGGGATAAAGCATGCCAACTAGAACGTCAATGGCGTCGAGCTACTAATCGTGGGCAGAAGCGAAGTTTACATGGGCATTTTTATTCTCAACGGAAACAATTTGATAGACTACATAGAAAAGCTAAGCGAGCCTATCAAATCAACGAGCAGAGGACGATGTTGGCAGAATTGCAGAGTTGTAATGCGTCAGTATTCTGGAAGTCTTTCGGCAAGATAGGTATTGGAAATGAGCGAAAAGTCCGCATACCGATGGAAGTCGTAGACAACGACGGTACAGTTATATCCGACCCTGAAATCGTCATGAGAAAGTGGAAAGATGATTACGAAAATCTATACTGCGAGAACACCAGCACCAGGAGCTTCGATGAATCACACCTACAAGAAATTAAAGAATCCCTGAAAGAAGATGACGACACAGCAATTTCAGATGACGTCACAGCTATCAATGGGGAGATTACACGAGAAGAGGTTAAGGCCGCCATTATTCGATCCAAGCTCAGAAAAGCTGCAGGTATTGATTCAATCCCGTCTGAAGCAATAAAGAATGATGTGTGTATTGATATTCTCCACATTTTAATAAATAACTGTTTCCAAAGTGGATATGTCCCGGACTCATGGAAACAAGGCATCATCAATCCAATAGTAAAGCCAAGCACGACTGATGTTCGTCAGCCCATTACTTACAGAGGTATATGCTTAATATCGGTCCCTTGCAAAGTGTATTGTGACATTTTGAATAACAGGTTGACAAAATTTACTGAGGAAAACAGCTTATTAGTGGAAGAGCAGAACGGTTTCAGAAAGCACCGCAGTTGTATGGACCATATCTACAGTCTCTACGAAATTATTAATAACAGAAAACTTGCCAGCCAATCTACGTTCGCCTGCTTCATCGACATGAGAAAAGCCTTCGATAACGTGAATCGAGATTGTTTATGGTATAAACTGAAGATGTCTGGTGTACAGGGAAATATGTTAAAGGCTATACAATCTCTCTACGAAGGTGTGAGTTGTGCTGCCCGTCTAAATAACGTCCTAACCCCATGGTTTAATGTAGCCAGCGGTGTCAAACAAGGTTGCCTGCTCTCACCTACGTTATTTGCATTCTACATCGATGATTTGGCGCGGACTGTACGGGACATGAACTGTGGTGTTGATGTGAATGGAGATGATATAAGTATTCTACTCTACGCCGATGACATTGTTTTGCTCGCACCAACCGAGGAGCTATTACAGTCGATGTTGGATGAAGTTAATAATTGGTGTCAAAAATGGAGATTGGAGTTGAATGGTGAAAAGTCTCAGGTCGTACATTTTAGGCCCCGAATGCAAGACCGCTCTCAATTCAAGTTTGCATGTGGTGATGTTTCATTGCATTACTCGGACTCGTATAAATACCTCGGCTTATGGTTTGATGAACATCTTGATTTTAAAACAGCCGTAAAACAGCTAGCAAAATCGGCGGGTAGAGCTCTGAGTGCTCTCTGTACCAAGTTCTGTGATGCAGGTGGTATGGCGTACGATGTATTTACAGCCCTATACAACTCATTAGTACAGCCTATACTTACATACGGAGCGGCAATATGGGGACTATATGAACACAAAGTACTTAATACAGTTCAAAATCGAGCCTGTCGTTTCTTTCTCGGAGCTAACAACAAATCGTCTAACATCGCCACCAGAGGTGACATGGGTTGGACCTCATGTGTTACTAAACAGCGCCTTGAAGTGTACAGGATGTGGATGAGAGTACGTCATATGCCAGATTACAGACTCCCAAGCAGAGTCCATAAGTGGTCACTCAACCGGAACAGATCCTGGGAACACAGAGTTAAAAAACTGAGCACGTCGTTAGGTCTGGAGCAATACAAGCATTTAGAGAAATCTTCTATTCCACTGTTACGCCAGAAATTGAATATTTTAGATGAACAGAAGTGGTTTACTGACTTGTGGAACGACAAAGGTAACCTAATAAACGGAAACAAATTACGTACCTACCGTCTATATAAGAAGGATTTAAGCCCTGAACCGTATGTAATCAACACATTGTCAAGACACCACCGCAAGTCCTTCGTACGACTGAGAGCCTGTAGTCTGCCTCTGTGCATAGAGACCGGTAGATACTCTAAGCCGCCTACCCCACTTGAAGACAGAGTGTGCCCTCTGTGTCCCCTGGATATCGAGGATGAAGCACATTTCATCATCACCTGCCCGCTCTACTCGGATATCACGTATGATGTTTTAAACGCTGCTGTGGATATAGACAATGCTTTTACACAGAAAGAAAACAAAGAAAAATATGTATTTCTAATGCAAAACCCCCAAACTCAACTTCTCCTTGCCTCAAAGGTACACCTTATGGTGAAAAGAAGAATTTCCCTTCTATGATTTTTACTTTTTAATTTTAAACATTTCACCGTGTTTGTGTATTCATCAATCTTAATGCAAATTGGTGTATGTAAAAGTATGCTTGCATGTATATAATTATTTATGTATAATATGTATGTATAGTATGTATGTATGTATGTTTGTATATGTGAATATGTGTACGTGTACGTATGTATATATTTGTATGTATGAACGAATGAAGGAATTTATGTAAGAAATATTTATGCATATATTTTTATTTATTTATTTCATTTTTATCTAGGATGAGTGGGTGAGCCGAGTACATGTCAGTGTGTGAGTACAGGCGTGTGCCGTGTGATTGGCTTGTAAGTCTTATTTGTTTTAATGTATTCTCTTATGTTATTGTACTGCTGTGATATTCAATGCTTTTAGTGTCTCATAGGCCATATGGCCGGGTGCTTTTTAATATCTCTTGTATGATATGTCTGTATTGTATTTTGTTGTAAAAGTGCGTGACACTTTAATAAACATTATCTCTCTCTCTCTCTCTCTCTCTCTCTCTCTCTCTATATAGGATAACAGTATAATCTCTGTTTTTTCTAACAATTTAATTCTGTGTATATGAGTTTAACGATCAAATCAAAGAACTCCACTAATGTCATCCCTTTCATAAAACTGTTTTCTCTTTGAATCAATTTCGTGTAAATCAATTTTATTTCTCCACCAAGTTGCTTTCATGAAGGTAGAGTGATCACTGAATAGCACTTATTTGTAATCGGCAATATCGTAATTTAATTCTAACAGGTTAACCCTTAATATCTGTAATGTCACTCTTTTTTCAGATATGTTTGAAAAGTTATGGAATACCAAATTGGTTCACCAAAAAAAACTACATTGGTTGATCTTTATCTAATCTGATTAATTTATGTGGAAATGAACAAACATTCTAAACCCTAGCCATCCCGCTGATATTCCAATACGAAACTTGACATAAAAGGTGAGGATAGATAATTTGGGGTTTATAGCCGCTTTCAAGAATATTTCACTTCAATTGCGGTTGCCAGTTTAATTGCAGGGAGCAACCCGCAACAAGAGTGTGACTTTCCAATGCGGTGAAACCTGCGAGCATAGACTTGACTTGCGGGTGGTACCGCGCTGAAATTAGTGTAGCATCGCACCCTATCCTTACTGCGTGTAAAACAGTTCTCTACTGCAGACAAAGTAGTCAAGGCCCTGGCGGGATTCGAACCCCTCCCCCCTTGACGAAGAAGCTGGCATTTGCAAACACAAACACAACACAAATTACGATAGGAGTATGAACAAATGCAATCACTGTATACACGAGTGATGCAGATATACTATTCTTGTAGAAAGCTCGTAGCAATAAATAAACGCTTCATGAATAAAGTATTTTGGTAATAAAAACTTTTATTTATCAAAAGGACGAAGTACTTCATATATCTCATCCATGGATCATTTATCAACAATATTACCATACTTCGAATTCATCCCCTAACATGTTGAACCTACAGTTTATTAATACAATTGGTAAGTGTTTGGATTTGTTTCTCAACCTTAGTTCTCGTGGGTTATTCACATCAGGGAACGTTAAACAAAATGATGTCATTATTTGAATACTGAAACGCAAAAGATAGCGTCTTTCTGCACGTCAGACTCTCAACATGACCAAATTAACTACTTAACAGTCTTAACTTTTCTAAACTGTATAAATTGTATAAACAAATAATATTGATGAAAAAAGTTAAAACAGATTAACCTCTGTGAGGACTTATACTCCTTATAAGTATACCACCATTACATATACATATACAATGTACTGTAACACTGTGTAATAGACTTTTTGACTGCTCCTCTTCAGCTGGTTAATCGTCTTCATGATATACAAGAGAAGACTCATCCGATTGTAGATTATGATGATTGATGACGCCCACATCAATTGATATAGAACAAATTCAACATCATAACCTACAATCGGATGAGTCTTCTCTTGTAGAGGTATTGAGCCAGTCAGATGACTTACCATCATCCGAGGACCTTCACCGATCTAACACAAGTTTATCAAGCCTGAGGGACGACTCAATAGTATCAAAATTGGAAGAGAGAAGTTATGATACGTCATCGACATCATCGCAAAACAAGCTTACAAAAAGATTTTGGAGTAAATTCAACTTCATAAAAAGACACTCTTCAAAAAGCATAAAATCATATACTCCTAGAAATTACATGTACACAAGAAATGTCAATTGTGCAATTGAAACAATAGATCAATTCACGGACAGGGACCGACCAGGAAGATCCCACTATAATGACTCAAATCTTAATCCCTCATAAATAGTGCATTGTGCACTACTCACGCTAACCACATGTCACTTGCTAATCAATCTAAGTCTATTACACATTGTTACAGCGTTTAGCTTTGTACCTATATATTTGCCATGTTGGAAAAGCTCCACACTGTTGAAAAGACTTGTAAACAAGTCGAAATGCGACGCATCCAGTCATCATTAAAATGATATCTACAGCAAGTGTTGTCTGAAGTATTTCATTTTTTCAAATATATATATATATGAAAAGTTAAATTGGTTCATATATATATATATATATATATATATATATATATATATATATATATATATATGTATTTTTGATAACTTACGTAAAAGTAAAGTTGTGCTCACTCATCATCTAAAACTGGAATGATAATAGGAAAGGCATATAGCTAAATTTATCTTGCATTCTGTCGAAATGTACTACCAGCGCAAATGAAACAACATAATTTGAATACAAATTGCAAGACATTTGTAACACAGTGTAACTACAATGAATAGTTAACAGGACTAACCCTAAACGTGAAGATGCTCAAAAGAGATGCAAAAGACTATATACCATTGCATTAAAATGATGCCCGATTACTGATGAGAAAGATTTATATGAGAATGATTGAATGATCAAACAAACTACAAACCTCATTGATCTCAAGATGACTAGTTCGCAATCAGAATCGTGATCGAGGAGGGATTTATCCTGTTTTTCAGTTACTAAGCACGTGGGTACAAATAATCCAAAAGAGCGTCGACAGATCAGATAGAAAGCGATCAAACGGAAATGGAAAAGACGTTGCAAATGTGTCGATTTTTCTAAAAAGACGTTTGATTGGAAATTAAAAATATGAGATGACAGTGTCAATGTACCCTTGATCGTAGTGAGTGTGATTAATTTACTGATTTAAAACACAATGTCAATCAAAGATTCATTTACACTTAAAGCTCATCAGGCCTGTATGGAGAGGTGAGGTTATATAGGGTTTAACGCCGCTTTCAACAGTATTTCACTTATATCGCGGCTGTTAATATTATTGCAGGGAGAAAGTAGGCCAACACCAAAGTGGCTATGCATTGCGGTGAAACCTGCGAGCATAGACTGGAACTAGCTAACCATGGTAGGTACTACGCTGATCAGTGTAGCATTGCACCCAAACCTTACTGCGTGAAGAACAGTTCTCTACTGCAGACAATGTTGTCGAGTCCCTGGCGGGATTTCAACAACAGACCTCTTGATCCGAATCTGAACGCGTGGCCTGGGCTTACGGCATTGCATGACATGGCGTCCGTTAACTGAATTATTGACAACCTGTAGGTGGACATGACGGATGAAGTAGAGCCTAAAACATTTCGTCAAATGCGTTGTCATCGGCTGTGTGTTCCAATGTACTTCACTCTTATAATCTCACAGACTGCCCATCAAACAATTTGTACTGAATAAGGTTAGAATCGAGCAATGCCACCGCTTCCAACTTCTAGAACAGAAACTAAAAAAAATTCACTTCTATTGTAACTTATTACTATAAGTGTCTACTTCGATGAAAGTGGAGAAAAACGTTCCAAAGATTACTTTACTTTGGTACACTTTTCAAGACAGAGATGATTTATTCTTTGACTGTTCTTCATTTCGTCGACAATTGTCTACAATTCAACTTTTCAAAGCTTTAAACATGATTTATTTGCTATTTTCAAGGATATATATTAAGTGTGCGTCATCTTACCTTCACTTGCTTTTCATGGAAACCAAGAAAACTAAACTATAGCATAAAATAAGAAACTTCTCAATATTAGTGTTTGGGTTGCATCTCGGAGATTATAAACATGGTTTCCAAATCTTTCGCACCTCTGATCTGATATAAGAAGGAGTTCTTTGGCGTTAATTCACAAGACAATATCCCCTGTCATGTGACGACATCGGAGCAGGACATTTCCTTGTAAACAACGTGCTGTCGAAAACCGAAGCAAAAAATGGACTTCTCGCCTTTTTGATGCAAAGTGGTAATCGTGTGGAAAACAAAGGGGTTAACTAGAATTATATATTACCAACTTTGAGTTAAAGGCAGATTTCTATATTTTATTATCCTACCTCATGTAAGAATGCCGATCTCTGATTGGTTCACGTGACCCCAAACAAATATCCATATACACGGTCACCGAGAGATGATAAATCCCGTCTACCCCGCTACATTAGTAAAGCGTGCTTCCACGTCAATCAATCAAAGTCAGATCATAGGTGTTGTTCATTTCTGCTTGTCTTTTTGATAAAACATTAAGACATTTGGTAAGATAAATTCGTTAAAACATTCCGTCAAGGGTGACATAGAGATATATTATTCCCGTGAAAGGTTTATTGCAACGAGCGGAACATAGATATATAATATTCCCGCGAAAGGTTTTATGCAACTCGCTTTCTGCTCGTTGCATAAAACCTTTCTCAGGAATAATATATCCCTATGTCACCCTTGACGGAATGTTATAACTTATAATATTTCCTTTTATTTCTGTCCTCTGGAATGGGTGGGTCGTCATTTTGAAACTGGGGATGTCTCCGCTCTTATAAAGTCACATTGATTTAAGAAAAGACATTGTGGGATCAAAGATTGGATAAAATTTAATAATAACTGATTTGCACGTGAACAATGTACACATTAACAAACCCGAAAACTTTACCAGACCCAGACTAAAAAGTATAAATTAGTAACCTTAGAAAAAAATATTACAGATTGGAAACGACGGGTTCGTGAAACCTGGTTCAAGTTATTTTTGGAACCATTAGACAGTCTGAAAAAATCAATGCCGCAGCATACTGCAAAGCGTATAGCAAGAAATAGTACACTGACTGATCTTTGGCTTATTCTCAACCTATAGTCAATGAATCATCTACATTTGATACATTTTCTGTTTACAGTTTATGTCAATTAACAAAGTGATACATACGAACTTTGGTGTCTCATTTATATTTGTTCAGATGTATATATATAGTCTCGTCTCCAAAATGCAACTTAGGTGGGTAACTTGTAGCAAGGTTGGTGGGGTTGCATTATAGTTTCATATATGAAGTATTTGGTATGGCATCTACCCAGCTTGGGCACCCCTTCCGTGGCTGAGCTCTGACTGGCATAGCTCTTGGGGTCTGTGAAGCACAACCACAACACGATAAAATATTGAGAAAAGTGGTGGGAGAATGGTTGCCATCTGTATCAAAGTTGGAGAAGTATGTTGCATGGTCTGAGAGATATGCCCTAGACTAACGTCTAAATAGAAGACATATTCACAGAAAAAGTTTTGTTGTTTTAAATAAATTGAAATAGTGTATACAAAATGTTTTAACATTGGTGGCTTTATATGTACTTCCCGATTTTTTATCAACAATTTAACAATTTAATACACATTCACTGAAAATATGTAAAAACTGTACATATTTTCAAGAAAAAACCTGGAAAAACCACCAGTTACAATTTGTCATTGTCATTTTACATCCCATATGATTATTTTAAAGCCACGAGCATTCTTGTTAAAAGACATGTTATTAGGATTGCGTTGTATGATGCGCCGTCAAACTGTCATTACCATACTGGCATAAGAATGGACCGTTTACTTCAATTGCAAAGACAATCTGTTTTTTTCTTATATAATATTACACTGTTACCGAAGTTATGTAGATAGATCACTACAATGTGTGATACTTGTTTTGTCATAATGCTGATGTAAATACCTGTAAAGTCATGCATTACAAAGTCATAGAATTCTAATGAACATAATTGAATTTTAGAGGAATGAAAAAATGTAAGACCTTATCGCTGACGAATCAAAAGTCAATATTGGAAGTTTCAGAAAACAAATTTTGATAACGTAAGTGAGTAGTCAATAGTAAAAACCAAAAAACCATCAATCTTAGAATTACAACAATATGCCCAACAACACGAAGGCTAATATATCCTATAAAGCTTGTGATGGAAGACATATTACGCAATGTCACCAATGACATTAAAGATAATTTTGAATGACAGTCAATGTTTTAAAATAAACTTCAATGAATTATTTAAGTTACTATTAAATCAATGTCAATTAAATGACCTCTTCTGTATCGTCATACTTACATATATGATAGAAAGGCATTCGAGAAGTTCTGAATACATTGACTTAGAACATTCTAAATTTTAAGTTGGTTAATATACATAATGAAATCAATCAAAGTATCGAGTGAAAATCTCTTTTTTACTGTTCCCGTATTGCTCTTTCTAATTAGTAGTGTCCCTGAGCGCAACAGAAACGTACATAAACACCATCAAGGGTCTACTTCCATTATAATATTTATAAATGGTATTTCATCCGTACCAACTGATTTTTTTCAAAAGGAGCTGGGCCCTGTAGAAATAAAAATTGATTTTAAACTACACTAGACATCCGAGATCATGTTTGTTTGGAAGAAACCATTAGAGAACACTTAACTACGGAAATAAGATCATCTTTTTAAATGATTCACTGACCGTTTAGTCAATCCAGTAGGCCTGAGTGTGCCTCAGAGCAATGAAGGATACGAGGCGACCTGTGTTATTACAGGAAATACAGGAAACTCACATGAAATATAAACACGAGTCCCTACATAACAACATCGATACTGAATTGAAGAAGTGATTATAGTTATGTAGTATAGAGCATAATGAATAACATATTGAACTTTACTCTGACATGAAATATGAAGGTGAATTATCTACAGTGAAACAGAAGAATCTCTTTCAGTTGTTTATACTGGATTTAGTGTACAGAAATTGGTTGGTGATTTGTTTAGTCTTGATGGTTGATTATTCATTGTTAACTGGTGTAAAGGCCAATAAACAGACCACTCCCCTGTTCAATAAAAGTATGGTTCTTTGTATTGATCAGAGGGTCATCTGTCCTTATAAAACTGAAATCTGGTATTGACGACCCATCTAAGGAGACACAAATATAAATTTAGCACTTTAATGCAAAGGTTGACCTCTAGTAAACGGTGACGTCTTAAAAAGCCTCATAGTTGACATTTTTAAACAGGCTGCTGGCTGAATGAATGACTCAGATGCAATGCATTACTATTTACAAACAAATGTCTTCAGTCTGACGAATTCGTCACAACCATAGCCATAATGTCCCGTCGAGCACTGATGAAGAGTATCTATTATAATAAAATTGTTAATCAACCTTGTTACAGAAAAGCATTCAGTCTGCCCTTGAGCTTCTTTGAACTTAAAGAGTGACTGACTCAAATAGAGGTCACGATAGGATCGTAGTTACGTTTAGTAAATTTTGAAATCCCACAGTTTTTTATTTACAAGACAGTTGTATTTCGAGCTTGCAAAGCTGACTTCTTGGTCAGTTTATATTCCTTTTTCTCCCTAAAAGTTACATTGGCAGATAATCTATTCAGTCGTTTGTGTAAACCATCTAAAGCAGTCGCGTTACAAATCTTTGTATCTACATAAACAATGTGGTAATCATGTCACTGTAATTTCAATAACTAGAATTAAACATACGTTCACACAATTCAAGAAGTATTTTATAAATAATCTATCTCATGTTTTTTGAGAGGTCATATATTGTGTCAATTTCAACATGTGATTGATGTACATAAAGATTGATATAAGATGGACACATGTTCCAACAAATACAACAGGTTCCATTTTTGTGTGTCCAATGTATATGTTGGATTTTGGATATTGGTAAAGATCTGGAGCAGAAAGATTTCGATATAGGTCTTCCAGCTCCATGAATTAACGACTTAATCAGTTTTCATTACCCATTAGCTGATTAAGTTGACTTTTCTAAGATAAGCCGAAGAGTTAGCACTACAAAATGGAAACATTATAAACAAGCTTTTCTGCTTCCAATTCAAAAAAGGAATTCAATGAGAAAATCCACCTTTATCCTCCAAAAAGCACAAATCAATAAAGGACAAAAACTTCATCCTCATGTAATGCCAGTTATTAAAATGGGATTCTTCTTCAAGTTACATTTTTGGTGATCATAATAACTTCACATAGCTTTCGGCAATATTTAATGTAACACGATTACCTCCACTATGAAACCTACTTCATTGGGTCTAAAATGAAACAATTATCAAACAAGTGTTTATCCAAGTATTAATGTGATAAAAGTAAGCACGTACTTTGTTATTTCATCTTTGTTTGACATCTGTTCATGAGACAGAGAAACAAGTTCTGTAAAGTTTTGCAAATGTCTGAAAGATGAGTAGGAGTAGCTTACAATACCGAGGTCTTTTTGGGTAATCTGAATTAAAGATAAATACAGGATGGCAGCAAATTATCCCTAATCCTTTGAAAGTAATGTACTTTTAGTAATTAGCAGTAAAAGTACAATTATTGATTATCTGACCTTCAGTGACACTTGTAATATCAGATTAGCTGTCTGTTAGAGCCAAAACTGATCTTACTACCCAGAATCTCCTTCATTTCCCTAGAACCTCTCCTCTGTCTTATCTCTTTCCTGACCGTTGCATGTGACTTATAGACTAAAACCCATTAGGTGGATCACAAGATCCTCATGATCAATACGTCCTGAAAACGATGAAACTTGATAGATGGGCTCTTGCTCATGGGCAAGTCATGAGAAAAACAAGATTCACAGATTACCACATTTTGAAAGTACAACTTATTCCTTTATAATAAATAACCAGACATACACTGAAAATTGTTATCATTAAAGCAATGAAAATATATTTCGTTCCATTACAATTATAAACTACAACCAGATAAGAGACCTAAATGCGCCACAACAATTATATGAAAGTATCGGATATAAGGAGATTGTCATATAGACGTCAAAGTCAATCATAATCTTTATATAAGAAGGAGGATACAGACAAACCAGATAACTACATGGGCAGATCTCTCATGAGCATTCCATGTAAAGTGTTTACAACATTACTTAATAATAGAATAATGAATTGGGAAAATATGTGGGATATAATTGCAGAAAGCCAATTTGAATTTCGTTAAGATTATTCTACAGTTGACCATCTTTTTACAATGTATGCAATCTTACGCTAATCATTAGTCAATCATAAAAACGTCATAAGAGACATGTTTTTTCAAATGTAAACCCATTAACATAATAAACCAATGTAAATATCCTGGTGTATTATTGTCTCATACACTGAATTTGAAACACTGTTTTAATAGTTTGTGTTTAGAGTTTTGAATTCACTTTTATATATCTAAAAAACTTTTGGCGTCCCATCACCTGATATATTATTCAAACCTTTGTATGCCAATTGTGCACTATGGGGCGGAGATGTGGGGTTTTCAAATAGTCTAGAGATAGCATTTGAAGACTTGTAAAAACCTTTTATTGTGATGGGAACAACACCAAATTGGGAGATATCCACTCTACATAAATTCACAAATAAGATGTCGTAAGTTTTTGCTTAAAAACTTTAAAATGCACGAAAGACGCCTTTCAAAAGGTGCTAATAATATGATGATCGATCTCGACCGTTTGGGTAAGGTATCTTGGGCATCAAATATTAGAAATCTATTATGTTCTCATGGCTATGGTTTTGTTTGGTTAAACCAGGGTGTTGGTGATATAAAAATGTTTTTAAGGAATTCCGGTCAGTAAATATATTTTACATCGAATGGGTTCAACACTAGAAACAAGTTCTCGATATGATCTGTACAAAGACAATCATTCGTTTAATATTTTACTACAACCATAGCGTTATTTTTAGCCCTCTTACACTTAACAGTACTTGAATTTTATTCAAATGATATAGACAAGGCTCGCTAGATCCAATGATGAACAAGGGGGGTACGGGGGAACTGTCAATTATTAAATGCGAACGTGTAATTTTGCTTTTCAATTGAGGATGATGTTTACTTCACATTTGTCTGTCCATGTTTAGAAGATTTACGAATAGAATTGTTTTTCAGATAATTGTTCTATCAAAAACCACCATTGACAGCATTTGAATCTATCTATAATGTTACATGGCGTGAATATATAAGGGCAATTTTGTATTACAAAACAATAATCGCTTTCGAAGAGAATTAAAACTGCTTCTTTTTTTTTGTCATTTTTTTTTATATTTAAGGCATTTTGCATGAGTTATAAAAGCAGGAGAACATAGACTCTGGCTAATTGGTAACTTAAGGTTTCGTTAAATTCAAAACTGCTATGAACCATCAATCAACGGTCGAGAAAATAGGCAGTTTTATGAAGCAATTTGCAAAACACTGAACCACAAATTATTGACATCAGAAATCAAACGTAAGTGGTGTTTATAAAAACATTTCGATTCTCCTTGTTATGATTTTCAAACTCTTTTTAAAAAGTTACTTTTTCCCATAAGAATCAAACATCGTCAACCGTCAATACACCTAAATACGCTATCATAGCGAAATTCAGAAACGTCTTATTGAGTCACCTAATGAGTATTTCAGTATTACGTTTAAAATGCTAGAGCTTGTGGTTCATAGATTGGAGGGTACTCCAAAATGTTATTTTAAAAGTTTAAAGAATGAAGATTATTTCAAAAAGATTCCATGTAGCTGCAATTCTTTCTTACCATGATCTTCTGGTACGAAGCATTTGACATCCATGATGTCACTTCGAAATGCAAAGTGTATGCAGAGTATCTGTAATACAAAATACTCTGTCGGAAATATTACCCTTTAATATCATGTTATCTATTCTTTGATTTTGATCTGAATATAGTAGTTAGAAGTGACTTTTGAGTACGATGGTACACTTTTAGACATGTGGTGAAACACAGGAATAGAAGTTCTATGCAAATATTATATCGATATTGTCTCAAGAAGTGTTTTCGTGACCAGTTTTATTTAAAAAATAATTGGTTTCAGAACTATCAAAACAAAATGACATGGGTGGTACCTTTTACACGAATTTGGATAATACATTCACGTTTCAACACATTATGATTCATTATTAGCCATTTACTAAGAAAAAGAATATGGATGTTGAAAAAAGAAAGAGTTGATGAATTGTGTGTCCAGTTGATGGTTGACTATGTATTGACCAGTGAAGCAGATTATAAGGTATATACGTTATTACATTGTCCATGAGGGGATTCCTGTCCTTTGTATTGCAAGACTTATTCATCTACCTAATCGCCTTATCATATTTTATTGTCTGTTTGGAAGAAGTGACATTACACTATAAAATATTATCCATTAATCCATTGAAGTTCATGAGTAAACTAACACAAACACGAATTCACTTATTGAAAGCTACACATTCAGTAAAGAACAAATTTGTTTTTAAGTAGATGATTTCAACTTTGGATGTCGGTGTTTCTCTAAGCTATGGGGATGACAATTACAGATTTTGTTGTACACGGAGTGCTTGATGTTTTTTTTATTCAGTTCAAAAATCATGGTCATCATGTCTTTACATACATTCAACTAAACCTTATTTTGTATCATTTCTACATGGCATATTACTACTTGTCATTCATAATGTACACATAGACTGGTATTACAGATCTTTCTCATTCTTATTATTTATGGTCTATAATAATATAAAGATACTGTTGCTACCTAAGCAAATCTTTAACCAATGGTCTCCATTTTTTTCAAATATAAAGTATTTGTTGTTTTTTGTTGCAATATATTTTTCTACTTTTACTATCTCTTTTAGAGATCTGTAAAAATTTTGAAATGTAGGAATTTCCCTTCTTATGCTCGTGTTATGTATGTATTTCTTAGCCAGTAGGGTAATATGGTTAAAAAGGTAATTGGAGTCTTGAGAACCAAAAAAGACTATAAACCTAGTTAAGACAAAATCGGGTATTTTGTCTTTTAAGAACATTTCTAATCGAGACCAAAAGGTGTTTTTGTATTTTAACGAGTTACCTTCAGTGCAAAAATGGTAAGCATGAGTAAGTACGTTAATCAATGTATTCAAGTAGACAAAGAGACGTAGCAGTACTATGTTTAGGTTAACAGCAAAACTAATGATATCATATTCTGTAGTTACCAAGTCTTGTCTACCAATTATCGTATGTATAGACAATAATCAACCTTTAGACGAGCATTCTCGCTGCCTTTTAGTTGATGTGTATTTATAGAACAGCTGATCGTGTACTCTTGGCTTAACTCTGACAACTCTCTGGTAATTTCTTCAAACAGTAGGCTATAATAAAAAAAAACTTCAGTCACCAATTTTTTAACGGCATTCGCATGTTATTACAGTATAATGTCTAATATAACACTCTCCTCAAAAGTTGAAGAGAAACATTGAAATGCTAACCTGTCACGTCTCAGAAGGATTTCATGTAATGTTAAAGATGTAACAATTTGGAAAATTTGTAGGTGGACGTTATACAGCAACGAATCTAATTTCATCCAGACTAACAATCTGATACTAATTTAGAGGAGATGTTCTTCGCGTTCATGTTGAACCTTTAGTATAGAAATACAATAGACAATTTTTATTGTCATTGATACATATTCTTTAATACAATGTTTGATAATGCTGACACGTACAGATTGCTTTCGATGATTTTCTTGCATTTGTACATAAAAGTTATATATTACTGAAGTTATTTAAAGATCTCCCTCTTGTTTGTTTTAATTAGCGATATAAAAATTCCCGGGGCAGAGAGTTTCAAAACAGATTGTAGATAAAATCCAATCACAAAACAGTGTCTGGAGCTAGTACACAATAGTACTTTGACTACAATAACCGCAATAATAAGTGTACCGGTTTTGAGTCTGTTTTGCAACTATAGTGTACATCATGTTCATAAGTTCTCTCCAACAGTCAGTATCAGACTCACGGTAGTACATAGATTAACACAAACATGACCCTAGATGAAGTATACCAATGACGTATCGTCTTTTCTCTACTACAAAGCGAGTGGACAGAACAGGGAGAAAGGGATCAAAAAGACGAGGGAAAAGACGGAAAGAAAGGCAAAGTGAGGGATAGACAACAGTTTTGTGAACGACTTAAATTTGGTCTGGCTTCTACCCGTCGACCTTTCCAGCATGGTTGCCCCTACCGGGAGCTCCCGCTGGCATATATAGCTCTCAGGGTCTCTGAAGCACGCAAACCACCACACCACGAAAATGTATTGAGTCAAATGGTGGTTGTTTAACAGATTGCAAAACCTTAACTTCAATGTATTTAAATGACCTATACCATATGAGGACATATTTGATTTAAGTGTGAGTGACTTGGGGTGTAACCTGTTTTAACAGTATTTCAGCTACTTACAACGTGGATGAAATCATCCAAAAGAGAGTTTACAGTTCAGGGAGAAAAGGATCGAAAGGATGAGGGAAAAGACGGAAAGAAATGCATAGTGAAAGATAGAGAATAGGTTTTACAACCACTCAAATTTGGTCTGATTCATATCAGTCGGCCTATGCAATTACCAGGAGCATGTAAGTTCCGGCTTGCATAGGTTTCAGGGTATTTAAGGCAAGCAAACCATCACACCACGATAAGGTTATGAGCCAAGGGATGGTGATTTATGTGTATTGTCGGCATCCACTAACCTAATACCGTGACTGTTTACATCAGTCTCATAAACGATAATAATTCTAACACAGTGATGAAGTAACTGTCTCTGACAAATATATGACTTTATATATGTCCTGTGACACGTTGCGTGATATTGGTATACCAAATGACTTCCGTGTCACAGGTCAACACATATTACTATTCAGAAATAATAATATGTTCACTGGTGTACATACTTCCATTCGAAATGGATAAATAATAACGTTCGCGAAAACGTTGTACATTTGCCTCAAGATGCAGTAGCCATGAAAGCTTATGCAGACAATAAATATGTTTTGTATTTGTGATGATAAATGTTCTATTTGCAAAATTCATTATTCTGTCATTCTATTACTTTATAAATACATATGTTATTATTATTTTAGAAAGAAAAACAACCAGAGTCGGCTATATCCCCTACCAAGTGGCAGAAGTGTGAAATATATTGAACAATGGTTAAGATATTGTATTCTATAATAAAACCTTAATAACTCATATCCTAAGGTGGCTAACCTCTGATCAGATCATTACAATAAATTTATCCTTCAGAAGATGTTAAAATCCTTAGTTTCATTGTGCTTAGCTTAGCGTAAAGGCTTTACGTCCTCCCCTTGAATCAGTATTTTTACTTGTGTTTCCATTGAGTTCTGGTTCAGAACAAAGTACTAAATAAAGTTTCCACGGAAGAAGCCAAGAAAAATGTAGTTTAAAACCCAAAAGGCTCCACTACATTTACATTGCATTAGTTTTACAATGAGTGGGATTTTTAAGATTATCGTTGCAAAGGCATTCTTCCTTTTCAACATTTATCAGAGGTAATTTATTTCAAGATTCAAACAAATCATTTGAGTCATATTGACTCAAGTCATCAATACGTTTATTTTTAAATCGGTTAAATAGATAGATAAAATAAAAAAACGTTTTTGTATAGTATAGCCTTTTTATATTACTCATTTTAGATAGCTGGCTGAAACGTGATACTCAAATGCTTTCTGATGCTTCTTTGAAAAATTGTTGATAGCGTTTCACACCATTATATAGTTTAAGGATCCTTATATTTCAGAAGCGAACATGAAAATTTATTTGTGATATCGTCAAAATGTTTGCAGAATCACTGAAAATTAATTGGACAGAATATGACTAGCAGCTCCCACGAAGAAATTATTCCTAGAAAGCAGAAGCAATAACGAGCAGCTTTGGTAGTTATCAATAAACAAGTGAATAGAATTAAAGTCATTTCACCAGGGTAAACAGTCTTGATTTGATTTCAACAGTTTTGATTACAATCCAAACATAATAATCACATGAGGGCATAAAAGGAAATTGAAAAGTTTTTTTCATTGTTTGTTTTATTCAAAGTGATTATTACGAGTTTACTTTGGGAGAAATGGGCAAAGAATCTAAGCTATTGCACTCCTGTATATTTCATGTTACATCAATTAAAATTTTGTTTAAATAGCCTTTGGCTCCGTAGCTCACACTGATTCATACTTCAGCAGGTGAAATGGTCGAGCTTTATTTCCTGCAACTAGCAAAATGTTTTTTTTATATATCATATAATTAAAGATTTTTCAATGGATGTTCTAAAATTAATGATACCTTGATTTTATTTTGCTGAATCATATCTTATTTGCAATGTTGTAAAGTACAAAGGAGGAAACTGTTCATTCCAAAACAAAATGATATCAACATATTTTAGACGAACTCACATTATTTACAAGGAAATATTGTCAATCGTGTTTGTGATCCTAATAGATATTCAAACATAAAAGACAAAATGAAATACATGGACGACTGCACCATTTCAGTCTTATTATAATATTATTTCTGGCCCTAAATTTACATCTTATTTTTTTTCAATCAACATTCTGGATCTTATCTGTACTGAATTTGACCATTTCACTAGAAAACAGGAGAATCATTTATGTTCCATATCCAGCATTTCATACTTCGATCAAAATCAGATGATAAGATTTTAACTACCAGATACACCACATTTTAACAAATATTGCAAAATTTAAAAAATATATAGTTGAAAAAGACTTACTTTTATATAATTGTGAATATTTGATTAAAATCAGTTAATCACTTTAGAAGTTTTGAGCCAGGCTTGAATCGAAACAGTTTTAGCAGATGTATGAATGTAGAATTAGATAAAAAAAAAAAAAAAAAAGGAAATTAAGTTGTTAACCATGACACATATACATGTAATTATGTATATGACTACCAAATTTGATAATTAAAGATATCAAAAATATTAAAATAAGTGTCAGAACTTGATATGAACTATTTCTAAAGAACATCTTTAGGAAAGATTCTATAATTATTACCATTCACCTAGTTTATCTAATAGAGTAGAAATACTTTTCCCTGAAAGTTAAATACCCAGCATCATTGAGTGTCAGAACACTCAGTAATGTTATCAATCATTCATAATAATTATTTAGGACCTCTAGTAGGTTATGCAGGATTAACCTCCATTGATTGTCAGCTTAAGATAGCCAGACTCAGCAAACCATGATCTCTTGAATGGCTTCCCCAGTTACTATAAATGTTCCAAAAATAGACAGTATTTGGACGACAATAGGAGCAATCTGTAATTTATTTTAACCTCAAAATTGTGTATCCTTTTACCCTAACCTTGATAAGTCGATTGCGAAATGTAACAACGATCAGGAACACTATGAAATGTGAAAGGGGCCAGTATTGTTAAAAAATTCTTTGATTAATCTCTTTCACGATAATTGCGCCAAAATGAAAGCTTTATACACAACTTGAGGCAATGACATATTAGATTGCTCTCTTATTTTAAAAAGTTGATCGTGTGTATCAAAACAATATTTAGGAAGACCATTGCCCGCTTTCTGTTTTCGAAAACAGCCGATTGTTACATACTTTTCCTTGAATTTTAATGGTCTTTTTGTCTACAGTGGGTCTTACTATCCTTTGGAAAGTTCTGTATAATTTATCATCTAGTTAGTTTGTAAACAACCCTTTGATTGCCAATTATGTTCTAAAAGAGGGAGGATATCAAAATAAAGTTTATTTATGGAATGCCTTTTGTATCATATATGTGTTATGTGTATGTAACATTTCGTAACTTTAACATTGTAAAACATTGTTGTTTAAATTAGTCACCACTAGTCTTGAAAATTCCATAGCTTTCTTGAACATCTGAGACGGGTCTATGAGTTCTGTATGTCTAGCTAGAATAGGAGACTTAGATTTCTTATTCGCACGTTTAGTGATCATTGTCTCCACTCTCTTGGATATCATCAAGCCGAATTCGTGTATCAGCTGCTTCAAGATTAAAGAATAATAAACTGCTCTGTTAGGCAAGGACTTTGGTGAATATATTTAGCTAGCTTATCGATAATCTAGATTCATTGTGTTATTGTAATGTGTATTTGTATTATCCTATATTTAAAATCTTAAAGTTTTTTGTTTAATATCAATTAAATTGTAATAATTCTCTTTATGTGTTTGTCATATTTTGCTCGTTAGGCATGAGACATTTTGTCATCCCAAATTTAAGCGTAACATTTGATACAGCAATATTGTTCATTAACAACGCTAGTGAATCATCTGTTTCATGTACAGGAATTAAACAAGAAAGGTCTTCAGAAATGATCGCATTAACACAACAAAATGGGGACAAGCCTTCTGTCTTTCGAAAAATTATCATCATGAATAGTATTGAAATGAGTATATCCATTTCTATCCTTTCTAAAAACTGTGAGCTGTAAATGAAGGGACGAAAACTTTTTCTGAGCTGTTAACGATGCTCCGAGTAATGTCGGTTATCGCACTCCGAATCAGCTTAAAACGACACCTGTGAAGACTGACAGCTTTTCCTAGACCTTTCTACTTTCCCTAACGTAACATGGTTTACGTCACTCTGAATCCAGCTCTACTGACAACTAAATGCATTATTGGAATCTATTTATATCTTTGGGCTTCCTCTTCCATGTGAAAGGTTATACAGTTTTCTTCACAATATCTTCAGTCAATGAAGGGTGACAAAATAGGCCTTATATACAGTAACGATAATGTATAGATCATCTCAACAAGAGCTCATGCCTAGAGCGCGCAAGTCATGCCATTGTCGTGACACTTTCAATATTGTCCAAACGCTACTAAACAGGTTTGATTCTCTCCGCCTCTCTAAATCATGAAAACTTGCTCCAGAATCAAAACCAAAAAAGTATAAACATTTCCAATTTACAAATATATTACTTTTATTCACTTGACCATATCGTATATCCCCACAAAACACACTGTAGGTATTTGTTATTCAAGTGTGTAAAAGCATCGTTGAAATCTTTATATTTCCAATCCTTAAATAATGTTCATAATGGCTGAAATGAATTGTTCTAAATGAAAGTTCTAAGTACCATATTAATACCTCTAACGAACATGGCCGAATAAATAGAGAAACTGAAATTTAGATTGAAGAGGAAAAGATTAGATACATTTTATATATATATATATATATATATTAAAAAGAAGAAGATGAAGTTGAATTACATTTGGCAAACGTTTTCAGCAGGTACGACGAATGTACCTGCTTCATCAGGCCGTTTAATGCAGTAACTACGTTTGCAGGTACGACGAATGTACCTGCTTCATCAGGCCGTTTAATGCAGTAACTACAGTTACTGCATTAAACGGCCTGATGAAGCAGGTACATTCGTCGTACCTGCTGAAAACGTTTGCCAAATGTAATTCAACTTCATCTTCTTCTTTTTACTACAGTTACTGCATTAAACGGCCTGATGAAGCAGGTACATTCGTCGTACCTGCTGAAAACGTTTGCCAAATGTAATTCAACTTTTTCTTCTTTTTAATATATACTACCATAGAGTTTGAACATTCTTTTTACTATTTTAATATATATATATAGATATATATATATACATATATATATATATATATGTATGTAATTGGCAATAGAATATCAACAAGATACATACTTAGATATATGACTTAGAATTCCAATTTTCATCAGCATTTTCGTCTGTCAAATGTCATTCTTATCCTTCATACATTGAATTGATTTATCTGTATGTTCTGGGAACCGTAAAAATGTAACCATTGACAAACTACCGAGATATGTGCTGCTCACATTAAAACCCATTAGGGGAACACATAAACATAAGCATCACTCTGTCCTGAAAATAATAAAGCAGCAGAACTGTCTCATGATTAGACTCAGGAATGAGTGGAAACTGTTAAAAGATAACATCAAAGACGAATCTTATGTGTGCCATCCGCAATTTTATCTGCACAGCCTATTACAACATTTGAAGAAAAACAATTAGATGTACTGGAGAGCTGCTTGCCCATTTGATATATGGAAAATCCCTAACCAGCAGCCATAAAGTAACCACAACAACCGCCTGTGTTAACATGTGTCAATGTTTAAAAGTCACCATAGTAATAGGCATACGCAATAGTTCACTGTACCGTGCAAATTCATCACACTCTTGTATCTTCATTTAATTTGACAGTTTAATCAAGAACCAAAACATACTCTTGATATATACTTATTCAAAATTTGTTATCGATTTAAAGACATATGTGATTATAATAACGTTCAACATCAGAAAATAAACGTTAGACATATACATGTTTATATTATATATACACATATTTATAGTACAAAAATTAAAAAGTAAAAGTCATTCACCTTATAGCTGCTGGTATTTGCATACCATGCTTAAACCTACAGGAAGGTGACATTGCTATAACCTCTAGAGAGAGCTTAACAACGAGTCTAATACACAGTTGAAATGTTTGTCTACTTGATGGTAACCTGGCGTACGACTGGTAATATTGATACTATAACTAATCCAACTTTCCATCGTGGAATCTCCGTCCTTTGAATAGGTTCATGACATCCATGACCTTTATCACTACATCATACTTATTGGTCAGGATGAAAATGAATTCAATTGAAATCAGTTATTAATGGAACCTTCAATGTCAATGACTGGCATTCATACTGCACGTATTCACTACGTAAACACTGAGTTGGACTGTCCAGTGGTTTTTATCTTTTTGGAATGTATTTTTATATCAATTTATTGAAATAACAGTAGTAAATGGTAATTCATTCATTTACTCTGAAAAGACATAATGCATTAGTTAGGGAATATTTATCTTTTACCTCTCAATCTTCCTGGCTCTCTGTGACGTTTTTATTGGGAGCACGTAACATAAGACTTATGGTGAGCTTAGGCGTATTAAGGATCTCTTGTAATGTATTTCTTACAAGGAAAATCTGTCATGAGAGATGTTCTATCAAAAGCAATCCCCATAATGTTTGGACCTCACTTCTTGACCTCATACCCTATATAGAAGATTTTTGGCAGAAACTGTATGTATGCCTTTCTTTCACTGGATTATATGGGCTGTCATAAATTAGTTATTCAACTGGCAGCACAGTGAAGATGTACAGCTACTGCAAAAAGGTTCGTTACTTTGAAATACTAGCAAAAATCATGTGGGGGTTTGCTCAAGTTTGACTTTCGGCAATGAAAAAAAACAACTATTCGAGTAGATACAGAAAACGTGTCTCTATCATATACTGGAACGATTATGCTCATCTCAATGCAAGGATTTGGGTAACAATTGTGTCCAATAGGCAAAATAGCATATTCTTGGATAGCTCATTTAATTTTCACTTCGAGTGAGAAAGAGTTATGTAATGAGATGTTATGAAGTTAAACTTTACAAAAATTTGGAATAATACACAGCTATAGGAACACATAGAGACATAGACATATGAATGGATTTTGTTAAGCAGTCTTATCTTTAATAACAAGATCTGTACTCATTTCTACATGGAAGTTCTGTTCTACTGCCCTGTTGCTGAACAAGAAACAAATCAATGCAGTAAGGTCCATGAACGATTTGACACTTGACATAGATGAGTTTCTCGTCTTACAAATTTAATCTATGTAATCTTTTAGGAATGTTCCTGCAAAGAGGATGAACTAGGAATTAATGTCAAAAAGCAGTGATTAAGAACTAAATGGCTATAAGCGTAACGTTAAGCTGGATATATTTCCTTTTTAACCTTGACATGAGTGTTTTACATCAGCTATTTTCAAACAGGGTGGAAAACGTTAACTTCGACCTAATGATGACACACTCAGAAGTGATTTAATTGGCTTAGTTCTCATTGCGACGCATAACAAACCCAGCTAGATAGAAAAGACACTATGTCTATAAATAATTCAGTAAGTCACATCGCAACCACAAAATCATATTTTACGGGAAGGGAACCTTTGATGCATAGTAATCAAATTAATATTTCTAATGTACTGTATTTGATATAAAAGGCTTCAGATATTGAAAAACGTATCATTCTCACTTTAATATTTGTATACTTGATTACCTTTCACAAAACATTGCTTCAATAAAACATAAGCAACATAGGTTACACTTACTTTTTTCTAACAATTAACTTACAAATGTTTTAACAATTTTACAGTTGGACATTGCGGCTCGATTTCATCCCTAATTAAACATTATTTTGCTATAAGATAAATTGTAGCAGATCTTACTTCCTAGTTATTCTAATATGTTATGTAACTTTTTGAATGAACGCCTATTTTTAAGACAGAATGGCAAAACCATTGTTACATTTACTAAAGATTTATTTTGTTATTTAGTTTTCTATTTAAAAAAAACTTTTTGAAATTGATTTATTTTTAAATAGAGAACTGTAATGAACATGGACATAACGACGCTAATAAGACAGGTCTTTTTGACACTTCAATCAATTTTTGCCCTTTTTACTTGTAAATTGTAATTGAAACTGCAGTTATGAGCAAAATATCTGTTTTTATCGGTTGTTGTTACTGTTTTATTTCAGTTACTTGTTATCTATGCCACCTTTAAATTTAGAATAAGAAAATGTCCCAAATAAAACCAGCAAAATATGACAATCAATTGAATCTCATTACAACAGATATACTAATAATAAGCAAAGAATTGAAAGTTACAATATGATGTTGATATAAACTTGTAATAACATATCAAATTAATTCTATAACACCCTATAGAAATATATTCTCCAAGGTCCTTGAATAAACCTGGAAATCTGTTTGTGAGCTCTTCCGAGTCAGCTACTCCTTTTATACATTACTTCATCCACCAATATATGCTGGTCGTGTATATTCAGGAAATTTGATCAAACTTAAAACAAACACGTATGTGACCCGTTCATTTGTGAACCGCAAACGCATAACACTTAGCTGCAGGCATGAGTAGATATGTAGGAAAGGAAGGTTAAGTATATCAAAATTAACGATACGTAAGTTCACTTGACATTTAGTAAATACTTATTAAGATCTTCTAGGATGCAATGAAATTGCCCTTCTGTTCAACAGTACGACAAGCCGATGGATACTACAGTATTTATCTGCCTATTTTTGATTATTATGATAATATTTGACAACCTAAATATAACCTTTAAAACAATGAGCGTGTGCATCAATATACTACTTATACATATTGGGAAGGATTGTTTGACCATTTGCACATTACATCTTCTGCTAGGTTTCTTTACCTTGTTTGGTCGATACATTTACAATATATGTCAAATGTACATGTACACGTCATTATTGAATTATAGAATAAGTTCTTATAAAACACATTCAACATGAAATAGCAATAAATATTACGTTGAATTACACTGATCAATTGTTCTGCTCTCTATATAGACCGTTGAAAGTTATAGTTTGACATGGGATTACACTTTATCCTCTGTACATCAGTTCACAATACACAATCTCCCCGTGCTCACACTACTGAGCCTGGCTTGTTTATCACCTCGACCATAGTCCAGCAACGGGACTCATCAGTTGGAAAGCAGTTGGACACGTACCTTCTGTAATGATGTAATAAACTCAAGTCGATCTGATTTCATCCTCAACGCTATTTTCACTAGTGGCTCCGATAGAAGACATTTGAGAAACTTTATATATATACAAACAGACAACATCATGTAACAGGCAAAAACTCCATGCGGCCACTGTTGTAAGAACACTTTTTAATCCTTATAGTGAAGTTTCACTTAGCTAAACCGAACTTGATTCGACCGTACAAGAAATGCCTATATAAATAAAAACTAAATGTCTTGCAATTAGAAAGTTTTAATTTCCTTTTCGGAATGTAACTTAATTTTTAGAAAATATAAGGATTAACGGTTGTGTAATGTCTTGTTGCTATTATATCTCAAACGAAACTAACGATTTGCTTACAATAGGTCAACTTGTCTAATGATGTCGGCATCAAAAAGCAACAGCGTCGCACAATTCGCTCATAAAAAGGGGGTCGTTTTGTCAGAACTAGTACCCCTTAATTGTGAAAAATATTCCATTATACTTTCTAAATTTTTATAATCACATTAAATTTTCTGATGCTCTTAT